>OX421453.1:3081785-3099285 GCA_949126865.1 Montipora capitata
CTCAAATGGACTACCCCAAAAGTACTATTTCAAGTGAGTACCACTGGTCGCAAGCAGCGTCACAGTTTAATAGCGCTAACCCTAAACACCCATTTTAAATGGCGTTGGTCAACAGTTTGTACAAAGTCGAAGCACACCCATTTTCAAACGGTTTAAGCTTTCGATAATTATCATGATGGTCGATACTTCATGTAAGTGAATTGAGACTAGTGCAATTCATGAATGTAGTGTCACATGACCATGTGGACTAAAACAGACAAGGTACATGCAATGTAGGTACACAGTCAATTCAGTTCTCATTCGAAATAGTATTTTTTTTTAGAGTTAGTCTATTTTAGGGTAGTCCATTTGGGTAGTCCATTGGGGTAGTCCATGGACTGGGGGTTAGTCTTTTCAACTCTCCCTGATTCATCTAACAATGCATGCTATCTGTAATCCTTACATCTAACAAGACATACTATGTATTTTTTCATTGGGCGGACTAACCAAGAACAATCAAAATGTCAATTTCTAGTCCTTCCCAATCCTAGCATTGCTCTGTAGCATTTTACTTCTTGTATTTATCTTATCTGTAGCATTTTTTTCATCAAATGTGCTTTATTTTTTCCTGGCTTTCAAATTACAAATTATTATTACAAGAAAGTGAAGTGCATTCTATTCTAGAGTTTAGCCAATGATTCTTGCAGCCACCTTTTTTTGTTAGGGTGAATTTATTTTCTTCAGGCCTTGTGTAAAGGTGGTGTGGTCTTGAAAGTGGTTATGACACCCAGGATGGGGGAGGGGGGGGGGGGGTACTGCCATATATGGGCTATATAGGTATGTGCCGCTGTGAAGGGTATGGTTTTCAAGCAGTTTACTCTAGCATAGGGTATAATTATAAATCAGAGCGTTTGGGTCTAGAATAGGGTATCATTTTTCACGAAACTGACCAGTTGGTTGAAGATTTTATCTAGACTAAGGAAACCAGGAATTGCTACTCAAAAATATATAAAAAATGAAATCGGCAAGTTTAAATTTTCACGACTCAGCATTGATAGATGACTATCATAAAACGCTACTTGATATTATTACATGTAACTGTCAAAAATAGGGATTCAGACGGAAATCGGTGGTATTAATGCTGGTTAAAATTAAACACTTTACTGCTTGATAATGCGTACATACGTGCTTGGCATTGCTGGACAAGTATAAATAAATCCTTTTTTGAGAAAGAAGTGATTGTGGTATAAGGTTTTGTTTTGGCTTTGCTTTAGACTGAGCTAGTGAACTCAGTTTCTGGAAAACAAAAACTCTAGGATAGGAGTGATTTGGGGAATTTACTCTACTATAGGGTAGCAAAATCCAGCTGAAACTAGCTCTGGTATAGGCTAAGGGTTCCAAGGTCCCAGCGGCACATCCCCTTCGAGAAATTCCCAAAGTACCCCCCCCCCCCCCCACCGGTTATGACATTAGATTACCGTGCATTGTTGGGCCAGGTTCCACTCACACTCCTGAAGATGAACACTGGCTGGAGTTGTCTAACTTACAAACTCCCAAATATGACCCTCTTTCACTTGGTAAATAGCTCATTGTCTTCTGTAAGTCTGGGTTCTTGACCATAATTATATTCTGTTTGAAATGTGTCTATGGGCAATTCCACATGAGTGGTGTTACAAGCAAGATTTTTCAAAAGATGAATTAGTTGGAATTATACCCTGTACCACAAAGTGGACATGTTTTAGTGCTCAGAAAATAAAATTCCACTTTGCTGGCGACAGTGGTCTACTCAGGGGGGGTCCTCAAATTCTAGGGTTTTTTTTTGTTAGCAAGTATTATGCATAATGCTCAATTTTGACTGGACAAAATCAATCTTGGAAAATGTAAAGGACTCCAAACACTCTTATTAGAAAAAACCCCACAGTGGAGTCAATACATTCCTCATGTCAATTTTTTCCAAAGTAATTTCTAGAAATGGCAGCAACAATATGAACTAATATCAAGGACATTACGTATAAACATCCGTGACATTTGGACGATTTTTTTTCTTTTCTTAAATAACTATGTTATAGATTTTCAAGACAATCCTGCAACAAAGCTAAACATCCAATAGAAACACTGATGGAGACAAAACTCTGGTAAATTGTAACACCAAAAGTTCATCAAAGATGTTTTGTCATGGACGTTACACTTCTTAGACTTGAGTACGAACAATTGAAATGGTTGAAAAAATGCAACATTAATGAAAGACAATTTTTCATCCTGAGCACATTTACACTTAGCAGACATTTTATAATATTAATGAAAAACATGGCTACCAATGGCCATTTAAAGGTTCAATTTCTCTGGCAGTTCAAGACTTCAAGAGAAATCAGTAAATATTTCATGTAAAAATCATGGGATATCCCCATAACACCGCTGAATACATGTTTTTCATGGGTTTGACATGAAATAGCAATTAATTAAGAAAATGATGACAAATTTATTCAATTCACTTCAAACAGCCATTAACATTTTATAGTGCAAAAAGACTGTAAATTCTACACTTTAAAATAGTTGACTTCTTTGTGCATTGTAACGTCTGTGACCTTCATTTTTCAACATAGTTAGTAGTCCCCTCTACTAACTATGTTTTTCAAGTATTCTTGAAAAATTGTCAATTGTTGTGAAAGTGAATTCAACATTTTCAGTTAACACAATGACCAAACTGCAGATATTTAGAGCAGATTTTGTAGAACACTTAATGTCCATGCACTGGCAATGTCGTTTTTTATGTAACGTCTGTAAAAAGACATTTTTTCCTAATATTTCTCTGAAAGAGAGCATAAGGGAAAAACGGATTCACACAAATAACATGTCAGTATGCACAAATTTATATGTTCATCAAAGTTAAGATTTAAAACTGCTATTCATCTTTGGTCAGTGCCAGTCTAAAAGTTAAAAATTGTGTCTGGATGTAACGTCTGTGACGGTGGAATCTCCCCTACATGCTCAACAAGGAGGAAAGCCCATGAAATTTAAATAGCTTGACGGCCAAGTGCTGATGCCTATAATAATAAACAAAGTAGCCATGTTCTTTACAGACCTGTTGAGGTGGCACACTAAATGCTCTGGCTCTGGTGTCCACCCTTGTCCATGTATCAATGCATGGATTAATGAATACAACACCTGCATCAACAAAATATTACATAGAATCAGGAGCTCATCAAGGGAAGCTTCTATCTCCCATACTTAGTCTAGGAGTCAACCCTTCCGCGAGTAGAATTATTTAAAGAACGCCTTCCTTGGGAGATTCAGGTCAAGCATAAAACTGTATGTTGCAGGGGTTTCATTAAGTTTTAAAGTAGAAGGGACCTTGTGATAGAGTAAGCACTGGCACCTCTCTCTCTCTATATATATACTATGGCTTTTGATCTTGGGACCTCCTTAGAGCAAAGGCGGTTAGTGTACTTAGTGTAGACAGGTGCTAGTACCCAGGTCCCAGCTTCTAATAAAACCCCTGTGTTGTATCTCAGTGTCAAGCACAACAACATAATAATATGATCCTTTTTGTGGGAAAAACCTGTTCCTAAAAATAAATTTAATTGGGAAAGGGTTGATTCAAGGAATCAGTGGAGACAGAGGTCCCCTTTGATGAGCTCCTGATGGAATGACTATGAAAGTTCCCCAATACAATAGCAATAGCACTTGCTTCTGTGCAGACACCATCAACCTCCTTTTAACCAAAATAATAAACATTCTTCATGAGACCTATGACATCCAGGTAAATATTTGAACCCTGGAAAGAAAATGAATCCCTTGAAAGAAATTGACCTCCAGCAGCTGAGCCCATTTGTGAGCAGGAGCCTCGATACATAATATAGTTAAGGGCCAGTCCATCATGGGATTAGATGACATTATTTATAGTTTTAGACTTCCTGCCAAAATCTTGCCACCATGGTTGCTAGCCCTCGTGCAAATGTCCAGAATAAACAAGTTATTACATTAGGTTTGTTACAATGACCTGCTTTTGGCTTAATGTTGCTGGTTTACCAGTGGCGCCCAGTTCGTGAATCATCACTCAGATGAGTCGCTAGAAAGGCTAAAAATCCACCCAAAGACGAGAGTCAGAAGCTAATTCATTTGAATCACTCTCCTGTTCACTCAAGCTAGAACTACACGTGTCTGCCATTATTTAACTTAGTTTTGTGCATACTAATGAGGGGTCAATCAATTTCATTCTAAAGTCATTTGTGTTTTTACACGCAAAGTTTTGTGCCAAAAATAGCTTGGTCTACTCCTGTGCTGGGGTAGAAACCCAGTGGGGGAGGGAGAGGCTCCTACTCATAGGTTCCTGCCTCTGGAGAGTTCTGAAATATAATTTATGCAGTTATTTTTTTAAAAATCCATTTATTACCATGGCAAACACTATTCACATTTCTTAGACTACACTTGGTGATTTATGGACTTCCTAGTGTGGAACAAGCCAAAGGTCTTTAATTCTGGTAATTTTGGAGCTGACTGAGAGAATAATTCTCTCTAGAGACAAACTAAAGACAGTACCTGGTCCTTTTGGAGGCAAAAGTCTTCCCAGCCTGAAGATCACAGCTCTCTCAAAGTCCTTTATAACCTGATAAGCAAACAGTATTTTAATAGTTACATGTAGCAGGGGTCTAGCACTTTCAGTTGAATTTTGAAGTTTCTGTTAAATCTTATCAGTGTTCTCCCTTTAAATTATTTTTTTTCCTAAACACAGCAGGCCAAAAACAAAATCCGTTCAGAGCATGCGCAATATTTTCCTTCTCCCACAAGTGAAAGAAAGTCACAATTCATTCATTTAAATATCGTTGTATGCACATCAATAAACTGGCTTCCCTTCGCTGAAGGTCAAGCGCATTTAAATCTATTCTGACAATCGAAAGATTGTAGCGTTGGGTCGCCATATAACGAGCGGACCTTTGAAAGACAGTCTCCTCTTCTTTAACTTTACCTTTAGTTGGAAAATACGGAGGATAATTTGCGACGGTGAAATGTACATATCATGAAGCTTCGTAGTTTCCATTCAGTCTCGATCACAGAGGATGCAGGCACCTTAGCTCAATTTTAAATTTACCTTTAGGCAGAAGAAAATTGAAATTGGGAATGTCACAACAAGAAGTAAGCAGGAGGAGATTGAAAACAGACACTCCAAAATGTTCCACTCGGATGGTCGCTCTAAAACGAGAATCGACAAGTTCAAAATAATATAAGTAAGCTTCCGAAATTAATACAACCACTATCTGAGGGTGAAAAACGCCGTTTACCCAAATTTTTGCTTCCATCGTGATATGCCGCCACTTGATGCTCTGGCAATCGGGTATAAGTGAATGCCTTTGACATGATATTAATGGTTAAGGAACATTCATGGTTTTAAACTCGTGAAGAGTGTCGCTCGTCGCGAAGAGGAAAACAAACTCCCTTGAAACCGCGCTTCAAGAGGCGTGCGGATGTCCTATTAGGGTACGTTATGTATGCTGAAACACAAAAAGAAGATGGCGGCCGCAATTCGGCCGATTGGTTGCTGGAGACTTACCATTTCTGGGCCAATTTTGCTCCAAACAAGGACGTTTGTGGCAAATACTAGACGACAGCGTGAAGTAGAAGAACGTAAGCGAAAAGGCGATGTGTTTTTGTTAAATTACAGAACTCCGCCGTGCCACACATTCACCGATGCAATGAGTGCTCTTAGAGCCTATGCTATTAATGGCGAACGTCAAACTGTGGAACTTCAGATGAAGATCAATATGGGCGAGAATAAGGTTAGCCTACCCTAATGTGGAGTAGCTGCCTTCACCAAATATCCCATTCTTAAATTTCGTGACAAATGGTCGAAAATTAAAATTGCCATAATTTATGATAATAGGTGGTTTGCAACCACTAGCCTCTCTTGAAACACAAATAACAAGGCTGCAATGTACAATTTCTGGTGGAGAAACAAAAGTGAAAACCACTTTTAGACCTTTTGAGCTTGTTCGTTTTGTAGACCATGTGATGTTACTCTAGGGAACATTAATGTTTCTTTCAAATGTCGTCTCATGCACATGCATATGTTAGCATAACTTATGAATAAACAAAAGGAAAATATCCTTGAGAACATCACTAACATCACTTGGTCTAAAATGGGAAAGCAAAATGTACAAGCTAAAATGGTATATTGTGAGCCTTTGCATGAGAGCAAGTTTATTGCAGTTGCATGAGCATTTGCCTTGCAGCAATGTGTCACCTGCAGGGATATTTTTCAGAATGCCTAACATTATAAAATCGGTATTTGACTGTAACAACTGTGCATAAATTATGCAACAATAACTGAAAGATGACCATTTTAGAAATCTGTGGCATTTAGACCTTATTACTATAGACATGTACTACCATAATAATTGAAAGCTAACTGTTCGGCGTTCTGCAAAATACACCTGCCCATGTGTCACACATTCGATTCGCGGAATCAGCTTCATATTAGGATTCATTAGGTTGGCTCTTTATCTGTTTCATGAGGTTTGTTTTCTTGATACTCCATTCTTCTCCACTTGACAAGATTTTCACATCTTTGTTCACTAGACAAGTAATTGACAAGTAATTTGTGACCCCTACATGCCAGTTTACTCCCTCTGAAAGCAATGGTCTCATGTATAAGCCGCACTGCGATATTTGGCCCAAAACTTGAGCAAAAAGGTGCGGCTTATACACGAGTCTTTACGGTATGTTTAATACTATGCAAATTGTGAACATCTGGCAACCACCCCAGCTGTCCATGGCCATGGATATACAAGCTGTAAACATCTTCTAATAACAATAAATTAGTGGTGATGATGATGATGGTAATAATAATAGTAATAATAAAAATAATAAATAAATAAATAATAATGATAATAAAAGCCAGCTTATCTAGTGGAGTGCTGTGCTCTACTTATTGAGGAGAGTGTGTAGGTAAATCAAATATTGTGGTTGCCACCAAACATTTTAACATTGTACATGGCATGAGAAGAAGTTTCGAAACAGAACTCATTGTTATTTGCAAGAAAAAGCACTTTTAATTTCGAGATAACAACTTAGTGTAGCCCGCATGGACCAATAACTAAAGGATTACATGGATTGAACTGGAATGCATCCACACATGTGATATACAATGAACAAACATGGAGGATACAGAGCCCAACGCAGCATTTACCATACAGGTTGGTAACATCTGCTGACAACACTAGTTTCCTTACTGGAGGAACAGTTCAGTAACAAATCTTGGTTTTTGGTAAGAGGCAAAAATGCATTACACATTGGTGAATGGCAAGTGCTCTCACCAATGTGAGAACCTTGCTCTCCTCCAGCACAAAACAACTAAAATTGGTGCATTAGATCTCAGTGATTGTACAATTCACATTAAATTTTAGACATGACCAAGTAGTCCTGAGGTAATAAGGGGGAAATTATGGTAGGGGAGAGTGATGTTATCTTTGGTGAAGCTTAAGTTTAGGTAATGTTTTGATGTTATTGCGATTTTCATAATTCTGCGGAATTCATCTTCAAGCACCAACAGCCAAACTGCATTTTGGCTTCCGTCAATCAAACTTCCAACGCCAACCTCAGATGACAAAATCAGTTGATGCGTGACATAACCCACCAATCAGCATCTTTGGTTCCCACGGTACACTCATACATTCAAACTCAACGCTCATGGAAAGCGATGGAATCTGTACGAATCTTTTTACTGAAGAATTTCTAAGAACATATCATAATCTTATGGTGTTCGAACTGTGAACTAAACAAAAACTCCAATTCACTTTTTGGAGGTGGAGGCGATCTTCCTGGCTATGTTCGGAAATTTGATTGGTGGAAGCCAAAACGCAGTCTGCCGCTTGGTGCTTGAAGGTAAGATTCCGCAGATTTATGAAAATTTCATTAAGTAATTTTTTTGCTTTAGAACAAGATCAATCCTTTCCATGGTATGATGATGCTTCCAAAACCATATGGCAAAGAAAGGAAGGTGTTGGTTTTTGCCAAGGTAATAAGTGGTAATTAACAAATATGTGTAAGAATGCTGATAAAGTCCTAACTGTTAATACCAAATGATTGAAATGCTGGAATTATTATCACATAGAACTTTAAATTAAGCAACTGCTAGAAGGAGGATGAATAAATTCAAAGCTTGAATGTGGTTGAACTTACCACTATGAAATGCACAGTAAACTGCTTCAGTTGTACATTAACTGGGCAATCAAGACCACTGTGCAATTGGCAATATTTAACGAGTTTATCTTGTATCCTGTGGAAAGAGAATGTTTTTTTTTAAGCGAAAGATCATTGCAAGGAAAAGTTTAAACTGTGTCAAAGAACCTTGGCTTGCTCTACATGGAAACCATTGGTTACAATAATAATATTGATTCTGCACATTGCCTAACATTTTGCGATCAAGCTGATCAATAGACCTTTTAGCAGATAAGGCGGTCATTTTGATTTTTATTGTTTCAAATGGCTATTATGGGATGCCCAGGGGGCAAATACATATTAATTTGCTCCCTGAGCATCCCATAATGTCTTTTGAAACAATAGAAATCAAAATGGGCGCCGTATCTGCAAAAAGGTCTATTGTGAATTTGTTTTGTACCCCACAAGATGTGAGAATACAATGGAAAAAAATATTAGACATGCAGATATGAGGAAATTTTTAAGCAGAAGATCAATGGAAGCTAGGTATCAACTTACGCTATTGCAAAGGTGCATGAGAAAATAAATCTAGAAAGTTTTAATATATGGCTACTGGTGACTTTTGAGTAAGCTAATACTTTATGCTCTTAAATTCAGGGCGAAGCCGCTGAAGCTGCAAAGGAAGCTGGCGCAAACATTGTTGGTGGCGAGGATCTCATTAAGCAGGTGCAGTAATGAAAGCTTTCAGCTTATTTCAAGGCTCCTAACATTTTTTTAGAATTAGCAGTGACACCATGTTTTGAGTAATGTTTTGCAAACTTTTTGTTTGATTATTTTTTTGGCAACTTTTTTATTTTCCATCCAGCATTCTAATGATGAATGTGACCCAATAAAATGATTAACCAGTTCTGCTTCAGTGATTGACAACAATGACAGTCAAAACCATTTATTGTAATTTAGGATTCAAAGTCTGCCTCTTCAAGAAAAGCTCAGCAATTTCTCTGTTAAAATAATGATTGCCCCAGAGTTCTTTTGTGTTTGGCTTGCGCTGACATCCTTCTCAAATTCAGTTAGACTCCAGCTATCTTGTTGAGACTTGCTGGTACTAAAAACATCTTATTTTTATTTGAAGGTAGCTGATGGTGAGATGACAGACTTTCATCAAGTGCTGTGCACCTTGGAATTTCTGAATCAAATGAGACCATTGCAGAATATACTGAGGGAAAAAATGCCAACAACAAGACGAGGTTAATAAAACAAGAGACCTAATCGACTAACTTAATGTTGTACCCAATTCAAATCTCCTGGGATTAAGATTCTTTGTGATTGTATTTACATGATAAAGTAGCATTAATATTTTAATGATATGAGTAGTGTTGTGGGCCCCTTCACCTCACTTTTGACGGTTGGAAAGTGAGCATTCTGATTGGTTGATTCCAATTTGGGCGGGACACGTATGTGAGGTAGGACATTCCAATCATGACGTCACAGACACGTGACACTCTGCAGACCCTCAGGAAACAGGTTGGGGTGTTTTGTGTCACCTTATAGGAAATTCGAATTGGGGGGTATTACAGAGACCCAAGCCCCTCACGGCCAGAAAAAAACAAGACAGGATAGTTTCTTTCCGAATCAAACGGTTTAATAACTAGAATCATAAAGGTACTATTTGTACAACAAGAAGAAAAAGCATAAAATAATGTCACACTATGTACAAGATGGTTCCCCGCACACGCACCCCGCAACTTGACAGATTAAAACTCGAGGAGCTCCCCGAAGGACATGTCCTCGAAACAGGATGTGTCTGCAACATGAGTAGCTCATTTTAACTCATGAGTTGCTCAGAGTGACTCCCTCAATTTGAGTTACTCAGGGTTGCTCGGAGTTACTCCTCAGTTGCTCATTTGCTTATGAGTTGCTCATTTTACTCATGGGTTGCTCATTTTTACTCATGAGTTGCTTGGAGTGACTCCCTCAATTTGAGTTACTCAGGGTTGCTCGGAGTACCTCATCGGTTGCTCATTTGCTTATGAGTTGCTCATTTTACTCATGGGTTGCTCATTTTTACTCATGAGTTGCTCGGAGTGACTCCCTCAATTTGTGTTATTCGGGGTTGCTCGGAGTAACTCATCGCTTGCTCATTTTACTCATTGGTTGCTCGGAGTAACTCATCGGTTGCTCAGTTTTACTCATGGGTTGCTCGGAGTGACTCCCTCAATTTGAGTTACTGAGGGTTGCTCAGAGTTACTCACCAGTTGTTCATTTGCTCATGAATTGCTCGTTTACGCATGGGTTGCTCATGAGTTGCTCAGAGTGACACCCTCAAGTTGAGTAACACGCGTTTCCTGGAGCACTTGTTTGGTCTCCCTTGACTGAACAAAGCCGACTTTTTACCGTTCGGTTTCTGAAGTTTGGACTGCCCCACTCCGCGCTTGCTCAAATGTGGACCACGTTTGTATTTTGGAAAAAAGAAAGACACGAGCTAAATCCACCTCGTTGCTTTTATTATTTGATTTGAGACCATTCGTAGCTCCCTATGTTCAAAGGGGAGTTTCAGCAAAGGTTTCATTCAGTTCGAGGCATGAGGGCTCTGTCTCGTCCTTTGAGCAAAGTGGAATCTCTCTGAGCTTGTTCCTCTTTTGTCGATGGCATAGCTTTTGTCTCTCCCTGATTTTGTTCTTGTTTTTGTGATAGTACTGTTTCGCATACGCCTGACGTCGGGCTTTGTTTCCATCGTTGTATTGTCTCCTCTTCGCTTTCATCTTGTCCTTCTGTCGGCAGGCGAGGATCGTTCCTGCTGTCATTTGATCCACTGGCTTCGGTGGGTTTGCCACTCCATCGAGCATTTCCTTTGGGATGGTGTCTTTAACCCCGTCTGGTTCAGTCCTTTGGCTAGGCTGTCGCATTGGTTCTGTGTTTGCAACCGTCACCACACAGGGTGTCTCCACGGTATAGGTTGGCGTTGTTATGAGCGGAGGTTGTGTCATGGTCGTTTCTCCTGCTCTCTTGGTCTCTCACTTGTTGTCGTGTCTTGTCCCTCCATCTCTTCTTGTGCTCCTTAACCTTGTCGGGGTTTTTGGTGCGCCGGCCATCGTTTGAGTTGTTCGCGCTTGTTCCCTTTCTGGATTTTCACTTGTCGCTTCAATCTTTCGATCTCTTGAATCAGTGCTGCGAGTGTGGCCTCCATGTCTTGTGGATACACTCTTTGGTAGATGGCACGCACTTCATTAAGTCAACAAAAGCAACCGGAGCTCAGTCAGACCACATTGTCCTCCTCGGTGGCTTCTTGTTTATGATGATCTTTGCGGCCGTTTCACCCTTTTATTGGTTCGTGTAAGAGTAAACCCAGGCTACACCTAGGATTTCTCACCCATATCCTCAGTGTGCTCCCTACTCATTTTGGGGGGAGTCACTCCAAGGGCTGATGAGTAGCTCATTCTGAGTCACTCGCCCCGTCACTCAAATCCTAGGCTACACCTAGGATTTCTCACCCTTACCTTCAGTGTTTACCCTACTCATTTTGGGGGGAGTCACTCCAAGGGCTGATGAGTAACTCATTCTGAGTCACTCGCCCCCACGACTCGCAGTGGGTATAAAAGCAGACGTCAAACTCGCGATGCTCATTTGGAGCAATCCCTTTGGGTGAGTGTATGGCACATCTCTGCCGCTACTGCCACGAACCGTTTAGTCGAGCTTATAACATAGACTGTCACGAGAGGCGAGGTTGTTGGAAACGCATAGACCAGGAGCCTGTGGGAGACACAACCATGGGGGACATATTTGAGGAAGTACCACCCTATGCTGCCTCGGAAGAGGGAAATGAAGAAGATGAGGAGCGAAACCAAGATGAAGAGGAAGAAAAAGACTCGGACTCGGACTCGGACATGGTCATCGAGTCTGAGGATGAAGACGTTAGTGACAGGGAAATAGATGACCAAGATCCCTGGGAAACTCTGCGCCAAGAAGTGGAAGAGTCACTGAGTTCAACCTATGACAAAAAAAGTCAACAAGTTTTTGAAGGAGGGGGTCTCTGAAACGATAGCTGAGGCCAAACCTTTCAATGCCCTGTTACCCGTTTACAGAAGAACGTTTCGAGGGCTGTACTTGCACTATCTCCAGTGGTTTGAACGTCTAAAGCATGACCCCGTACATAAAGACGTTATGAAAACCCGACATCGTTTTATGGAGGAGGATTCGATGGATGTTGAAGAGGCTACAGATGCAGCTGTGGAGAGACGGAAATTTCTATTGAACAGGATGTTCCAACCGCGTCCCATCCCAACGCAAGATGAAGAAGAACAAAATGATGATGACAAGTGAACGATTTTTAGGTGTACAAACTAAAGAACGTTGTTTGTGCTACTGTGCATTTGTGTATTGAATGCATGGGTCCTCAGGCCTCCTTATTTTGTGAATACAGAACGCGCCCAGAGACTGGGACTTGTTTGACTTTTGTATTTTTGCTTATAATGACCTATGGACACGGACTTGGATAAACCGGGACGAGGCTCGGCACCAGGCCGCCTCCCACGTTCCCGATTGTCAATAGCTCTTGTATTTCTAATTAAATCGTTTCATTCGTAAAAAAATCCTATTTTTGTCTTGTTTTAAATGATTAAAGTTGGCCTCGTTTCCATTTTTTTTAACGTGAGGGGTCTGGGTCCCTGTGATGTCATCCTTTTCAACCAATCCCCGTGTGTGATGTCATCCCCTCTCGGCCAATCCCGTACGCGACGTCTCTATATATGTCACGACCCTCCTCTCTTCACCCTCTTTTTACAACATGGTCGCCTGCTGAACGGATCTCCGACATATTTTTCATATAACCCAATGATGAGAAACGTTCATTTCTACAATGAGGTGTCAAGAACTCTTTTTAAAAAGAAAAAAGATACGGGACTGTCTCGAAAGGATTCCTAGCACAAACTTGGTGGATGGAGATGAAGTGACCTCTCGCTGCTTGGAGTTTCAAAGAATGGTTCGAGTTCAAAAGCAACAGCTACATGAGCGCCATCTCCAAAGAAAGAAATGTCGCCTTCCAATGCGTGAGGATATAATCGAAGCGTTCTGGAAAATCTATGAAAATCAAGCTTTGGAGCGTTACTCAAAGCTTCATAGAGCAGAAGAAACGGATGCGTGTGTAAAGCAGCCATAGTATCGGTCAACAGAAATGATATTCTAAAATCTTGGCTTGAAGAGTGCAAGATGATGTTTCCCCCAGTAGAACAACACCATATGGTACCCTTTCATGATCGATGGGTGCAAAAACAGATTACGGACAAAGACAATATTGAAAAGATGAAAACAAGATTGATTGCGCGAAGCATGTCATTGGAGGTTTCTTAAATAGTTGAAGGGTGTGTGCGTGTGGGGCACCAAAAGACTGAGTAGTGATGTGACTCCTGCGGTTGCGATCAAGATCCGCTGCATCATCACTGCCGTCAAGTGAAATGTTATCACTTTGTACAGTGGATGTGTGGTCAAAGGGGGCTGGATCACGATACCCGCTACAACCATCATGAACGAACTCAACGATTTCTAGCAAGTCAGACGCCCGGGACCTCTCTACGACCGATGTCCACCCAACCACACTATAGACACTTTCGATTTTGTCCCGAACGCATGTAAAACACGCCTTGTTTTTCTCATTAAATTTTGTTTTATTTGACATTCATGTGTGAGTTCTTTATGACGGGCCTATATGTGTCTTTTTTTTTTTTTTTTTTTTAAAGTAGGACTCGAATGGGTCTTCCAAGGCCTCTGAAACTAAGGGTGGATAGGGGGTTCTCAATATCCCACGTGGCTTTTTTGAGGGAGACCTGCCCCAGGCCCTCCGCGGAAAGTGCGGTTGAAAACGAGGGCGTCTGATCGGTATAAAATAGCGTATTCGAGTCCAAGAAACCCAAATTTTCAAGATGGAGAGCTGGTGGGACGTCCTCCCACCAGAGCTGCAGGAGAAAATTTTAAAGCGGTTGAAAGAAAAGATGGAACACCGGGACAAAATGAAAGCCCTGGCGGAGGAGATTGGTGAGTTTTACCTACAACCCTTACCTGAAGATGATCATCAAGGAGACTCATGTTGTTTCTTTCTTTTTTTTTCCTCGTAGAAAAGTTAGCCATTTGCCCGATTGCAGCCCACGCAGTCATCCCGGCCACCAATCCGCCCTCCAGAATAAAAAGCGGGTTATATCACAAAGTAGGAAACCGGAGAATTTATCTGTAATTCGACCTTTGTGGTTGCCCTCGATGTGTTTTGTTCCTACCTCAATGGAGGTTAACTTGTAAATAGTTTTTTCAACTTGTACATTTTTTTTGTAACTAGTTTTGTTGACTTTTTTAGAAATCTTGTAAATATATAGGACGAAACGAAAAGATTACAACTTTTGTTGAGCGTGCATGCTCTTTTTTCCGTTCTTTTTTTCCTTCCCGAGGAGGCGGCGGATGACTCGGATGATCAGCACATTGGAATTAAAAAAAAAAAGACTCCTCTGTGATTTTTTAGGAGTTTTTTTAAACCATTTTTTTTTCGCCGTTAATAGTTGTACATAGACGTTTTTTAAAACTTGTAAATAGTTTCAGAACGTCTGTAAATATATGTGACGAAAAGAAAGAACATGTGTTTAGCTTGCATGCTCTCTTTGTTTTTTCTGTTGTGTTTTTTTTTTCTTCCCTGGGAGAATGTGGGTGACCTTCACAATTTTTTTCGGATTTGGTTTAAAAAAATATATCCTCAATGACTTTTTTAAACCCATCTTTCCGAACTTTTAATTCCGAATGATACACTTTTTTTTTTCATTCATAAGAGCTTTCATTTGATGATCTAGCGCGATGTTCAACGCGAAAAAAAAATGAAGTAACATTTAACTGAGCACGTGCTCACAAAAAACAACTCGCATACTCTTCCTCATGAACTTTCATTTTATGTTCCAGCGGATGTTCTAAAATGGTCTGAAATGATTCCCATCCTTTTTGGCTGTAAAAAAAAATCATTCCGAACAGTCCGTAAAACATCATTTATTTTGTTTGAACAAACGAACCACATAAAGTGCTTGAGTTTGATTTTGAACTTGACCTTGAGAGAGACCTCTACTCAAGATTCCTTGACCTTGACTTTGTGAGGGGTTTATACTCAAGATTCAAGGCGAATTCTTTGTAGATAAACCCATGAAATTGGTTGAAAAAAAAAAACAGGAGAAACAAAAAATGGTTTCGACCATGACTAGAACTAAAAAAAAAGGAGAAAATCCAATCATTCAATCTCGAACCGGCAACCCTGAGCTTGACCGTCTCCTGTCTCCTTTCTGCTACGTACGATTCATTCATCTGATTCGACACATGTACACGATGACGTTAAAAAACTAGGACAACCTCAGGGACGGGAGTGTTCGGACCATGTTTTTTTCTTGGCGCCAAATGGCAACGCTGCAGTTGGCAACCTGTGTTTTTCTGTTGGAGAAGAAAGAAAGCTCTCTGTCGTTTGAACCGTTCTTTAAAAGATATTTCTTTTCGAGAGTCTCTCTTTTTTCACCAACATGGACGCTACCACAAAACAACAAAGGAAGCGTGAACGTGTTCGTGCATGGAAGCAGACGAACCGCGATAAAGTTCTTGCTCAAAAGAAACGATATAGCGAACGACATCGAGCAGAGATCCAGGAGTCAAAGAAACTCTATGCAGCCGGACATCGACCCCAAATCAATGAGTACCGTTGCCGATATCGCCAGGGGAAAAAATGTGCTCGGGAACATCAGCTTCTGGTGCCAAGTGGAAACTTGTCGGTGTCTGAAACTGCTAAGGATCTCTTGACCGAAGCTCGCGCTCGTCTAGCCAGCCGAGAAGCGTCAAGTTCAGGTGGGTTTTTTTCTCTTAGGACCTCGTTTTTTATTTCTTTTTTCTCTCATTCACGTGGTCATTGTTATCTCTTTATTTACAGCGGGAACGGGGAGTGTTCAAGAACAACGGCAAGCGAAGGATCGGGAGGCAAACAGGGAGCGAAATCGGGAGCAACAACTATTACCGTGCAAACAAAACAAGAATTCGTGAGCGTAGACGACTCCATCGCCAAACCCACCGCGAACGAATTCTTGAAAGCAGCCGACGATATTACCATACACGTCAGAGAAAGTGCCTCGAACTTCAAAGACGGTACAAGGTGAACCACCGCGAACAAATTCGTGAATACAGCCAATTTTTCTGAGCCCTCTATTGCAAATATTTGTATATTTGAAACCATTTTTCATGAGGAGAGTGGTTGCCCTTATGGGGATGTACCATCTCTACTTTTTTACCTTCGTTTTTCAACATTTCAATTTCATGTATTGTATGTAGGTATCTCATTAAACCGTTTGATTCGGAAAGAAACTATCCTGTCTTGTTTTTTTCTGGCCGTGAGGGGCTTGGGACCCATGTGACGTCATTGTTTGAATTTTGAATTTCCCAACCGTTATCTTTGTATCCAGCATGGTTACGCAAAACACCCCAACCTGTTTCCTGAGGGTCCGCAGAGTGTCACGTGTCTGTGACGTCATGATTGGAATGTCCCCCTAACGTACGTGTCCCTCCCAAATTGGAATCGACCAATCAGAACGCTCCATTTCCAACCGTCAAAAGTGAGGTGAAGGGGCCCACACCACTACTGATATGGATCCGAAATACCTGGAACAAAAAGTTTTATTCCCAAAGGGTTTGAATTGGGTACAACATTAAGTTAGCTGATTAAGTCTATTCGTGTTGCATTATTTTTACTTCTTGGATTCACATGAACCCACAACTCCCTTCTTGGCAGACTGCAGGCACCTTCTGCTATCAGGTCAATATTAGTCTTTCAACTGACAAGCAAAAATCACGGATCCTACACTACAGGCCTTCTGATAATGAGCAAATTGTGCGAAATTTCAAGGGCAAATTATGCAATAAGGAAGGACTATTGTTCGATTTTTTTCCTGAGCTATTTTATGCTTGTTTTACTTAAAACAATCCACCATATTGATAACATTTTTAAGCAACCTGAAGAAGACCAGTAAAACTGGTCGAAACGTGGGTTTTAAAGGATATTTTAACCTCAGAAAATCCCAGAAACAATTCAAATTTTAATTTTTATAGAGATCAGAGATGAAAGTTTCAGGAATACGATGTTCTCAGAGTACTTACAATTTCTGAGTATTAATAGAGCCTTGAATTAGCCTTGCTCATCATGAAATTGAGTGTCCCAGTTGCATGGATTTCTTTCTTTCAATAATGGGTGCAGTCTCAGGAGGTGTTTCTTAGTTTTTCCCCTCAATACCAGTTCCCATGTCTTAGTTAGGTTTAATTTCATGCAATTCATACTTGACCATAGTTCAATATTTTGAATTTCACTGACTGATGA
>OX421453.1:3104285-3116785 GCA_949126865.1 Montipora capitata
ATTCTGATGGAATACGGTGCAATGCGCTGGTAAGAAAAATGATAAGCCAGTTGCTTAGCAACCGACCGGTGTTACTTTCGAAGGTTCGGATCCAGCCTGTTGCTCGATCGTTGGTCTTTTGGCCAATTGCCAAGCAACCAATTATTGACGGTGCCCACTAATTGGCTATTAACACTCTTTATTGTTTCTCTTGGGAATCGGGCAGCTGGGAAAGGAAACCAGGAATACGGTATATTATTATATGGCTTGTGTTTGTAGCCGATATAACGCGCGCCCTGGTTGGCTAATTGTGACTGAATTGTAGGCCATTATTCTCCCGTAATGCCCACGGGCCGATTACGGTCTTGCAAAAACAAAGCAAAAGGTAATTAAAAAGCCATATAATAAACTACTTACGAACCGAGCTAGCTCGAGCCGTACTGGGGAATATTGGCCCTCGGTCGTTTTTGTACGGACCTCGGGCCAATATTCCCCAGTACGGCCCTCGCGCACGGTTAGTAAGAAGTTAATACTGCAACCGTTGAGAGCGTTGAAACTGTGGCAATGGAAGGATCAACAATTTAGCTAGTGAAGAGGCGATCTCCAGCGCATAGCTCCATAATAGAAAATCTCCATATTGTTTGAACAGTGAGACTAGTTGGCCAATCAGAATGGGAGACACGTGTTTTGGATATAATCCTCGCAAGATGCGGGCTGTTAACCAGCTGTATTTACCTGCAAATATGTCAACATACCACCTGTTTGAAAGAGCACAGGCCGTGTAGTCTAAACTCCCAATAACCTGTTATTGTTCATTTAACATAACATCGGAGCCATGGAAAGAACTCTGCAAGTTGTTTTGTTGTTTTGCTTTGTGGCCCTGTGCCTTGCAAAAAGCCATCACGATTCGAGTGAACATGTTGGCCAATCAGAGCCAGAGGCGACATTTAAAGCGAACAAAGGGGCTAAAAATGGTGAGGATGACGACGCCAAAGTTGAAGTTGTTCACGAAGCGAAGGATGAATCATCAAAGAAAAACAACGATGCTGATGGAGTGGAAGCGAAGAAGAAAAGCGACGAAGAAAATAAAAACAAGATGACGGAAGATCACGACGATTTTGATGACGACGACGATGATGATGACGATGATGATCATGAAAACGACGAACATGAAGAACACGAAGAAGGAGAAGAACACGACGAGGACGAAGAGGAAGATCCAAACGCAAAAATCGAAATTCATGATCTTTTCACGCCAAAGGACTGCGTTAACAAGTCCAAAGCTGGCGATCTTGTAGTAATTCATTACAAGGGTTGGATGGACGATGGTAGATTGTTCGATACTACAATTGACCCTTCCAAGGGATATATGCCGTTTGAGTTCGTCCTTGGAACAGGGACAGTCATCAAAGGCTTCGAGAGGGGAGTGCGGGATATGTGCGCTGGACAAAAAAGAGAGATTGTTATACCACCATCACTTGGCTACGGCAAGAAAGGTGCTGGAGAAATTCCAGGTAAACGAGATTTTTGTTTAAATTTCCCTTATTTTCAGGCTCAGGAAATATGGCCGTTTTTATTTTTCGAGAAAAAAAAAGTTTACGGAATTTGCAAGTGAAAACAGTCGTGAACTTTTTTATTGAAATGTTCATCCGTAACACCCGATTTACAAGCTAAAAAAAGAAAGAGCCAGTTTCAAACCATATAATGACAGGGACCTTTTGTTTCTCGAAACAAATTCGTGAATTTTTTATGAGAATATAGAGTAAAACACGAGTCGTTTTTCCACTGGCTAAACTCATCGTGAATAATTGATGCAACGGATGGCGAAGACAAAGTAAGTCGTGATGGTTTGCCTTGATCTAGACTAGACATCAACAGCACATTTCGTTAATAAGTTCTTTGTGCTTACGGTCACGGTAATTTTCATGTCCATGAACGGGTATGACTTACAAATTAAAAGTTCTTTCTGCAACTGACCCTCTACGGCAAGAATATCAAACGTCATGCGTATAAGATTTTTTGAGAGAGATTTTCCCTCCCAGCGAACCTAGTCTAATTTTCTTTCATTTTAAAGATGTGTGGGAAATAAATTATTGGCCGCGAGTTATATGAAGACGTATTCCGAGGATAGCATTGCCTGACGTAGCTTTGCAGAATGACGTATTTTGTGCGATTTCTAATTAATACGTGTTTTTATGTTTACTTTAGGGAACACAACCCTAACATATGAGCTGGAGATGTTCGATATTCGAGCCCCTCCACCTCAGGCAGATATGTTCTCGCATATCGATACAAATGGGGACAAAGTGTTGTCCAAGAAAGAGGTGTCAGTTTACATGAGGTCCCAAGCACAAGCCCAAGGGATGCCTGTACACGACAAGAAATGGAAAAAGCACCACAAAATGATGGTAGCGAACATATTTGAACACGAGGATACCGATGAAGATGGCTCTATCTCTCATGATGAATTTAGTGGTCCAAAAATGATTTATCACGACGAGTTTTAAAGCGGGATCGATCTGAGCTAACCTGCGACCAGGCTCCATTTTTTTCGTTATGCGAAGGGACGACAAAAAATACAAATTTTAGCCGACATAAGGGGACGATGATGGTGATGCTTAATTGGGCCTGATCGCAGGTTAGATCTGAGCCCAAGAAACCAAAGGCTTTATTCTTGTTGACCGAGTACTGGAACGAGCATGTGGCGAAAGCCCTTTATCAGCCTTCATTTTATGCCCATCTCAGTGCAGCCATGGACTCTTCAGCATCCAATGGCGCGCGGTTGCGAGTAGCTCCAAGCCTGTGTAGCGTAAACTGGGCCTACTTTTGTTAAGAGCAGGGTAAGCATAAAGCCAGGGTTTGATGTGAACTCTAAACTGGTTGGTTGCTATGTTATTTAACCCGGTTTAGCGTTGACCATGAATTAATTCTTGGCCCGTCTGTTGAAATATCAGCCCATATAATCAACGCCCACAAAATGAAGTTAAAATTCAAATTTTAATTTGCTTGAATTAAGATCGTTCAACATATGTTTTTCATCCTTTGAGAATTTTATAAAAGAATGAACATCAAACACAACGGGAATGAATTGTCAGGAAAAAAAGGTTTCCGACTGTAACTAAAATATGTTTGTGTATTAAAGCAAACGTTAATAGCCTTAACTGAAGTGAGGTGTGCTTTGGCCGGCGGAAAACTGAGTGCCATCAAACTGTAATTGGCCAATCGCAATAGACCCAGACAATTATGAGTTTGTACTTTGCTTTTGGGTCCTTTTGCCTTCGATTGCTGAGAAAGTGACGCCAATTTTATCTTAAGCCAATAGGAAGGCATAGCAATGTCAACTAAAACAATCACCAAAAACCCTTGGCAAATAATTGAAACCGCTGTACTGTAAATTAGGGGTTACAGTCATACAGAGCATTGATCTCAAAGATATCGTTTTTCGTCAAAGTTCCTCGCAGTTGTCCTCCAAGCTTCACCCAGGGTCGCCCTCGTGCGATAATTGTTGGCTTCTTACCATCAATTGAGAACAAATATCTGTCGTAATGCATCACTGAATCAAAGTCGTATGGTAGGCCGAGAGAATCCACCTTGCCATGGTCGTACTTTTTGAAGTTTTTTCTTCTACCTACAGATGAAAAAGAAACTGATTACACTGTCACTGTGCTTGGAGTTGGGGTTTGAGTGTGAAAACCTTACTTTCAAATTAATGAGCAAATGTCCTATTTCAATTTCGAAACCAATCCAGCCTCCCGTGCAACCTTAAAAGAAGCGCTGGAAGTATTCGTTACTCTTATTGGCCGGCCTTCCGGCCTTTCTGGGGGGTGGGGGAGGGGGGGGGCTGAAGGGCGGAGACCCGAGGGAACAGCTGGCGGGATGCGGGATCTGTGCGATGGCGGAAAGCGGGAGATTAATTCAAAAGGCAAGCATTCGTCATTCATCGAACTCAGCAAAGTTTTTTTAAATCTGTGTTGACAGTCTTGAGATGCTTAAAAGTGGGACGGTTTTTTTTTTATGGGAGAAAACGAAAAATAACTTTCCGGGCTAAAAGTAGGATTAGTTTCGTTGAAATCAGTCGGTCACCGTCATAGATCATTTTACGTCAAGTCAAAGGTACGGGGAGTTGGGAGAACGGGGTGTGGGAAGCGGGAAGATTTCACGCCCCCGCCTTAGATATCATGGATATCACATGACCACTCTTTTGCATTATTTGCTTAAGCCTGGTTTTCAGTAGCGGCAGAAGCGGAGCATAAGGGGCTTATTTCACCGTGAAAACGGAGTTGACGCAAGCATAAGCACAAGGAACGAAAGAGCGCAAGGATCAAAAATTGTTCCTTTTCCTTGTGCTTGCGCTTATGCTTGCATTCGCTTGCGTCGTGTGAAAACGAAACGCAGCACTGATAAGCACAAGGAAATTTGTTGCGTCGGGCCAATTCGCCCTTGTCACACGGCGGCCATATTGTCCCGGGAGACCAAAAAAGCTTTGTTGTACCACGCCAAGCCTCATCCCCATGGTTTCCACTGCGAGGCTTGGTGTGGTAAAACAAAGCTCTTTTGGTCTCCCGGGACAATATGGCCGCCGTGTGACAAGGGCGAATTAAAGCACTCGTTCTAGATTCCCTGCGTCTGAACATTTAAACAAAATGGCGATTGCTGTGGTTGATTTTGATGCTTATGTCGACGTTGGTTTTCACTAGCATTAAGGACGGTGCTTACTAGGTCAAAGGTACTTTTGCGCGGTTTACTGAATATGCGGGAAAAGCAGATCTTAACAAGTGTTGTTAAAATCCAAAAAGAAAATTGGGGGTAAATAAAAAGCTTTAATTTCCTTTTTGGATACCAAGAAAACTTGCTAAGTTCTGTTTTCTCCGCATAGTTTTGAACCGCAGAAAAATATCCCTGTATTAATAGGCACCGCCGATAAGAAATCCGAGTATCTCGAGATGAGCAGAACGCCGATGCACAATAACAATAGTAGGTAACATCCTTAATTTCTCATGCTTGTGCTTGCGTCGCTAGTGAAAGCCAGCCTTTAGGAGTGAATACCATGATAAACAACAAGGTCTCTGACAGGGAGATATACATACTTAATTGACTCAGATATATTAAGGACTGGGTCATCTAATCCGTTGTCAAAAAATGAGGGGCTAATCAATCTTGAAAATGATTCAAACAGTTTGGACAAAACTTAGTGAGGTTACATTCCCACTTAACAGATAACTTAAGGACGTTCGCGCCCAAAACGTTCCCACGTACAGATTTTTTTAAAACTTGCCACGCAGAAAGGTAATGACCTACTTTTGCCAAAATGGCAAAAAAAATGGGGGGTCACCGTGCTCGTTTTCGAGATAATGAGGTGCATTTTTAGAAGATTGCGTTACTTTAAGACGATCTTAGCTTACAACTGTTAGCAATAAAAAAACTACATTAGTGAAATTTAGATCAGGTAAACGTACTCAGTTCAACATAACTAATATAACTAAATTAACCTTTGCAGCTGATGTCTTTTTCTGAGGTGAAATAGACCTTGAAAAACGATACATATTAGTCAAAGAAAGAAAACTTCGGTCGCACGAGAGCATAAAAGGCCAAATATTTGTAACTTCTCACGTACAGATTTTTTTTGTTTTTTGTTAAAATGGACAAAATCAAGAAAGGAAGTGATATACGGAAAGAAAAATGGGGTCACCGAGCATTCAAGAGAGTAAAATCGCTGCGAAGTTCTCAAATCGATTGTTTATTCGCACTGTCAAGCCATTGCGTGACATTTCCGAGAAGACCTGGGTCCAAAGCTATCCCATGATGCCACATACTTTCACGTTCTATTCTTGTGGAAAATTTTTGCGCCTTAAGCATCGTGTTTACCTGCGTGGTCTGCGATGCATGACGTGTGCGTGACATGCGCGAAAAAATGCGCAGTAGCAATGGGCGCGAACGTCCTTAAGATTTTTGTTTTACTTGAAATATGTAACGTGACCAAATAACAGACCACTTCCGGTATAATTTTGAAAGCTTCTGCAGACAGGGAAAAACGTTGCTTTATCAACGTTTTGTTCTGTAGTTTTACTACCTACCCAAGAACCGTACCCATTGTAATTGGAACGGTTGTCAAACCGTGCTGAAAGGCTGTTTAATTAGTATGTATAAAGGTACATTAGTGACAGTTCTTTGGTCACGTGACTTGGGCATGCATTCCAATTACATTGGGTATGGTACTTGGGTAAGTAAGTAGCAAGACTATGCAATAAACTGTTGTTAACAACTGACCCATTCCTTAATATACCTGAGGACCACCCCCCATAGGCAGTTTTCAGGGCCAATGAACAAAATCAACGAAAGGACAGCACAGAAAGACAACGACTGTTAAGAGTCCCAACTGGCCGGAGGCAAACCAGTTGGCTATTTACAAGTGCAACTGATAGTAATATTTGAACCAGAGACGACCAGGATCAAATTCAATAAGTGGTCAGAACGGGTCTTGAACCTGGGATCTCCGGATCTCCGAATCTCAAGACATATCCTTGGGAGATAAGACTGCCCCTTATGAAGAACTATTGTCTGTGCATCTTGGTAATGTATGTCTTTGCAATAGGTGCTTCATCAGTATTAAATATACCTGGCTGAATGTTATTCCATAAAACTTCCACGTATTGATCTCTGTCATGTCTACTTTGCTCGTGCCAGATTCCTGTTTTTGAAAGAAATAATAGACTACCGTGTGTCTAAAAATACCACGTATCTTTCAATGGCAGATAAAACCGAGTCGAAATGTACGCGAAACAAGTGAACGAAATGAAAAACATTCCTTTCAAGTTCTGTTCAGTTTAACTGATAAAGCGACAAAGGAAGTTTCACTGAAGAGATTGTGACTCTTGCCACAGCAAATTCTCCTCCGCAAAGACCGCGGTTCTTGCGGTTAGTACCGCAATATATCGACAAATCAGAAATTATTTCTGGCTGTTATTCGTTTTTCGTGCAGTTTTAAGAAATTGGAAACAATGGCGGATTTGGATCAAGAACTGGTTTCCATACCTTGAGTGGTCTTTTCGGCTTAGACCTTTTTCTTGTTAGATTCATTGTGGGAGGCGCGGTGGCCTCATGGTTAGTGCGCTCGACTCCGGATCGAGTGGTCCGGGTTCGGGGCCTGGCCGGGGACATTGCGTTGTGTTCTTGGGCAAGACACTTTACTCTCACGGTGCCTCTCTCCACCCAGGTGTGTAATTGGGTACCGGCGTAATGCTGGGGGTAACCCCTGCGATGGACTAGCATCCCATCCAGGGGGGAGTATAAATACTCCTAGTCGCTTAATGCTACTGAAACCGGAGATAAGCGCCGGCCTGATGGGCCTTCTGGCTCGTAAGCAGTGACTTTACTTTATTCATTTCTTTAATGTTTTTTCGCGTTTTTCCACGTCATTTGAATTCAGTTTGCTTTTCTTTTGTTTTCCCAGTGGGGTAAAGATAACAATAGCTCTAATTAGCATGAGGCAAGCAAAACTTGAAGGATTCTGGTACTTTAAAGTGCAATAACCCCAAAATATTTTTTTCGCTAAAATGAATCTTTGCACCTGTTCGAGACGCATTGCGGCCATTTTTTCCTTTTTCTAACAAATCCTGCCATTTTATAGGCTTCGGAAGTTGCGAAAATCCAAGCATCTTTTGTTCACTACCGAATGAGAAGGGGAGTGGGTCTATTCCTGTTTTTACGTCACAATCTACTTTGCATGCATTTTTACAAAGAGTTAGGGCGCGTTCGATTGACCCTATTCCGGATTATAGTTCACCACTAAATTTTCTCCGATTCGTATTGGTTTAAATTGATCACGTGACGCGATAGTGTTCGTCCGTGAGACACTATCAGCCCATAGTGCCCATCCGAGGAAAATACCCGGATGGATAGTAGTCGTCCGCTGAAAATACCTCCGTAAACAAGCCGCCTTGTGGAAAATAAACTATCGAAATTGTATTAAGAGGGTTTTTGTTTGTTTTCTTTTTCAAATTTTACATTGGCTGACACGGCTTTCGTCTAATAAAGTTGAAAATAATTCAACATGATTTTTGAGCTGGCGCGCGGAAGAAAATTTAGTGGTGAACAATGAAGACAATAGAGTGTTTATGTCTCGGAACTATCGGTCTGATAGTTGCCCCTTGGAAATTTGATGTTCTTAAAACTAGCATATTTGCCCTCGAAGCTTCGCTTCTCGGGTAAATATTTGTTTTAAGAACATCAAATTTCCGCGGGGCAACTATCAGCCGATAGTTCCTCGACAGAAACACACTATTGTTTAAATAAGAATACGTGGAGTGATGATTAAAGCGGTATGTTTGGCACGTTTTGAAGCAGCAAGGATAATAAAAATATGTTTTAAATAGCATTTTAGCACATGTTTGACAATTTTAATTTGAATCTCCGTAAAAACGAAGGATTTCTAACTTATATTCCATGTATTCCTATTCCGGAATAAGGTCAATCGAACGCGCGCTTAATGCAATGTAAATCAGTTTATGACGTAAAAAAAGGAATAGACCCACTCCCCTTCTAACTCGGTCGTGAACATAACAAAAGATGCTTAGGTCTTCGAAGCCTCTAAAATGGCAGGATTTGTTAGAAAAAGGAAAAAAAAGCCGCGATGCGTTTCGAACAGGTACAAAGATTCATTTTAGCGAAAAAAATATATTTTGGCGTTATGGGCACTTTAATAGTCAAATGGCGTCATCATGCAAATGTCCTATTGGTTTCAAGAGACACAACACTAAGCAGAAAAGATGTTATAGAGAAAGACTGTGAGGAAGCTTTCACTGCAAGGAGACAGGAGACAAGTGTTAAGAACTGAGTATTCAATATTTCGTCACGGTTTCATTTGAAACTGATCACGTTTTACTCACCAAGGGCATGCATGACTTCGTGCAAAACAACACCAACGTACTCACATCCACTCCCGAGGGAAAGCGACTGAGCCCCTCCGGAACGCCCAATCTTTGACCAACATCTGAAAGGATCAGTCATCAATACATTAAAATTCGTCGGATGGTGGGCTGACCGCTGCGGAATGATAAGGTTTTTACTAACGGATCAAGCGTAACTATGAACGTTTTTTTTTTTCAGCATGGCCGAATGCACAAAGCAAAGACTCCGAACCCTGATGGATCTTGTGAACAAATTTATCTAACAGTTAAGGGTAATAAAAGAAGGGTCACAGCCAGCCTTGCTTTATTGTTCTTGTCAACCCTGGCAGACCGACTGGTCGATCATTAAATGCAAAACTAGAACAGTTTTATTGATTGACAGTAAGTAACTAAATTAATCGCGCAGCCTGACTGACTGGCTACCTTAGAGCGGTTTTCTAATAATAATAATAATAATAATAATAATAATAATAATAATAATAATAATAATAATAATAATAACGATTTTATTGCAGTATATCCACGTGAATCACTCTTCACCTGCAATGTCAACACTATTAAGAGTATCTGAAATCCAAAAATACATATATATAAAAACAGAAATATCGAAAATAAATGAGAATCTACATGCTATCGTTTTTAGCTTGCGCTAATAAGAATTTAAAAGTATGCTTTACAAATTGTTCATGGTCTTTACAGTTTCTCATGGTAATGGCCAGTTTATTAAAACTTGACGCTATTTGATCTTGAAAAGTGTTGATATCAAGGGTATATATTTCCAGCAATGTTTATGCACTTGATCGCAGTGTTCTTTCATGCTTAAACCTTCTGACGTCCAAGTTCACATATAGTTGTCAGTCACACGCGCCCCTCGACGATTTTTTTTATTATGGGCCTTAATCACACGGTGGCCATGTTGAGTTCCGAGGGATTGAAAACTTTTGTTTTTGCGCACCGAAACTCGTTCCCAGGGTACGAAATCTATTGTCTATGGCCAATATGGCCACCGCGTGAATTAGGCCCATTAGGAACTAAATTTGGGGGGACGTCAATCAAATGTTTCCATAACAATAGTCCTGTTCACTTGGCGACAGTCGAATTCGCCATGGAAACAATTAAATGCCGTCCACCCAAATGTAGTTTCGAAAAATGAAAAAAAAAGTCGTTGAGACAGGCGGGTGAGTCCGGTAACCGCTGTAAAAGGGGACCACTTTTGAGGTCCACACAGATGTAATTTAATACATTTAAGGAACAGAAGTATATAGAGAAGATATCTGTTTACAAACATTGCTTTTGTTATTCAAATTTGCCAACCACAGGAACAAAAGACCTTTTGTTTCGACAGCCAATGGGGCTCTTGTTGGCACATTAATGACAATGGGCGACGTCAACGATATCTTCCCTATTGGACACGACGAAGATCCTTTAACTTCTGATTTTCTGGAACTCTGTGACATCCTGGTTCCAGACTAACCAAGCGTATTCTTTCTATAATTTTTCCTTAGTTAGTAGCGTAACTTCCTTTCGGTTGATCTCTGGTTGCAGAAAATGTTTATTTGACTTTATTATTTGTTTCTAGTATTGTCTAACCCATTTCCTTGAAACATCTTGATATGGTCGCCTGTGTAAGACTGATCAACTTCTTGAAATGTTAAGCAGGTCTTGTCTTGCAATAGAGCGATGGCATCATTTATCTTTGGTCGCAAATCCTCTGAAAAATTGACATGAGCGAGGATCAAGTATTTACAAGTGAAATTGGGAGTTGTCACTTGCTCTTGTAGGACGTTTCTGTAGGGAAAATGTTTGTTTGTTACAGAAGTATTAAGGCTTCGTGTCATCTCGTGCGTTTTACATTTACACTAAGCCGCAAACAGTTACGCTTTTTCCCGTGTGCGCTTCATGCCTTTGAGGTGGTTTACCGCCCTTCATAGTTGCCATTTTTCCACCCACAACGAGGAAACGTTATAGAAACTTTGTCTCTTAAAATGTTTCTTGACTGCGCAAACGAGCAGGAAGCATTCTGCTTTCTCGCGGCGCAAATAAAGGAACATTTTGTCGGTAGCAAGCGTGTCTCTTGGTAATAGGGACCTTAAGCACGCGAGGACGGAAACCGGATGTGAGTTGTTCCGTTCCCGACTCACTATGAAAAACGTCGTTAATATTAGGGAGCCTAAGCAGACGACGTTTTGAGACGCGGACGGCAACTGAAAGTGAGCTATTTTCCCTTTTGACTTGTCTTCACACAACCGCATTTATATTGCGAAGTATCTTTTTCCTATTGGAGCCGATTATAGTTAAAAAATCTGGGAGACACTACTGTCCTGGAATGCGAAATGTTCACTTCCGGTCGCCTGTTTAAGCTCTCTATTGCTTGTAGTTTGACGGGGCCGTAACAGATGTGATTTTACGTATTTGTTCTGTAATTTTTTTGAATGGTCAAAATTTTCAAGTATTTATAAATTAAATCGGAACAATACTTTCTCAAAGTCACTTCTCTGGACATACATAAAAGTTAAAACTTAAGGTTACCGTAACGAGTCAAGTCAAGTCAAGTCAATAACATGGACCAGGAGACCATAACTAGCAGCAAACAACTCCCATACTAAAGCTACGTCACGGCATGTCGGGATTTTTACATACCAATCTATTTTTAGCCAAACGTTTCCGCAAAAAAAAAGCAAAAAACAAAGATAGTTCCGGTTCGCTGACGCTACAACATCAAGTTAACTTCTTGTGATTGATTATCGGGCTCCTGTAGGTGTCTCATTCCCGAGAAATTCAATCTAAAAATAATTGAGTCTGTCAAAACGCCCGATCAACAATTCAATTCGGAGGAACGGTCCTACCGAAGGGCTCCTGCATAGACCTAACAAACAAACAAATTTTTCTTACCAAACGTTCGCCATCAAAAGCAGGAATTTTTCATCTGCTAGTGCAACTTACTTACTCAAGTTATGATCAACAGAATAGCGGACTTCGTTTCTTGGCCAGAGCTTTTTTGCGTTGTTTAGAATGACATTTCTTTTTAGATCTGTTTCCTTGACAACAGCTTCGTCCCCGGGATCTAGGCACAAGTCCCCCTCGAACAATCTACATCCGGGTCTTTTGTAAGGATCTAAGAAAAAGACGAGTCACCAAGAGTCTGCTATTAAGGAACGTCTCGTAATGCTATATAACATAGGCTTGTAGATTAGATATACGATATAAGAGAAGGGTTTAAAACACAGCTAGGTAAACTTACTCTTTGAATTTACTCCATAGAGCGTTTACGAAAAGTAAATTTATGCGCTAGGATCACCAAATTGGAGTAAACCAAATGACACAAGAACGTCATGCAAGCTTTGGAATTATAAATATATTTCCAAAACAATAATTAAGAATACGAAAGGAAGATTCTTCTTAGTCTTCAGCCAAGTGCCCAAGCTTTTGAACAGCGAACTGTTCCACAAATTGACCATTTTACAGTTCTGTGCTCAGTTACCAGACCTTTGAATAAGTTTAAAGCGAGGCTGGAGTCGACCCTCACTGCTTTTCTAGTGTAAATAGAAACTCGTTATCATTACAAAAACATGATTTATATAAGAAAAGTGGGTCAACTCTAGCATCGCTTTTAAT
>OX421453.1:3121785-3134285 GCA_949126865.1 Montipora capitata
CTTGCCTCAGAACTCTGTTATCCTCGCTATCCAAGAGGTCAGCCAATAATTCTTACTAAAACAAAAATAGGCCTGTGTTGCAGGCTACAAAAATACAGAAGGGGTTATTTTTTTAAACAAACTTTTGTGCTTGGTTGGTGGGAAGTGGAGTTTTATCAAACTAGCTGATAAAGGTAAATTAACCACTGCTGCTTCAAGCGTTGAAGGCCTGGCTAAACGAATCCAACATTGTTGGACGATATTGAAAAGTGTCGAACGAAGTGGCCAAACGAATGCAACATCTTGGATCCAACATTTGGACTCAAGGGTCTGGGGAAACTGAGACCAAATTCTACCCAAAACCCTTAAAAAAAACAAACTCTCGCCTTGTTGGTTTGACCAAAAAAATGGCGCAAGACCTATCCAGTGAGAAAACATTTTTTGCCGCTGTTGCTCTGCTGGAGATGCTGGAAGAGGAAGAGGAAAGACCAGGCGTTCGATAAAGCAAAGGGAATAAAAGGGGTATTTTAACAAAGTAGTGAGAGAGTTGATGGTCAAGTTGAGTACACTACGGCCTTTGGGTGTAGGAGAATTCCCTTTTGCTCGAGTTTTTTGCGTCTCTCTGTGTTACTAACATCTAGTGATAGGCCACAAATCATGTTATGGAAGGAGTGGTTGGTAAGATTCAAATGGTGCGCAACTGGTTTCCACGGTGGCGTCTCAGTGTCATTTCTTTCTACACTTGGAAGATGTTCACGAAAACGGTTTCAGCAGGAAGTTCTCTCCCTGTTTCACTTATGTAGATATTTTTACATAGTGTACATACAGGTCATGTAGTAAATGGCATTTGCGGAGATGCACGTAAAAGAGTCGGTGCGGGAAGGAGAGAGTAAACCAATAAACCACTCAGACCGAAAGACACCACCAGTCTTTACATATGGCGGCCAGGAGGGCCATTCGCGTGCATGGGCGTTAACAAAGGCTGAAAGCGCAGAAGAAGAAAGAATACGGTTTCAATTGGCGACGGCTGAGTTTGGGCAGCTTTTTGTCTCCAAATGTCTTCGTCAGTTCGTCATGCGTGCGGAATATGCCTCGATGGATTATCAATGTTGTACTTACTCTGCAGTCCAGTGACGTTTCACCTTTTTTAATTAATTGAAGAAATTATTTTGTTGCAGTTTCACGGCAGATAACCCGAAAAAGCATTTTACGTTGTTTTATGTGTGAGCTACACTTGAAATGTGAATTGTGGTTGTTACCCAGTCTCAACCGCCGAGACACTGTGGGTATGAAAAAAAAAACACACTTCAGCGTTTTAACGCCACGAAGATAACCAAATGAATGTTTAATTTATATGTTAATTGTTTGTATTATATGTAAGTCCCCCGCCGCGTACTAAAACGTTTTGTCTGTAGGTCTTTTTAAGAGCATTGGTAGCCCCCGAGGGTTTGTGTTGTTAAAACAGTAGAGGCATTAATGCTGAATATGAAATCTTTGAATTGTATCTTGCCTCAATGTGGTCATGAAATGAAGATCAGGGTTTTTTGACTAAACTATTTTTTAATGAAAGGGGCTCTTGTCACCAAAAACCACAAAAATAGTGTTCTGAAGATCCCGAAGTTTTATTTTGGCAGGCAATATTGCGAGCGATGTTTCATGAGCAACAGCGAAACGCGAAAAACTGGAAAAAGTAGCCATTGCAAAAGAAAATTTCAGAAGAAGCGAAAACCAAAAGGGGAAGCTTTAACAACTCTGATGACTTTAAAAATTTGGTTTTAAAAACATATCAAAATTTAGAGGGCTCAAACAAATCAGAAAGTTGCGATAGTGGAGAACGAATCAAAGAAATTCGCAAAGAGAAAATTCGTAAGGATTTTGCGACAAACTTTTCATGAATGAGAAGTATTGTACAGCTCAACAGACGACGTTTTTGGAAGCCTCGAAGTTCATAGACTGGTGCACATAACGGAATTTTGATTCGTATGAAAATTGATCGCATCTACAAAGTCCCGGATATAATAACGATTTCAAAATTGACAGAAATGTTAACGCCTTACCCACGTCAAAGGAGTTTAAGTGATGATTGCCCTCCCAGCGCTTCCTCCCAAATGGCTGTGAAGTCACCGAGAAGAACTTCGCCGTGACTTTTAAAGTGTAAAAATAAATTATTCATGAAAATGGCCTTTTAATAAGTGTTTACAGCTGGCAGGTGAAATTTCGTGTGAAAACATTTTTGAATAAACTGCCTTTTCATAGAGCTCGAGTTTTGAATCATGCCTGATGGGACGAAAATCAACCGATATGAAAATTACACACAGTTTAATCTAATCCTGTATCCTGAAAATTGACGGTTTTTGTCGAAGAATATCTTCTTATTCGTGGGCAGGGAACATCTTTGCTTGTCGCCTTGGGAGTTCATCTTCGTCTTTGGGGTTTCTCCAGCCCGGAAACTTGAGAACTAAGAGAAAGTAAACAACTCCTATTTTTAGTGCTTCAAAAAAGGTTAATTAGTATACTGAAAACCTTTTCGTCAACAGTTCGATTAATAAAAAGACTCATCATGACATTCGGGAAGATAGTCAATGTGCCACTATTAACAATTCACTACAGGCAACATTGTTATCTAAACGTGTTTACTTGCACCTTGCATTATAATTTAACTAACCTACCGAGATCAATTGCGGGATAATTTCCCTTCATAGTATTCAAATCTTGTTAAAATCTAATAGAATGATCCCGTCCCTTTCAAGCTATTCAACTACTTGTTCAAGCTTTTTTCTGTCCGCTTAAGCCCTTTTTTTTCTATAGAAACTATTCAAGTTATTCTTCATCCGCTGTGGCCAGTCCAAAAACTTAAATATTGAATGCATTGATTATCCTAATCAGCGCATAGAGCCATTCAAGCCTTACTACAGAATTTAATTCAGTGTACAATTTTCATGCAGGTGCTTTTTCAACCCAATTCTGCCCAATTCTGTCAATGTTGAATCCCAATTCCTGATGAAAGCACCGTTTATTAAGGTCTTGACAAGTCTAACATATGTTTCTATTCATATAAAAGATGAATCGTTTCATGAGGTGTAAGGTGTTGGCCAAATACGAAACTGTCGTTACGAGACCAGTTCAAAATAGGCTCATCAAGGCAGCTCCAAGTCAAATGCGGTAGAGTGGACCAGCCAGTTTAATTAATCTGTCGCCGTGTTTGTTTCCATAAGCTCATTATTACTTGTTTTTCTGTGATATTTTTTCTTCCAATAAAATAGTTCGTCTTGATGATATATTTTTAGTTTCTTGGTGTTGATTTTCTCTGCAGCAGGCCAGGGTTTACATTTGAGGCCGGAAGCCCAACGTTTCGTCCGGTCATTTCCCGTCCCATGTCCGGTACTTTGATGCCAATATTTGAGGGGTTTGTTTTATTTTTTATTATTATAATTTTTTTCACTTAATTTTTTAAAGAGAATTTGATTGAACTCCAGCTTTGCCTGGCAAACTGATTCTTGGGTTCCAGCAATATTGGAAACAGCGTTTCTGAATGTTCTATCAAATAAAAAATTTCCTGGGGAGGCATGCGTCCAAACCCCCCTAGGTAGCTCGCACCTTGCGACGCCAAAAATGCCACGTCCGTTGCTTTCAGAAATATGCTCGCTACTTTACAAAGCCGTCGAAAACCCAGTATCCGCAGTAATGTGAAGTGACCTATTAGCCTCACTCTTTTGCATCAATTTAATTCTAGTCTCAACCGATAGGCTTGTCGGTGGCAGAAGCGAGTGATTCTGCTTTTAAAGCTTTTGTACCTCTTTTGACCCGGGCCCGGGATCTTTTTGTTCTTGAGCGCCTGTTAGGTTGTGCCATGTATCAGTGAGATAACTGGCTTTCTAAATGCTTTGTTTGCCTTGCCTTTTTTCTGCGTTTCTTAGCAGATCGTTATGCTCTTTCGAGGCGTTTTTCCGGCTGTCTTTGCCATGAGGTAGGTTGGGGGTGTCTCAAATTTTAAGGATACTAAGAGGGGGTCTCTGAGAATGTTAAATGCAGCAAGTAGCAAGTAGTAGTCCTCTAAATGTTTGATATAGTAGATAATTTCTCATCAGTCCCACCCCCCCCCCCCCCCCCCACAACAAGTTTTTGTGAACGCTCCCTAAGTAAACGCGTCTTGTCTAAGTAATTTCTTTTTAAAATAGTACACCTACAATTAGACTGTTTACGCAGTTGATCGGAAGCAAAAAAGGGCCAGAATTGAATATCACGAATAAAACATTTTATCTGCGACTTTTAGGGCCGAATTACACGGAACGATTTTTGTTGCATGCGACAACTTGAGCTTACGACAGGCCTGCGACTCGTTTACGATTGTCGTGTACGTCAGAAAAAAATGTCGTAGCATTTTTAAAAGGCTGCGACATGTAGTATGGCGTTATATCTCCGCCAAAATTCAATGTCATAATTTAACATTCAACTTCACGATTCAACATTGTTGTTTACCATGACATATTCAAGTTTACGATTTAACAATCCTGTGGACAATGTGAAATTTCACAATTCAACATTCAACCTCAGCATTCAACATTCATGTTCACGATTCGACATTCTTGTTCATCATTCAACAGTTAACATTCGTGTTGACAATGCAATCCTGGTTGACACTCGAGTTTGCTACCCGGGGGGGGGGGGGGGGAGGTAGTGCCATATATGGGCTATATAGGTATGTGCCGCTGTGAAGGGTATGGTTTTCAAGCAGTTTACTCTAGCATAGGGTATATAAATCAGAGCGTTTGGGTCTAGAATAGGGTATCATTTTCACGAAACTGACCAGTTGGTTGAAGATCTTGTCAAGACTAATTAAGGAAACCAGGAATTACTACTCAAAAATACAAAAAAAAATGAAATCGGCAACTAGATGACTATCATAAAACGCTACTGGATATTATTAACTGTCAAAAATCGGGATTCAGTCGGAAATCGATGGTATTAATACTGGTTAAAATTAAACAATTTATTGTCTTGATAATGCGTACGTACGCGCTTGGCATTGCTGGACAAGTATAAATAAATCCTTTTTAAGAAAGAAGTGATTGTGGTATAAGGTTTTGTTTTGGCTTTGCTTTAGACTGTGCTAGTGACCTCAGTTTCTGGAAAACAGCTACTCTACGGTAGGAGTGATTTGGGGAGTTTACTCTAGTACAGAGTAGCAAAATCCAGCTGAAACGAGCTCTAATATAGGCTAAGGGTTCCGGGGTCCCAGCGGCACATCCCCACCCAGAAATTCCTTAAGTACCCCCCCCCCCTCCCCCGGGGTTTGCGAAGACCAACTCTTCAGCTGACAATTCAACATGCAAAGTTACAATGGGCCACTGCGCCGAAAGTGATTATTTCGAGGAAAGATAACTGTTCCAGCAACAGTCGTCCACGAAGTTGAGTAAAAGACTTGGGAGAAAAGTCAACAGACCGCAAAGATTGAGCCTTCCTTGACATGGAATTAATAACTTCACCAATCAATCATTGTCAAAGTCCATGAGAGAACGACTCATATATTCGACGTATTCTAATGTCAGAATTAAACCATCGATTTTTTTTTCTTTTTTTCATCGATCTGATGTGTCACTTAAACTGCCTAATCTCGCTATAGTCTGCTCAGCTGAGATAAAAACTAGAGGACGATTTGCGGGTCCGTGGGTCTTCCGTCCATTTGATTTCCATGAAAAATGGAAAATGAAAAAAATGGATTTTGTATTTTTAATGTTTCATTTGTTTTTACCAAGGAACGTTGAGAATAAAATTCCAACAAACACAAACATGAAAATCATGGTTTCTTATTGAATGAAAATTAAAAATGACAATACAAATCTTTAATTTTTATTTGCAAAGGAAGAAAGAAGAATTGAATAGCAGCCAATCGATTTGAAATTATTCTTTTTCAGAACCTTTCCAATCGGGGTCTAATTCTTTGATTTTTCAAGGAAGGGGCTTTCAAGATGGAGGAAATGATCCATGCAGTAAATATCCGATCAATTTTCAATTTTCCTCTGTCGATGATCAAATAAAAATGAAAAATTGACAAACCCTTCCGCACCATGGGACGGACAAGTCGAGACCGCAACTGACAGGGCTGGGGTTGGGAGAAGTCACGCAACCCTTGGAGGGGAGGGGAGGGGAGTTAAGTTATGGCGGCTACAAGGCTCTACTAGGAGTCATATTTTTATTTCCTCGCCACAAATGTGAAAGCTATGTGGTTCCCTGCATGTTCAGACGTTTTCAACGACTTGGACCTCCACTAGGCTGCCTTTTTAAAGGCCAAAAATTCACATGCGCCAGGTACGTGATATTTGCATTTGCTCGAAGTAGTATTTGTATGAATCGAAATACATCAAATAAAGCGGGTTTCGACAAAACACTGACCCCCGGTCAACTGACCCCCTTACTGACCCCCTACTGACCCCCTATAAAATCAATGGGAAAATGAATACTGCTTACTTAAGCCTCAACAACCCTTTTTAAACAGCATTGTTCAACAGTAGTTAAGTCTAAGCACCCATTTTAAAAAGGTTAGCTTACATGAAGTAATCGGCCATCACAACAATAATCGAAAACTAACCTTTTTAAAATGGGTGCTTAGACTTAAATACTGTTGAACAATGCCGTTTAAAAAGGGTTGTTGAGGCTTAAGTAAGCAGTATTCATTTTCCCATTGATTTTATAGTGGGTCAGTAGGGGGGTCAGTAAGGGGGTCAGTTGACCGGGGGTCAGTGTTTTGTCGAAACCCAAATAAAGCAACGTTTCCAGAATGAGACGACAACAAAAAGTTTGAAATCGCAGGAAAATTAACGCTACCGAGGCGAAATTAGGGTTTGCAGTCAAGTTTGCCCCTTGAATAAGCTTATAAAACACAACGATACAGGTAAATCAGCACTCTTTCTTTCCAAACTCGTGGGTTTTAATATTTTTCATTTGTTTTCAAGAATACATTTTCACATGTATAAAGCTGTTCAAAGCACTGAATTTAAACACATCATGGATCACACTCTCACAAGCTAAGCTGGTAAAATTATAATTGTGTCATATACATTTTCCTTTCATCTTATAGGAATAACCTGAGCAGTACTCAATAATAAGGGATGTGATTTCACGGAGGATAAAGTGAAACATGAGGATGAAGTCAAACAACCGGCTGAAATTTGCAGCTATGAGCAATACTCATAAGTGAGGTCTCGGAATAACTGAATTGCATTTTGGAACAATGGTGGATTTCCATTCTGACTACATTTTCAAACACAGTGAGAAAATCAGGAAAATGTGAATGGAAGTGTAATATTCCAGTCCGGTTTGAAAACACAACGTTACTTTATTCACAACAACTCGACTCAATCACGCCCCAAAACAAGAAAAACAAAAACGATCTCTCTGCTAGTCAGGTGTGTCCTCGATTGCGTGAACTATGATTACATAACCCTTGTCACGAGTTGTGACCAGGACATTACAGGAAGTGTTTCCTTCTTGGTGAACTTTGGCATCCATCACAAGACAATGGGTCTATACCAAATTCTGGTCAGGTTGTCAATTGCCCCCCACTTCCTTCAAATAACTGAACAGCCACCGCTGTTGTTGGAACAACATCTGGTGTAACCTTCACTGTCTTGTCCATAGCTGCTTGCATATTGTTTGGATGTACTCTCTGTTCTATTGTAATGCAGAGAGAATATGAACATACCGGTAGCTAGTGATTTAAGAACATGGTGATGGAGTGATTTTACTTGACCAGTGAAACAGAGAATAATAGTTACTGTGTAACACTACCTCCTAATTTAGCCCTATTGTTTTGCTGTTACTCAGACTATTTACACGAAACACCCCACGACCTTTTGTAAAAATTTCTCACGTGTAGTCTAATAAACGAAGAAAAGTATTACAATAACAGTCGTATAATTTATCTCTTCAGTTGTGTCATTATTGTGTGTTCTGTTTTTGTGTCAGTTTTTTCATTCTCAATCTTGTATACACCTTGTGATAGGGGCTTTTACGCACATATAGTGTGTAATATTCCACTATATATTTCACGGGTCAAGTAAAATGACTCTATCACCATGTTCTTAAATCACTAGCTACCGGTATGTTCATATTCTCTCAGCATTACAATAGAACAGAGAGTACATCCAAACAATATTATACCTGCCAACTTTTTCTGAGATATAGGCGTGAGATTTTTATCCTGGGAGTGCTGGGATTTTTGAAGACGACACGATCATTTCCGAAGATTCCCGAAGAATTCCGAAGTCTTCCGAAGAAGTCCGAAGTCTTCCGAAGATGTCCGAAGTCTTCCAAATTTGCATACTGTGACGAAAGCGAAAACAGCCCTCGCATTTCCCAGTCCCAGTCTTAGGACGCGTATAAACGCGAGCCCGCTCCCAGTGCTTTTCACGAGAAAGGTATTGTCATTTATTCATTTTACACATGGTTTTCGTTCCTTACGTGGGTCTGAGTTAACATATTTTTGGAAATTGTGTCAAGCAAGACGGCAACAACTCACATTTTTCAATCAGGCGTGAGAAATTGGCCCGCAAGCGTGAGCCGGCGTGAGATCGAAGTTTTCAACCCGCAGGCGTGAGACTCACGCCTAAGGCGTGAGAGTTGGCAGGTATACAATATGCAAGCAGCTATGGACAAGACAGTGAAGGTTACACCAGATGTTGTTCCAACAACAGCGGTGGCTGTTCAGTTATTTGAAGGAAGTGGCGGGCAATTGACAACCTGACCAGAATTTGGTATAGACCCATTGTCTTGTGATGGATGCCAAGGGTCACCAAGAAGGAAACGCTTCCATTCACATTTTCCTGATTTTCTCACTGTATTTGAAAATGTAGTAAATGGAAATCCACCATTGTTCCAAAATGCAATTCAGTTATTCCGAGACCGCACTTTATCCTCCGTGAAATCACATCCCTTATTATTGAGTACTGCTCAGGTTATTCCTATAAGATGAAAGGAAAATGTATATGACACAATTATAATTTTACCAGCTTAGCTTGTGAGAGTGTGATCCATGATGTGTTTAAATTCAGTGCTTTGAACAGCTTTATACATGTGAAAATGTATTCTTGAAAACAAATGAAAAATATTAAAACCCACGAGTTTGGAAAGAAAGAGTGCTGATTTACCTGTATCGTTGTGTTTTATAAGCTTATTTAAGGGGCAAACTTGACTGCAAACCATAATTTCGCCTCGGTAGCGTTAATTTTCCTGCGATTTCAAACTTTTTGTTGTCGTCTCATTCTGGAAACGTTGCTTTATTTGATGTATTTCGATTCATACAAATACTACTTCGAGCAAATGCAAATATCACGTACCTGGCGCATGTGAATTTTTGGCCTTTAAAAAGGCAGCCTAGTGGAGGTCCAAGTCGTTGAAAACGTCTGAACATGCAGGGAACCACATAGCTTTCACATTTGTGGCGAGGAAATAAAAATATGACTCCTAGTAGAGCCTTGTAGCCGCCATAACTTAACTCCCCTCCCCTCCCCTCCAAGGGTTGCGTGACTTCTCCCAACCCCAGCCCTGTCAGTTGCGGTCTCGACTTGTCCGTCCCATGGTGCGGAAGGGTTTGTCAATTTTTCATTTTTATTTGATCATCGACAGAGGAAAATTGAAAATTGATCGGATATTTACTGCATGGATCATTTCCTCCATCTTGAAAGCCCCTTCCTTGAAAAATCAAAGAATTAGACCCCGATTGGAAAGGTTCTGAAAAAGAATAATTTCAAATCGATTGGCTGCTATTCAATTCTTCTTTCTTCCTTTGCAAATAAAAATTAAAGATTTGTATTGTCATTTTTAATTTTCATTCAATAAGAAACCATGATTTTCATGTTTGTGTTTGTTGGAATTTTATTCTCAACGTTCCTTGGTAAAAACAAATGAAACATTAAAAATACAAAATCCATTTTTTCATTTTCCATTTTTCATGGAAATCAAATTGACGGAAGACCCACGGACCTTTGCACCACAGGTCGCCGCAAAAAGCCACTAGGGACAGCGCGTCACCCAAGCCAAAACCAGTGGAGAAAAACGTCCCATTCAACGCAAAGTTGACCATTTGTGGGTTTGTAGCACTGATATACACTGTTTAAGCCTAAGCACTTGTTCAAGAATGATTAGTTTTTATAAAATGTTTGTTTTTCTTCATTTTTCTTAAGTGTGCTGTAAGCCACCGGTCATGTAATTTTCATGAAATTTTGAGGAAACAAGTCGTGGGTGACGCACTGTCCCTAATGGCATGTGTCGCCGCCGCAAGATTCGTTAACCGTACCGGCCATCAATTTACTTACAGCGGTTGTCCTCATGTATAACTAAGGTTGTGTGTAAAACACATGGAACATCTCGGTGCAGTGACCCAGTCTGTTCTTTGCATGTTGCATTGTGACTTCCTTGCAGTCTTACCGGTCACATAGAACTTTACATTGTAACTTTGCATGTTGAATTGTCAGCTGAAGAGTTGGTCTTCGCTTACTCGAGTGTCGACCAGGAGGATATTGCATTGTTAACACGAATGTTAAGTGTTGAATGATGAACAAGAATGTCGAATCGTAAACTGTTGAATTGTGAAATTTTACTTTGTCCACAGGAATGTTGAATCGTAAACTTGAATATTACATGTTTAACAAGAATGTTGAATCGTAAAATTGAATGTTAAATTATGACTTTGAATTTTGGCGGAGATATAACGCCATAAGCTTGTCGCATGCGACAAAACCGTACCGTGTAAATTGCTAGTTAATCGCAGCCCTTATAACCATAGGGAGCCCACACAAACAGTGTGTCTGTTTGTATGTTCGAAATATAAAGAAATGTTACTAATATTTTAAAAAATACAACCATCAAACATCATCTTCAGCCATAGTGAGTGTAACATTAAAATTTTTATGATGTTTGAAACATTCTTGTGCTATCCAGACCATTTGATAAAGAAATGTATGGGAAATATTGAAGAGTCCTAATATAGTAAACTTACATCGAGAAATGACTATGTTAAAGCTCAAAATAACCTCAGTTGTTGTGTATTGTCATTTCTGCGGCTGAAAATGGTGAATTTGAGCGATTTGGTGGGTTTTCCGTTGACTGTTACTACACGTCCTTAGAAGGAGACAAGGGTGGAAAGCTCATTTTCGACCGCTCCAGCGTCAAGCCGATTTTCACCCAGAAATTAGAATCGCCCGTCTTTCAAATCGAACACCAGATAAACTGAAAGGTTGACGCTTCTTCTCGTGCCATTCAATCGAAGATCCATTCAAAATGCAAGCGCTAACCGCCAAATAATTTTCGAGAAATGCAGCTTTCGAAGCGACCAGCATCCGCGGCCGGGATTTCGTGTGCCAAGGAGCAACCGTCACGCTGTTTGCTCCACACTGATTGGATGTTGCTAAACAATGCATCCCAATCACTGTGGAGCAAACAGCGTGACGCAGAGCGTGACGGTTGTTCCTTGGCACACGAAATCCCGGCCCGCGGATGCTGGTCGCTTCGAAAGCTGCATTTCTCGAAAATTATTTGGCGGTTAGCGCTTGCATTTTGAATGGATCTTCGATTGAATGGCACGAGAAGAAGCGTCAACCTTTCAGTTTATCTGGTGTTCGATTTGAAAGACGGGCGATTCTAATTTCTGGGTGAAAATCGGCTTGACGCTGGAGCGGTCGAAAATGAGCTTCCCACCCTTGTCTCCTTCTAAGGACGTGTAGTAACAGTCAACGGAAAACCCACCAAATCGCTCAAATTCACCATTTTCAGCCGCAGAAATGACAATACACAACAACTGAGGTTATTTTGAGCTTTAACATAGTCATTTCTCGATGTAAGTTTACTATATTAGGACTCTTCAATATTTCCCATACATTTCTTTATATTTCGAACATACAAACAGACACACTGTTTGTGTGGGCTCCCTATGTTATAACATCTCATCACAACTCGTCGTACCAATTAAAGCTCCGTATTTTAAAGGCTGTTGAAGGTGTATGCTACACATCGTAAACATGTAAAGACCGTCAGTAAGAAGGACAGTGGAATTTCTGACTCATTCTCAGTGTCTCTCTTCTTGGCATGTCCGCAGGAAGGGAAGAAGAAAGGCCCTGGGAACAAACCTGGGAAGTCTGGAGTTATGGTTTTCTTTACAAACAAGGAATAAAATGAACAAATGAGGGAACTATTGACGGGATATTTAAGTCGAATATCTCTTGCGATTCACTCGTTTCCACCTGTGACATAGTCGTAATATTAAAAAAGTAAGACTTCATAAAATTTCTCGCATTTTAGTAAGCTGCCTTCGTAGCTCAGTGGTTAGAGCACTGGTCTTGTAAACCAGGGGTCGAGAGTTCAAATCTCTCCGGGGGCTGCTCTCATATTTTCTTTTTCATACATTTTTTTCCCTCGGCTTCACAGAAATTTTATAGGTGCAATAAGCGAAATTTAGTTTTTTACTATTTCCGTAAAGGAGAACCCCAATTCGCCTCCACATCACAAATTAGCAATTACAGGACTTT
>OX421453.1:3139285-3144285 GCA_949126865.1 Montipora capitata
AGTAAGTTGCTAAGGCAACAGTGGATAGACTGGAGCCCGCCGTAAAGTAGACTGGGAAGAGCTGGCTTTGTAAATGACCAAAGGTATGTCTTGTTAGTGTAAAATACATCTTGTAACCTGCAAGAAAAGGTCATCGAGTTAAGCCGAATGCGATTAAGTCTGTGTCATAGATTTAGCACTATTTCTGCTGAAAAACGTAAAAGTGCCGGACCTTGGGAGATTTAACCAGGCCATATGGGAGAGTACAGTTTTTTTACTGTAATTATGCACCCTAAAATAAAGTGTTCTGAAGTGTTCTAAATAATTCATAGACCAATAACAAAATTATAAGGATGCAAGGCTGTCTGTACGGCTGTGAGAATATAAATTTGTTCTTTTCCAATATTTCGTCAGGCACAGCCTGATATCTTCGGGGAGTTAAATGATTTGCCGTTACCATTTTTAGCCACATGATATATTCAATCCTGGACAGATTAAAATGGAACAGAAATGCTCCCTTCCGTCTTAATCAAGGATGAAGTCGAGTGAAGGCCAAACCGCACCATTTCCCCATCATTGATCTTGGGGGAAGGGTGGTGTCAATTTTCCATTTAATCTGTCCAAGAATGTCCGTATAGGATTATTATTCTCTTTTGTCTATAAATTTGGGTTCAAGTATTTGACCCCTGACGATTCTGCGTATGGAGTCACGAGATAGGTTCCATGTCGTGAGGCGTGTGGTTATTGCTGGTTAAATGTTCAGAAACAATTGTCAGCCTTGGAGGAGAGGTGGGTCTGTTAACGGGAAGTCAGTGTTCGTTAAAACGGTCTTTAACTATCCGTTTTGTCTCTTCTATGTATTGTTTTTTTGCAGCGTGTACAGTAGTGTATCATGTAAATAAGTTACAGTCAATGATGAGTGGAATATTCGTCTTGTCTCTTTACAGTTTAGTACCTGCGCGGAGTACGTTTGAAAATGGGGTGGGGGGTAGGGGCTAGGTTTTGGTATGGATCAAGGAAGTTTGAGGGAAGGGGAGGTGGCGTCTGAAAGCATTTAAGAGGTGGTAATGTGAATATTTCGGTACATCGTTGGGAAGAAGCGAGATTTTATGATAGATGGAAAAGAACGAAGGACAGTGTTATAGGTGACAACAAAAAGGAAACGACTCGGTGTGTTTGTGGATTTATTATTATTATTATTATTATTATTATTATTATTATTATTATTATTATTATTATTATTATTATTATTATTATTATTATTGTTATTGTTACTTGTACGAAGTAAACGAGATGAAATAATCGCGAAAAGCTTCGGATTGTGCAAAGTTAGTTTGAAGTAACGTTTTCGCCGCCGTCTTCGTAGTAGGATAACTCGGTTAAGTGAGCAAGAAAAGTTGTGCTGCATTGCGGCACGCCTTTCGGTGCATTTCTTACGGTGTCGTCATTTCTAAAGGTGCGGTCTCGCTTCACTGATCATTTTGTTGATGGACAAAGCGGAAGTGATCCTAAGTCATTTAGCCACTGTAAGACAAAGATTGCATGCGTAATGTACGTCGGGGTCGAAATCAAACGAACGGGTATTTGAAACCAACTGTTAACTTATCTTTTGTAGAAGATCAAGAAGCGTGCAATTTTTGAGGAAACTGAATGAAAGTAAGGACAGACCACGAGGAAATATTCTTTAAGTTAAAGAGAACTTTGTAAACAAAACAATAGTAACTTTATATCCTTAAATTTTAATCTTTGTAAGTATTAACAATGTTAGTTACAAGTAGTGCTGGAAGTAATGTCGCATACTTTCATTCACGAATTCTGACGTCATCACAGGCCGGAAAACGATATCAAGTGTGTAACAGTAGAGGCAAACTGACAAGTGGGCGAAAGACGTTACGAATTGGCACGTCAACCTATTTATTGTTAATCCCTTTTAGTTAAGTTTACTAATTAATCTTCACTAAACCACGTCATTTGTCTCTGAGTAATAACAAGTTTCTCCAACCTTTTCTTTCAGAACTTAGGAACAACAACAACTACTACTACTACTACTACTACTACTACTACTACTACTACTACTACTACTACTACTACTCAAGTAGCCTGCCTGGCAGACGTTCAAAGGGGAAGGAAAAAGAAGAACCAGCGGGAGAACGAGGAGGGCGCGCGCGGAAGAAGGGAAGATAACTTCCTTCCTTCTTCCTCGCGCGCCCTCCTCGTTCTCCCGCCTGTTCTCGCAGGCTACTACTCATGGGACGAGTGCGACATAATTTGAGCTGAAAAAACGAGGGCCGCAAATTTACTGTACGGCTCTCAAACTTGGTTAGTATTCGGTATTGACCGCTTCCGCGAGCTTATAATATTTACCTTATTTTATTATTTTATGTATTCCCTGTTAGCCTGTTCAAATGGGAGACATCGAGGTATACTATTTCTAAAGTCTGGGCTAATTCATTCATTTCTGTATATCACATCCTGCCAGAAGTATTTGGCTAAATTCACACAAATAAAATTGTGTCAGGGTATGTTTGTTGAATGGTTCGAGTTATTGGTGAGCTCACACTGATATCTGTATGAATGGGCGTTAAAGTATTTGCCTCCCCATACGGTCTGTATTTCGACCGGGTCAAGGTGCAGGAGAAGAACTGCACCCGCTTCAGGGCAAATTACACCATCTAATAATCGCTAATAAACACCTTTTTTCGTTTATATCCTACCGTCTGCAAAGGAACATGGGATAATGTTTCACTTTCCGATTAATATTCTTAGACTAAGGCCAAAATTTGCGAATATCTTGCATGGCCGGCTCGAGAAAATATCATTTTTAAAAATTATACTTTTGACTATTTATTCCTACAAAAATTCTATCGCGACATAGAAGTTGAGCACAAACCTTACAAGACAATGAAGCAACATACGTTAGATGATCGAATGCGTACTAACCGGCGATAAACGACACCCAAAACTGCATTCCAAACCATGTACCAAAGGAATACAAATGCAAGAAGCGGACGGCTGTGAAAAACATCTCACCTCGGCGGATCTCCTCAGTGATTCGCGACGATAAATTTGTCAAGACAAAAAGGATAGAAATCCCAAGTAAATTTGCGCACATTTTAAAAGTCATTTTGAAGGGTTGAAGAAAGTGTTTAGCTCCTCGAAGAATTCTTTCTGAAGCGGTTTTTCTTAACTGACAACGTGGCCAAATTGTCTTTTGATATCATTTTGCGATGGGTTTATATAGATACCTGAGACGATTATTCGTGAACCCTGGCATGGTTATTTGAAGATTTGTCAAGTGGAATATTTCACATGCCAATCGATCATGGCAAATTCGCAGCAGAGTTGAAAAAGTAAATAAATACGTCAATGGCGAGAAAGCTCTTCGTACACATAGATATGCTTTTAAATGACGCAAGTCACGGTCATTGCTATTTCGGACCGCGCTTTTCACTGGAATCATAATTTTAGTTGAGAAAAATTCAACATACCGATAGACATAGCCAACTTGAATTTAAGTCCTAAAAATGTGTTTGTTTTCAAGTATTATGAATAAATAAATCCGTATATTTATTGATATGATCGTGTGCTCTTTTAGCATGGTTGAAAAGATCTCGTTGAAATCTTTGTGGTTTCAAGAGAGGTGTTTTTTTTCTTTAATTTGCGTACAAAGCATAATTTATCATCACGATCGAGCTGAAACCGCATGTCCACCACGCTCTGCTGTTGTTGTTGTTGTCGGCGGTTGCTCTTCACTCTCTAACCAGCGGTCGAGAATAGATCTCGCAAAATGACGCCTAAAACAGCACGGAACGACAGAAAAAAAACATAGCACAGGACTCAGTTGACACTTCGTTTGATCTTTCATTGAATTATTTGTTTCAGTTCAAACTTTATTGCCGAGCAAATTGCAACCGCCGTAATATTCTTCTCTCATATTATTCTACATAGCGAGAAAAAGAGGGTGGTCCGCCTTTGCTGAAACGACGCTCCAGCGAAAACGGAAGCCAAACGCAAGTCAATGATGTCCTTCATGTCCGCTTTTGAATTTCTATTCTTTCCAATAAAAATGCTGCAAAAAGAAAACGGTGAAAAGTGTTTTCTAATTTGTCGTTGGCCTAACTTATTATTTTTACATTGCGGTTTTCGAAAAGGATGTTTTTTAAACCAAGAGGAACGGACTCGTTTAAATGTTTCTCTCTCCTTTCCAACTGAACTTTGGACTCGTGAACCGCACATCAAACGTCTGTTGGAGAGAGCATTGTGCAGAGCAAAACATCTGCCTTCGAGGGTTTGATAAAAAAAAATTGCACTGGGATTATTTCTGTTTAAATTAAAAGGAATGCTTAGAATGGGGTTATCAAGCAAAACATCTGTTCCAACAGACAAAGTTGAGTTTCAAAGTGATAAATACGATATGATGAGTCAAACATTTGAGGCGAGGTTTATGATGACTACCGGACAAAAGACAATTATTGGAGCGAGCAAAGCGAACGAAATTTTTTTGTAAACGAAAGAAAATTTTCAACAGATTTACAGATATTGCATGATTAATAAAAAAAAATCCGTTTGTTTTTCTTTCCTGGATTATTTATCATAAGTAGTATTAAATATACCAAGTATATATAACATTTCCAAAAGGATGTGGAAAAAAGTTAAGTTATCTTCAAATAGGGAGTCACAACATTAGAGTTGTTATTTGATAGCAGAACTGCACTTCGAGTGCTGTCTACTCTATTGTTAAAATGGAGGATTTTACCTTACCTTAAATGCAAACAGCATACCTGCTGCTTGTCCGACCAAAGCATGAAAATGCTCTTGATGTGACTTATCCCTTTCTCTTTTTTGATGTCGAAATCAAACAAAGAAACAGGCAAACAGACGAGCTAAAATCAATTAGTTTCTTTGATTCTTGGAAACGCGATACAATATGTTTCTAATTTTTTCATAAAATTACGCTGACGACAGTTAATCTTTTACGCATAATATTGTCTGCCCTGTTAAATCCAAGGATAGTTAAGCTC
>OX421453.1:3149285-3151785 GCA_949126865.1 Montipora capitata
CTCCTATTTGAGTTCTAGTGACTTCTCACGCGACCTGCGTGAACCAAAGAAACAATGAAATTATCATTAACTCGAAATGTGATTCTTAACGTTGCTGCAAATGTGGGCAAAATCCTTTCTTGAAGTTTCTAGGGTCAGGAAGGCAATATATTTCGGTCGCGATAAGTCCTTGGAAACAATTTTTCACGAGTTGTAGCTGCTCGAGAGCAGAACGATACTCTTCGTGACACAATCATTGTCGTCTTCACGCGCCAAGATGTGTGACGCAGACTGCTCATCGCTGTCTTCTGTTGGCTTTGACAACGACATGTAACGAGTAAATTAATCATTTTATCCAAATCTTAATTTTTCGAATCAGCTGAGCAATATGCCGGCTTCAGTTTTAGCTTTAGCTTTTTTCATTTCCTTAATCATCTCGGCAAGTTGTGTTCTGCTGTGGTGGTGTTTCCAGTGGATCGAAATAAACTTTTCTTGAGTTTTGCGTCACATTTCACGGCTCATGATGCGTTCACTTTGTGTCACTTTGCATGAATTTTCCCAGCATGCCTTGTTGGCCACACACATTCAGCTTCCGTTAATCTCTCTTGCCAGTCCCTCACTGACTAACACCTTAGCAATCACCAAATCTTCATTTCCTTCTGATGTATCATACAGTTCAAGTGATACTTTAGTTTCGCCGCTTGTGAAGTGGCCATTGTGGCTTACCGAGCCCTTCGGCTTTGCCACCAGTTTCTTGCCCAGAGTCAGCTCTTTAAACCGCTCAATAGCCTCCTCTGCCCACTCTGCTGAGGTGTCTCCGACCGGCTCCACACCTGAAGAGGATAATTCGAAATTGCACTTAAAGGGACAGTTTCACGGTTTTGCGCATGTCCAAGCTTTAGCGCTAGCAGTTGTAAATTTTACGGTTTCTTGTTGAACCAGATGATGTTAATTAAACACAGAGAGTATTAAAGCAAGTACACTGAATGACTAAGGCCCAAATTTGGTGGAAGACACTGCGGGTTTACACAGAAAATATCGAATTTAGTTTTGCTCTCGAATTTATTGTACGGGTCGAAAATTTATTCTACGCACGAGTTGTCATAACGCACGAGTAATCTATTCGCATGCAGTAGGTTCATAACACAAAGGAAATGATTACAAAAGTAATTCCAATGAGTAATCAATTACTATGGGATTGTTTCCGTTTCCTGCATCAGTGCTTTCGATTGTTTCAATAACAATGGAATTAAATGGGCTGACGTGACAGTTTGCCCATGCGCAGAGACGTGAAACTCTCCCTTTAAGTCTAAGCTGCCATTTTGCGCCTGACTTTGATTTCGAAATGAACGAAACATCGTTCTATTTATTTCTTCTCCTGGTAGCAAAATGCGCAGAATAAACAGAACAGAGTTTACTCTGAGAGAAAGAACATTTGTTCTTTTGAGAAACGTTTAGGGTTAGGGTTAGGGTTAGGGTTAAGGCTTTGAGGAAGCCACACACCCAAACAAGAACAGTTATCACAATTTCGTTCTCGAGGTTTTTTCTTGTTGCTCTTCAATTTGTAGGAAAGGCGTCTACGAGCCTCTTGAGTACACAATGCACGCACACAGACTATTATGCAAGAAAATGGTGAGAATTACCCCATATTTATCGCTAAACGTTTGGTACGTTATCGCTAAACAAACATTGTGTCATTCTTTAAGAGGCACAGTCGACAGCTGACTCAGAATCCTTCCAAATCGCTCAAAATATCGCTTCTGGGACCAAATTACGATTCAAGGTAATTAATTTTAAGGTTTATCAAGTCTTGCATATATTTAGCAATGGGTCTTTGTAGGAGGAAAGTTACCATACCTCTGACACATTTACTTCATAAAACAGATTAAACATTTAAGATAAACGACTTGGAAGAGACATGTTTCGGATATTTTAATATCCATCGTCAGGCAATACCTACAGTCAAAACCAGCATACAGCTTCCAGCTGGGTGTAAGCTGTGCTCCAAGGTCACACATGGACCATGTAGCGGCAGCCAGAGGCGCCATTGTATGCTTTCGGTTCGACCTTGTTGAGTTGCGTTGTTGCTGTACTTGCGACGGCGATTAGCGTGAAAATTATTATTATTATTATTATTATTATTATTATTATTATTATTATTATTATTATTACTATTATTATTATTAACCCCCGCCACAAAGATCGTGACACCAAAGCATCTCAGAAGCCCCCTTCCCCGTGTCAATGTTGATCACGCCTTTTGTTTTTTTCTGAACCGTCGTAAACATCTTATTTTTACTGTTACTTGATATGTCTCTTTACTACATACCCTGCAAACAGCCCCGCACAGCCATCAGAGGCAGTTGTTTGAATTCATCCGGTAAGGTTTGAAGGTTGGTTAGAGGCACAATTTTAAAATCTCCATAATCGGCAAAAAACACACAAAGCTGTGGACAAAATAAGACAATTGTGAAAGAGTTTCTAAAAACAAGTGTTTTGTGTTTAACTTCTCTTGACGAAT
>OX421453.1:3176785-3199285 GCA_949126865.1 Montipora capitata
GGTCTGATTGTGATTAGGAAATTTTAAAAAGGAAGGACAAGGAAATTCAAAATTTAAATTATGCATCCAATTATACATTTATGTACAGTTTGAAGAAAATGCACATGACTGACGCTTTCCGTTCCTAACACCGAGCAAAATACCAGTGTCAAGAGCAAGACAGATACGATAAATCCTTGTTAAAGATACTACTGCCTAAATAAGTCACCATTGTGTCATTGAGACCTTAAATTTTGTTAAAAGTAAAGTGACTTGAAGTGAACCAAACTTTTTCAGTAAAATAATACTAGTGATCAACAATTTAGCCAAGCAGTCTGATTATTCTCTAATAATGGAAATTCCTCTAATATCGTTGTGTCAAAGTCCTTGGAAGCCTATAAAATGGGTTTATCAACTGGGTTGCTATGGTAATTTGGCCACTGTAAATGTCAGCTTTCAAACTTCTTTACAGTAGGCAAGTTACCATATCAACCCAGTTTCACTTCCCAACCAATGCAGCACCACAGTTTCTTTAGAAAGTAAACTACCGGTATCCTATGCAAAAAAACTAAATTAATGTTGTTTTAGCTAATAATTATGATAAAGACATAAGCATCTGTAATAAATAAACTAGCACTTACTTCCTTTTTACTTCGGCCACAAGGTCTTTATTCAATGTCAACCGTTTGAGCTTAAGAATCACCTCTGAATTCTTTGTCTTTGGAACACCATGCAGACTGAGAGCAATTGCCTACAGAATCAACCCAGGTTTGAGTCTACTTTGAATACAAAGAAAACATAGAATACCTGTACATCAAGAAAAAGGAAATTATACACAAAAAAGAAAGGAATAACAAAATGATAAAGGTACATGTAAATAACATTTTGGCTGTTCATTTAAAGTTCAAGTTATGGGGATTAAGTCCCACATCCTGAGACAATTCCTTCAACAAATGAAATCCTAAGAGATTTATGCCTTTATTTTTGCACTTTATTGCACTTTTCGTAACCATGTTTGCTCACGTCTTTCCTTGACAACAACTATAAAGCTCATGTGTTAATGTACTAAACACTTGAATTAAAATAAAATGAAATCACCCATTTTTCAGCAAAGGAGACAGAACAGAATACCAAAAGATAGAAGTTATCCTCACACAATACCAAAACAAAGAAGAAGAAGAAGAAGAAGAAGAAGAAGATGATGATCATTAGCAATAATCATGTTGTGAATATTAAAGAGGGAGGATGCCATGGGTAGAAAAAGAAAGGACCGACTCAGAGATGCACTGTAACTGTCATATTATAATTTATATAAATTTGGATCAATCATTTTGGTTGGTTTGGTTGATCAACTTTTTTCACTATCTCAGAGTTTTGTTAAATGGTAGGCTTTCCTTTTCTTTGCAAGTGCTTACCGGTAATTTAAACTGGTTGGCAAGCTTAATTTAAAGAAGTCTGATAATGATGACCTCCTGGAGTAATTTGTCATTTTCAGTCTGAAAAGGTTTGAAGTGCTCTAACAGATGCTACAACTAAATCAACCTACGCTGGTATGTGCTTGAAACTATTGATTCTAAAAGAACATAATAATTATTAACCAACTGGAGAGATCTCCTACAGAACCCTCTGCTGGCAATTATAGACCATTGTCACACTGAAAGGAACAAACACCAAAATTTCTCTGACTTTGTTCTTTTAGCAATCAGCAATTGGTTAAAATGTGTGTCTAATCCAAAATTAATGTTGATTTGAAATGACACATCCTGATAAGCAAACCTGGAATGGCAATTCCAAAAATCTTTGTGGAATACTCTTTAATGTTGATATAGGCACTGGTCCAGTCTCTCCATAATCCACATATTCGATTTGCGCCTCATCTCCCTTGAGTTTAAGCACTTTGACCCTATACCACAGGCCTTCTGCATGGATTTCTTTTGAATAAACAGCAAATATTCCACCAGGAGTAATTTGGATTGCCTCTGAAGGAAGAAAATAATAATTTAATGACATTTATATACATGTAAATATATATTTTGTGGTTGATCTAAACAGTAACTGCTGCTAAGAAGGCTCAAGGTCTGGCTATATAGCCATGTAACGGTTCAGATCCTTGTTGAATGGAATGCAACCCAGTGAAAGCATTATATTCTTTGAGGGTGACCAAAAACACAGTCTTCGTCACATGCAAACACGATACCCTATTTCAAAATCTTTTGTTTTTATTATTAATGCTTCTATTAAAGCCTTTCAAAAATTGCTGGGACGCACAAAACTTTGAGAGAATATTTCAACCAAAACAAAGCCAGTAGGGCTCATAAACATAACGACACAAATTGACCACCATTTATGAAAAATGATCGACTAAAATTCTACACCTAAATTCTGTTAGTTGGCCCCTTTTTAAAGTCGCTGCTGCACATAGCTCCTGGCAAGCAAAGATAGCTTTACTTCAAAGCAAAAGCATTGTGGAAGAATGTTGTCAGCTTCAAAGGAAATCAAAACTCTCAAAGAGAAGGAAAAAATAACTTATTCATCCCAACAACCTACAAGAAATGTGCTCTCAAAATACCCACTTGCAAAGCCCTCCAAATAGACAACTATAACAAGTCTAATGGAAAATTCATCTGTGCTTAAAACAAGCTTGAAAGGGTCTAATTGGTTACTGGCACAGATAAACACGAAACGTATTGTTTTGGGGTTATCTATTACCCTACTGACTCGTCAGGCACCTTAGGACTACCCCAGCTGATGAGCAAAATCGTCTGGCATCAGACAGAGCAAAATCTGTTAAGTTTCATTCCCAAAGAGTCAGTGGGTTAATGGAAAGGACATAGGAATCTTCCAGTTGATGAGTAAAAATATTAATCGTCCGGCGTTGGTTGTCAAGTCTCACTCCCAGGGGTCAATGGGTTATGGAAAAAGCAGGTCACATTTTCTTACATACCGGTAATCAATGAGCTCTCGTGAATATGATATGAAGCAAGATTATTAACACACCTTCAGAACTTGAGTCTTCATAATGACACAGCATGCTCTGTTCCAAGGCTGTCAGTTTTTCCTACAAAAAAAAACAACAACAACATTGAAGGGAGCAATTAAAAATTTATAAGCCTCCTTTAAAATGAAAAATGAAGGCAATAGAAGGCTTGTCACAAATCACCTACACCAGGGTCTTTTTACCACCCATTGCCATAAGAATGTATACTTGTATCCAGCTATAGTGCTCCAAGAAATTTTACTTGGCAGGGAATCGTTATAATAAATAATAATTATTATTATTAAATTGTTATAACTAATACAATAGCCACACTTACTGAATAGTTTTCTCCTGACAGATTGACACAAATGTTGTGTGTACTGTGAACGTTACAAACAAACACATCCAGGTAATCCTCATCTGGAATTTGAACTCTCTCTGCAAAGAAAAACAAATTTAACTGAAGGCAATGTCACATGTATACACTGCTTAATGTTCTGCGCAATTTGAGTCACAACCATTTTCGCGTTTGTACAAAGAAATGGCTAGATAATACCAGACAGGTGCTATTTTACCACAATTTTGATTGATTGATTGATTGATTGATTAATAATTGAGAAACAGGTGTTCAACTGTTCCAGTTGCCAATGAGAAGTGGGATTTGAAACACTTGTGAAGGCTGTGCTCTCCAAATGTTTTATGGTCTGGTTTTGACCAAATACTATGGCCCTGCATCAGGGGATGTCCCTGTCAAAAGCCTCATCATCATTGTACAGTATGTCCCATACCATGTGAAACATAAGTGGAGCGGAATTCCCACGTTTGAGTCCAAACTCAGATCCAGTTTTTACAGCATAACTATTAAACATGGCAACTGAACAAAAATGCTATCACTTCTCTTATCGCCAACTTAACTGCCTGATGGCACATGCTCTGTTGACAATAGTCACAGAGGAGTCATGGATACTACAACGAATTCAGATAAACATGTGTGGATGCCTTGGGAAAATTTGATTACTTATTTCTGTAGGTTACATATGGACATAAAAAGTTTTGAATCCGCAGAGAAAAAGTCGCAGATTAAAAAATATCCAGATAGGTGTGGATGGGGCTAAAGTGTATTATCATTAATTAATAACAAATGATTTATTGTTGTTTCTAAACAAGATGTACAAATGTACTATTATTATGTTACCGTGATAATGGTAAGGCCTTGCAAAAAGACAGCCTTTATTCAATTTTTGGAATAGCTAAAAAAGAAACAAGTTAGTTTTCTTATTTTGTGCTTTTGGCAAATTTCCAAACACTAACCAGGAATTTTCTGGACCTCTTCTTCTTTGGAAAATAACCTGTTCATAAGGAAAGGCCGTGGAGCACTTGCTACTTTTGCCTCAGTTTCCACTGTTTCTTTCTCAGTTCTGGGAAAAAGATACATAAATAAACCATTTTGAATTTCCATACAAAGCAAAACAAGTGTAGCTCATTCATATTTATTAATACCTGGCATAAATGGAGGCATGGACAGGACTTGCTTGTTCGTGAGATGAAGATGAGGATGAGGACGTCGTCGTCGTGATAGAAGAAAATGAATCTGTGGAAGATGAGCCAGTCAAGGATGAGGATGTAAAAGATGCACTTGTACTTGTCGACAATGAAGCTGATGAACTGTCAGATTCTTCTTTTATATGGCCCTCTTTTTGCAACACAGTTCTGAGGTCATTTCCAGTAGGATCCTTGAGTTCAACATACAAGTAATGACCTGAAATACAATGTATGTAGTGTAGGATACAATAATTTTAACATTCTGTCTTATGTCGTGGAGCAGCATTTGTTTATATCTGCAAACAGTTCTTTCCTGAACTACTCTTGACATTATTTTATGATCATAATTGCATTCTTTCTTTGTCACAATTGCTTAAATAGTGATTTTTATAGGAGGGAGCAGATGTTACTGTAACAGTAGATGTTTTGCTTCTTTCAACACCTTTCAAGAAGTTGTAACTATTATTTGGAAAAATATTATCACAACCTGATGGGCATGACCATCCGAAGTGGCTGAATTTTATTTTCATTCAGAAGAGCATTGCCACAATTTACGCAAAACAGTGCCTTTATATTGCTGTACACTTAAAGGAGGTTTTTGGTTACTCAATAAATAATATTATGCTAACCACTGTGTAACGAAAACCAATGTGAGGCTTATCTATTTTTCATGATGGCCAATGATTCTTCCTGATTTGTTAATCTTGTTTACTTAGTATTACATCCACTCATTAGCTTTACAAATGGAAGTATTTAGTACAAATAGCAGCATTTTGCCAGGAGTCCCTTAATAGCCTTTAGCGCTTATTGTCTTAAGTAGAGTGCGTTTATTAGTAAGAGAGGTTCTTCAAAGTCGTCCTTGCTGTAGCTCTTTAGAGATCAAACCAGAACCAATGTGAGTACTTCAATTCCCATGTTTTTAAAAGTACTTGTCTGGGACAATAGTTTTGTAGTCCTCAAAATTTTGTAGTTCCTTTTAAAGTGTAGATCTTACACATGTAAGTTTGTCACATTGACAACGCCCTAGTCTTTAAATCTCGCCTTTTGTCCTTTCAGTACAAAAATACAGTTATAGTAGTCAAAAACGTTTTTATAAAGTCTTACAGCTGTAGCTTTGTTCCTGCTTCAAGACATTTCTAGTAACTCTCCCACTGTCACGTTTCACTTGCTATGGCATTTCTGCAAGTATGTGTACTGCCAATTCAATTAATTATTGTCATCATTTACATGTATTGATTTTGTAGTTCCTTCAATAGTATTTTTGCCCCACTCATTTGTTATTGATAATTCCTTTCATGTGCTAAGGAGCATCTCAATTTTTTTTATCGGTAAATCAATTTCGTTGTTTTCTCGTAGTTTAGTTTAAAGCACTTTGTCATTGTGAAACTATAATTGGATTGTGTGCTTTTCACACATTAGTGATTATCGTGGCAACCCACAGACACTTAGTAATTAGTTTGAATAACCTTTGCATTGTATTTCAGTTTACATTTGAATAGCGTCCATTAAAATTAATCACCGACAATCCATGACAATCTGTGATTTCTGACTTTATGCAATAATTAGTAAAGAATTTTCCGCCCCACTACGCTCAAGATGTTTAGCTCGTGACCTTTGGCTCTTCAACGGTCACTGTGAGCCTGGTGTTTACACACTGGAAGTAAAGAACCCATTGTTTTCACAGCCAATCTAGAATTGCTTAGAACAGACTGAAGTAACAATAATAATTATATGAATCACATCAACAATCTTTTTACTATTATAGTTTTTTAATTCTATTCTACTGAACATCAAGGGCTACCTTCAGTTCTCACAACTTTCAAACTTAGTGTTTCCACATCGCAAAGCTCCTTGAATCTTGCTATTGAAGCATCATTCCATTTGTCCTGCAACATAGTTATATCAAAGGGGAGAATTAAGTTGTAACAAACTACAGAACAGTGAGAAGCACCTGTGTTACGAAGCAAACCACTACGTAATGTTCCTGAAAATTATTATGTTTTCGGAAAGAATCTGAATACATAAAACCTTACTACTGGGAACTACCCTTGACACTTTATATCTTCATATCTCACCCCATTTGACGATGCTACACCTTCCAGTGCGCAAAGTACAGCCATCATAGGCAACTCAGCATGGTCTTTCCTTAGCATGCACAACCGTGATAAAGGCAGTGATTCATGGTTGCCATAATCAACATAAATAACTTCCACCATGTCTCCTTTGGCATCGCTTTTTGTTATCCTGGCACGATACCAAACATCATCCTCAGTAAACTGAGCATAACAAAACATTCCTTGCTTGGCTGTAGGAAGGACTTCGCTAGTATTGGACTGAAATTTTAGAAAAAATCAAGAAAGCGGTAAAACCATTTTCACTAGTGTTACAAGGATCAGAATTATCTGGAAAGTTCGCGAGGGTCAATGTCATGCAATGTGTTGTTTCAAGAATTTTCTAGAACTGAGACTCATCAGTTTCAAAATAGTTTGTGACTCATAAGTTTAAAAATAGAGTTTATTGTAATAGCTGTAAATAGTAACTTTTGGAAACTTCTAGACTCTCTTCGGATACTATATAAGCGGCTCTCTGTTCAGGTTGTTGTTGTTGTGATTCGGGACTTCGTTCCCTGTTTGTGATTTCCAAGTGATATTGTGTGACAAGTGAAAAGTGAAGGGATTTCCCCGTTCGTGTGTGATTCTGACTTTCTGCTGTCAAGACTAGAATTGGTTTCTGTGGAGTGTGATACTGTGAAAGAGGTCTTCAGGATGTTTTTATGTCAAAGAGAAGGACAGTACTTTGCCTGTGGTCAGATAAGCATAGAGAAGCATCTAGTTAATTGTAGTGAGATTGTACTAAGAGTAGTTGCTAGCTCGAGTTAAGTTTTCTCCCATTGTTTACAGTTAAATAAATTGCGTTTCGTGGAAATAGAGAGGTTATTATCTTTCTGCCAGTAATTAGTTACCGTTACGGTAACACTAGTCACAAAAACATTAATTAATGAATTACAACAAAACTGAGACAACAGCAAAAAGAGCATGTACAGTCACTGTGTGAAACGTAGGACAATATCGTCCCTCCCAAACACAAGATTAAAAATTAACTCTTTCTGTACACATCCTCTCTTCTACACCACACCTCCCACTTGCACACAGATATGTAAGTGCACAATCTGTCCAGTAATTCAAAAGTAAAAAAAAGTCTGCTAAGAGCCTAGAAGGCAGTCTACGTGTACAGTACAGAGTACCAGCACAAAATATATGTAGCCAAAAAAAAAAAAAAGATTTTACTGAAGTATTTAAAAAAAGAGTCACTTTTACGGCACCGATTTTTGCCTTAAATTTCTGGTTAATTTTTTTTTGTTAATTTTCTGGTTCCATTCAGATATGAAAACAGACAGTTGGTTACACTGCGTGAGTGTTCTCTGAAGGTCGTCACTTGCTCTGGGAGTGAGTGCTCTTAAAAAAAGAAAATTTAATGTGAAAGACTGTATTACAGGAAAATAAGCTCATAATCTTATTCAAATGTCTAAAATGATGCAAGCAACTCTTCAACTCTAGCTAGTGGTCAGCACATAATTGACACCAGGGAGCCCCATAATGATATGAAGTCAAGCTTCAATTCCCAAGTTCCACTCATCCATGCTGTCTATCCAAAATTATAAAGGCTTTTTGAATTCAAGGTAAAAATGAAGGGTAATAAAAAACAATGTTTCGACTGCACTTCAGTCAAATCTCCAGTTAAAAATTGAAAAGTATGTATTCTAAGTATAAACAAATTAACATAATTATACTAGTAGAAGTGAAAATGTTGCTTAATATATGAAACTCTGAAAAAAGAAATAACTAATTACATAAGAATGACTGAAGAGCAGTCAAAACATTGTTTCTCTGGGCAAAAACCTATTTTTGATTAAAAAATTATTTCAATCTGACCTGGAAGAAAATATTTAGCTTCGTCCCTAAAGCCTCAATTTGCTTCCAGTTGTGCTTATACTGGACAAAAAAATGAGTTGGACTATCAACATGGGAGACTGTGACTTCTAAAACAGACCTGAAAAGACACAATTGTAAAATTCATTAATTCATTAATTAATTTGAAGCCATATAAACCTTTTTTCCTGCCCACTAAATTGACAAATTTAAAACAGATTATTTCAAATCTAAGATTGAAAATCACGAATGAAAACTCACACCATGAAGTAATGATCATCAATAATTATTTTGCTATTGAAATATGGCATTTGGAAGCACTCTTGTTAAAAATGGCATGCCAACAGACAATCCCAGAAAAGGGGGCTGTCTATAATATGCCGCATGCTGATAGAGTCAGCTACTCTACATGTACTTTAACCAGCCACCAACTTCACATTTTATTGTAACCCCTTTCTAAGGACACTTCCCATTAGACAGAACTGACTGGCCAAACCAGCCATTTGGAAGGACTATATGACTGTATAACTCTACAACACCTTCAAATTAACACACTTCAAGGATGAGATATACTCTTCCAGAAGAATGTGAGGGATTATCATGCTAGTGTACCTTCAAAATAATGCATTTTCTTTGCAAACTGACAGGTCTGGCCGGCCAGTTCTGACAAAAGGAAAGCACCTTCAGTGAGCCTGGGAAGATGACATGAGGGCTACCCATTCTTTTACTACAGCTGTTTTAACCTATTCTGACACTGACTGAAGTATTTGATCAGTAAACCACCCAAACTGGGATTTTGAATCATTTATAATACGTTTTAGGAAACAAACAAAAATAATCTTATTGCTTGATTTCAATGGAAACATTATGTCCAACAACCCAAGATGGCTTCCCAAGTAAAATATGACCTTCGTATATTATTAGCTTACTGTTCACGAAGCACCTACCCCATACCAGGAAGCTCCTGTGGTCGAAGGGTATAAAGCTCAACAGACTTGATAGATTCTGGGAAAGAAGTTAAAATAATTTTATTAAAGGCTTAAAAAATTGTAATTCCAAGGACAACAACAATCTCTTTAGTTTAATAACATTTTAATTCACGTGATAAGGTTTCACTGTTTTTTATGGAGTAAAGTTAAAAGGCAATAGCCAAGCTGAAGCAATGGTCAAGGCATCACAGCCCTCCCAAAATAAAATTATTCTCATAATAATTTATTGTAATTATCATTATTATCATTATTATTATTATGATTATCATCATCATCATCATCATTTTTGTCATTATTATTATTATAATCATCATTATCATCACAATCATTAATATTGCCTTGCCAATTTGAGGTGGGACGCTTGAAACAGCCAGGAGATTGAACAATAATTATATTATAAATAGGCTGTCAGCATTGTGATGAACTGCTTGCATGGCTCATAAAAGCGACTTCATGTTGCAGAAAAGAGGCGTCTGTCTCATTGACAAACAGTGCTGTGGAAAATGGAGGTGTGGAGAAATAAATAACCTACTGTACATACACAAGAAGTATACCAGTTCACCCTTTGATAAAATGGTGCTCAAGGGATCAAAGGAATGCACTTAGTCACCACTACAATACAACTGCCAACTGCAACTGACTGCATGTACTCCTTGTTGCAGTAGGGATATTTTCAAACAACTCTGGCAAACACATGACAACCAAGGAATCACTTCCTTCGAAACTCAAGATAGTTCAAGTTTTTAAATTGCGCCAATAAAGAGGAAACACTGCGTTAACTCGAAGGTTTAATAAACGACAACTAGAAGCAAAACTTGAGCACAAGGAACAGACATACAGACAAGCCTGAGCTGCACAGCCGCTAACAACTGCTGAGTACAACGTAAATAACGTAGTGGCGTGGTTGCCTCCTAGCACTCTCCATAGCACCTAGGCACAGAAGTAAATAGAATATGCGTGCAAAGTAAACGACTAAATATAGAAACTTACAGAGGCCGAACTAGAAAAACGACACTGAAAGCGAACCCGAAACTAAACTGGTATACGCACAACGGGTGCAGTCTCTGGTCCCTTAGATTTGTCCTTCTAAATTTAGCGAGTAAAATAAAATTACCACAGGAAGGTGAAAGGGCACGGACTAGTGTTACTAGAAAGAACGCAAAAGCCAAGCACATTACTTTAAAGGGGCTAGGTCACGCAATTTTAGGCAATTTCAGCACTGATCGAATGGTCATAGAATTAACTATAATATCAAAATAACTGTTCAAAACTATAGAAAAACTCTAACAAAACACAGGGAAGCCAAGAAGGGACATGGATGTTCAAAACTGGAGAGGATTGAAATGGATTGAATTTGGGTAAATTTGAAAAACGTCGGCCCACCTCTTTTCAAATTTATATCATTCTATATCAAAATGTCATTTACACAGCTAGAAAATCATTCTCAGTTGTTATGTGGCCGTGATGTTGCAAATGAAAGACTCTTGCCCTGCCAGACCTCCTGGGAGGAACAACAGCAGCAGACTCGGGTGGGGCACGCGAAAGAACCGAGCAGTCTAGAGAAGAGGATGGGGTGCAGGGTGATGGGACAATGGCTGCAGGTACTGGAGGAAGTTCCGGAACGGGGTCAACATCATGCACGGGCTGCGGATCCGTGGGTTGTTCATAGGCGGGAGTCTGAGTAACCACTGGAGAAGGTGCAAGGACAGTGGACTGTCTTGGAGGTAGACTAACGGGGTCGGCGTCATCATCAGAGTCAAATGGGGAAGGCTTAAGAAGGCCACGAATGGGGCCCTGCGGGGACAGAGCTAAAACTAAAACTGAGCTAAAACTGGCGGAGCCACTGGATAACATTCAGACATAGGCACCAAGTAGAGTTTGCTGCGAAACTGGGAGGTGGTGAACTTCCGGAGCTCACAATAGAGGTCCTCACAAACGCAGACCACAAGGTATTTCTCACGGGCTTTCAATTTGTCTTGGTCACCTTTCAAGAAAACTAAGTCCCCGACAGAGACGGCAGCTGAGGGTCGGTTGGTACGGCCATGAGCCTTAGACTTTGCGCTGGATGCGTGATTCTGCTGGCGGGAGTAATTCTGACTAAGGATGAGGTGTCTGTCAACTATGGGAAGCTGCTCGCCAGTTAGCTGGTCACGTTGAGTCCAGACCTTCCGCGCCGAGAGGCCATCACACCGGATGCGGGAGTGTGTGTTTGCCGTGACTAGGGCGAGAGTGTCCCTCAGGGGACAAGTTGAGGAGCTCTAAACCAAGCTCCTCGATGGCACACTCTGCGACGGGATTCTTGTTTGGATTCTTGACCCTGCCGATCTCCAAGGTAATTCCGTGGGAGAGGAGAATTGGGTCAGAGGCAAGTGCACAGAAACCAGGGGCAGGATCAACACGGACTGTCACACCGCCATCGTGTAAGGAACGCAGCTGGGAACATAAGACTATGAGGGCGTTGCGGAGATCCTCATGTTTCTCGCTCTTGACAAGGGTGGTTAAAGTGTACGAGGAGACAGTCTCTCTTAGTACGAGGATTAATTGTCAGTGACGTCGCGAATGAGACGCCAATGGAGCGAGGAGCTTCATGGATCGCAGTGCCATCGTCGGTAAGGCCCCTAATTGGATTGGCGGCGGTTTGTTTCTGCCAGGTTGCATCAAGGAAGAGAACAAAGTTCTTGTCGAGTGAAAGGAGATAGATCAAGTTCTGCCGCCAACTTTCATACGAAGTAATCGTCTCGATCTTTGTTAACTGCCACTGTTTGGGTGCTCGAGGCGAGGTGGCCATGCTGGAAAGTTCACAAATCGCTCACCAGAAATAACGGCGTTGTGACCTTGTGAAGGAGTAGATGTTGCAGGATCCAAAGTCCACACTTGTGTTAGGGAATTAGAGGCGTGAGTTAAGCGCTGCCACCACGCCAATAAAGAGGAAACACTGCGTTAACTCGAAGGTTTAATAAACGACAACTAGAAGCAAAACTCGAGCACGAGGAACAGACATACAGACAAGCCTGCGCAGCCGCTAACAACCGTTGAGTACAACGTAAATAACGTAGTGGCGTTGCCAGTTCAATTTTTACTGAAAAAATTAATGGGTTTCTCAATTCTGGCGAACTACTTTCCGTAACCGACATATGGAGGAAATATTCATGGGAATTTAGACAGTTAAAAATTGTCACGCTGTTGTGAATTTAAAAAATATAGATAGCGTGTGGCCATTGATCATGCGCACAAATTAAAAAAACAGGTTTGACAAGTCAAAAGTGGACTGACTCATCCATTTCTTTGGATGAGCGGCAAATCAAAGCCGGCTGGCAGAGTCTACTTTCCTCTTCCCGACATATCTAAGGAGATTGAAAGAGACTCTGCTCGCAGTGTAAATTTTATCCAAAGGCTGTTTGCTTTAAGTGCAAATTTGGATTTTCCTGCAGTCATTACTCGTATTGAAGACTGGCCGATTGGACCTAAGAGGGTTAGGGGGCACTTTCTGACCTTAATTATCTCAGTCTATTCATTTATGATGAGGTTGAAGTTTGGGAGACAATTCCTGATGCAGGGTTTTCAACAAGAATTTTAGTAGGCGCAAGAAATGAGGAATAGGCAGAGAATGGACAACACGCACCAAAGGTGCACTTTCCGAGGGCCGAAGGCAAGAGCTTGTAGGGGGCTCCAGGGGCATGTGCCTCCATGAAAATTTTGAAATTTAGGCTTCTTAGAATGTATTTTCTGCATTCTGGAGCATGAATTACGGTATTTGAACAGAACACTAATATGGTTAAATTTAAGCTAAGTTTTTATTCATAGAGAGTACACGAATACCCGAATTTTTTTTGGGAAATTCTGTTGGCGGTAAGATATATTTTAGGTTTTGAAAAACATGCTAAAATAAAATTTTAGTTTCTAAAGAAACTGTGGTGCTGCGTCGGTGGGAGATTGAAACAGAAATTTATTTTATCAAACAAGTTGATAAAGGTCGAATAACCACCGTGAAAGATTTGGAAAGCTAGCTGTTTAAGGCTCCTTTGCATTCTTTTCAGATGCATGCAATGCATTTCATCTGTGGTGACTGGAAAGACCTTTTGCAAATGTCGTCTTGTCACACTTAAAATGTAGTTTGCAAATCAGGCAGCTTACACCAAGTATAAGTTAGACTACTAGACCACTGCCTCAAAATACGCACATGCTCGATCATTGATCACTGCCTAAGTTTGCATGGACGGGAAAACAAATCACCAGCGAAATTACTCAGAATTCAGGCATCTCTTTTGTTTTTCGTGAACAAAAACTTACTACCCGAGGCTGGTGTTTTGTGCGAATGAGTAGATTTCTGACAAAAATAGTATAACATCGCCTCGTTTTCATAATGCAACCAAGTTTTCTGGAAAGATCATGATTTCATTGGTTTTCTTTGACCCTCATCTGTCTCTTACTCATCAATACATTGTTCTTCTTCTGTATTTTTTCCTCTGATCAATCTGGCTTCAATTTGAAGTGAAAAAGTTATCTTCTGTACAAATACGTTTTTGACGTGACGTTTTAATTCCCAGATGCATGCATCACGCTTGGTTGAACATGAGACACATGTGTTCAGGAGAGCGTGACTGAAAAGTGACTTTAAATGCACAATAAAATTCCTTCCATGATCTGTTTTTCAACTTGTAATTTTTGTACTGAACTGTATCTCTTCTTGTGTGCTTCTTTCTGAGTTTTCCCCTAGATTTTGAAGGGGACAAAGTATTGTCCCCTTGGCCGTTTTTCTTTTGGGGACAATTTCAATATCAGTGCAGGATTGGCGCAATGGCGTAGCCTGGTTCAAACCCTGATTTCCAAGGAAAAGTAGGTGGCGAGTTCAGGTGCAATATATAGCTGGCAAAATTCACCGGCTGCTGGCTCTTATTGAAAATCCCGCTGATGCCTTTTTAAAATCGTCATGCTTCCAATCACTTGCAACCCTTGACATAACTGATGAAATTGCATTATAGTATGATGCAATTAAAACATGTTTGCTTACCTCCATTCATCTCATTACTACTAGCTTCCCGGGGCGGGTCATCTTTCCCCTTTAAAGGAAACAAAAGTTGATTACCCAAGGTTTATTGAATATGTCCATCCACTTAAGGGTTCAGGGGTTTGATTTACATGTATGTTTGCAAAAATATACTTCAACAACCTCCTGAAGTACATAAATAATGCTGAAAACAAATCTCTGAGCCATGGATGTTTTACTTGCAATACTATTATTATGCTTGTGGGATCCCCTGCTCTATCTGGTAAAACATTTACGATGTCATTACATGTAACTGTTCATGTTGCAGGTGAATAAAAATTACGGAACTATTTCACATTGTTGTTACAGGATGCAGCATAGAGCAGTCAGGATGCCGAGTTTCCATGCAGATGTGTCAGGTCTGAGCTATGAAGTTGTCTTTGGTAGACCTTCAATTACCTCAATCATGCTTTGTGAATTGGTGAATGGAAGTCTACTCCCACTGGGTTTCTAATTGATTCTATGAGTCTTATGTGTAGCAGATAATCTGTGACTAAGCGAGCATTGCAAGTCATACATGTGAGGAGCATCAAATCACTTCCATGACCCTTAGATTTAGAAAATAAAGTCTTAATTAAGCCTAAGCAAGGTTTAATTAAGGTTAAATTACGGTTTGACTTAGAGTTTGGCCATAATTTAAAACAATATTATTCGTGACACCTCATTAGAGATCTGTGAGCCATGCAAGCCATACAGGCCATGTTAAATCAGTTTTACAGTGCTTGCCTTTTACGCCTTTTAATATTAAGTCTAAATTAAGCCTAAAGAAAGATCATGGTTTGGTATCCATTAGTTTTAGCTCATATGATTCACATGGCTCACTCACTGACTCCCCACTGTGTCTTAACTCTGCTCATTTGAACTGTATGCATACTTATATTGAAATCTTTAATTTCATACCAGATTTGATGGATAGACTATAACATTGTCTCCCAGATAACTGCAAGTTAAAAAGGTTGAGAACTTGGTCAGAGTTCAGTTTTCATTTAAGCAAGACAGTAATCTTGACTTCAATTTAAACGGCACGAAATAAGGCCAAAACTCAAACTTACTTTTCACATCTTGCAACAGAGGGTAATTCTTTTAGCTTTTCCAGTATCTCACTGCCCAGTTCTTCATTATACAACTTCTTGTACTCTGCACCAATTCTTTTAAACCAAATTCCCTTGGGTTTGTCATCAATCAACTGCAAAGCAATTTAGATACCACACAGCTCAATAACCACTAATAATTTTATTAAGTGGATCAGTATAGGACTGTGTCAGGGATATAAGCTATTCTGTTTAAGATAATGAGATTACAAAAGTCGTGTTCATTGTTGCCTTCTTGGCAAATCCTCGTGATCATTAACAGTAGTTGTAATATCTGCGCTGTGGCCAAACATTTATGGATTATGAGCAACCCTGGCTAAAAGATAGACAAAGTAAATTTTGGACAAAACTGTTTGTTCCTGAACATTTGAATGAAAATATTTGATTGCAGAACTCTAACAGCAAATCTTTTGTCAATTAAATTACTGTATTTTTATGGCCCAAGTGTGAAGCAGATGGGCATAAATTTAACTGGAAAAAACAACAGGCTTTGACTTATGGTACTACCTAGACTTTCGAAAAGTCCTTCGTCTAGATACGCGCGGAACGAAGGACTTTTCATACTTGATTGGCGCCAATTTAGCGACCCAAAAACGGGTCGCTGAGCTAGGCCAATCAGAGTAGTCCTCGTGGACCCCAGGGGATAGAGTTGTCAATCAAAATTTGCCACACACAGTGAAGCGTGATTTTCAAACATGCTACTAAGGCCACCGGATATTCCAAATTACGCGACCATCAGAGGAAAATAATTGAAGAATATCTGTCTTGCATAGATCTGTCTTGCATAGAGCTGGGAAAAGTCTGACCTTTGAACTAGTCCCGTACGCTTTTGGTCGTTTACTTGGAGCGGGTGCCAATGCTATCGTCTTTGTAATTCTTCCACTGATTTCACTCGGAAAAGATTTGGTCTCTAGCCGGTCGCTATTTAGGCGACAACACATTTAAAATCTTAAGTATAAACGGGTGTCTGGAAGTCCCGAGGCGATTCTCAACGACTATCAACACATTTTTCGTCGAATGGAACAAAAAATTTTAAAATGCATGTGTATTCATCGACGAGAATCATTGCATCGCTAAATGGTAAGCTTAAGTTTCACTAAGATGTATCTTTTAATCCCGGTCTAGTACGTCTCCTACACCTGAAGCGTACCTGATCTTTCATGAGTGAAATCAATTGACTTTCTTGACGATTCGAAGCTTTCCCTTACTTGCTAATCTTTCGAATATATTAGTCTTTCGTTTGTATCAGCACAAATCACGGCACTAGTGTTTGGTCCAGAAAATACCACTGGAGATCTCCTTTCCAAGCGGCGACTCGAGATAGAAAAAAAGCTTTCGTTTTATTTCATCTTTGTTTCTGATACCTTTAGCACAAAGCTAACAAATTTCCTCTTTCGATTTCGTAGAAACAAACATGTTCAACTGTTTTCGTCGGATTGCGCCATCAAGTTCAGGGCTTGCGAATGACGTCATCCCCTTTTTGGCGCGAGACGCAAATGAAAACTTTGCAAGCGAGACAAGTCGACCTCTCGCGACTTCGTCGCTCGCTCATTCACTTCGCGTTCGGGAAATCACGATTCGCTCGCCGAAACATTTTCTTCTGGGGTTATCGTGAGGTCGACTTGTGGCAAGTCTAGGTACTACCTTAAAATACAGTCTTCTTGTACCTCTAGATCTTTGAATCAAGCAAAAAACAATAATGAAGCAAGCTGTGCAGTTACTAAGAATACAGCCAACTGAATTGGTCAATTATGGCACACTCAAAAAAACCTCAAATGTACTCAGGATTAGCAATTTAAAGATAGTGCTACACATTCATGTGCACGTGCACTGCATATTTGACTGTGTAACTGATTTATTATTTAGTTGTATTATGAAATAAAACTGTGCGTTTCCTGCCATTAAATCGGATCGAGCAACAACTTCCTCATAGAACATTGAGATATGTTCTCACATAATTGGAAGCTGTTTGCAAGCATCTAGAAGTGTTGTCTACATTGTGTAGCACAAGTACTTCAAAGCCGCTTTGGAATCCAGACAGTGCAGGTCAAAGGTTGTCCCATTAGGAAGCCCAGGAGCAGCCACTGAACTCTTGGAAGTAGCTCCTTATGCACACGTTTTTGATGGCCACTCATTAGCATCACTTTTTAGATAAGGCTAAATGAAAATTATCAAGGCATTGCTGGCCAGCAGTCTTACATGCTAGGGCTGTGGGGGGTGCTCCAAGTGTTGTGCAGGGACCCATATGCTCAATGTCACAGATCATTGCAGATCTATTCATCGCCACTTGATTGCCAGTTGCAACATGGATCAAATCCTGGCTACATGTATCAACCTTCAGCCACATGAAATGGACTGCTATTACCATGCCTGGCATATTTTGGTTTTTTGAGATCAGATGAGTTTACTGTTACAGTATCAAAATTGTTCACTTTTTCCCCATCACTCCACTTAAGAGGTTGGGGACATAGCAGAGGATTCCGCCCTCAACCCATCGTGTCTAATGCATCCACATCAAGGCTTCCAAAACTGATCCTTTCCACAAGGCTTGTTTCATTCACATTGAGAGGGCCAAACCACCTTGTGTGCTATGAAAGCTGTACTTGCCTGCCTCATGCAGTCCATTCTTTCTTCTACAATATGGTCAGCCACTGACACAATCGCTACTCACTAGTTGGTTGAGATGTATACTAGATCGTGCTGGTGTTCCCGGGAATTTCCCCAGCCACTGTTTCCACATAAGTACGGCAACAGTGGCAGCTAGAAATGGTATTCCTGACCATGTGATCCAGACATTAGGTACCGGTAAGTGGAATAGCAATGCCTTCCAGCTCTACATTGGCACTCCCTCTGAGGGTTCGGCTTCTCTTTCACAGTTCCTCACGTGATCATCAAGGTATGTGGAATGGAAGTGTATGCTGGCCTGTGTAGGGGTAGCAGTGCCTGGAGGGGTTTGGAGTCAGTGGTTCCATGGTGCCCCTACCACTGTCCCTCTGGTTCTCAGGCACCAGTTTTTGCTTAGTGGTGGACTGTGGTAGGGTCACCCTGGCTACCAACTCGCTGTATAATGTATCTGGACATGTGCATTCACAACAACTCTCTCAGGCACCTATTATCCCTAGCTCATCTTGCCAGTGATTTGGACCTGTTGCAACACCAAGTTTTCCACTCTCTACCCTCGATCATTTCCCTGACTGGTTCATTGATGGTGGTATTACACAGACCTGCTGTGAATTACTCCTTTCCCCTTCAAGGACATTCCCTAGCTCCACAACCCCTCCAGGCACAAATGCCCTAAAACAAGATGCCTCCTTTTTAAATCTCTGATTTATTCAATGTAAACCAGCTTGATTTTCATGTTTGATCCAGACTAAGCATAATCAGGCCTTCTGATAGGGTGCGATTAAAAAACAGGTGCGAATTTTTCAGGGTGGATTACACGTATATGATAAGGCAGGACTATTGTGCAAAAAAAAAAAAACTGCAAATTGTGTGATTTTTTCGGAGCTATTTTAAGCTTGTTTTACTAGGTTTCAGAGTAAGAAAACAACTTTTGTGTTGCTCTAAAGACAATTTGAACATTACAGAACAATAATTAATTAATTAATTAAGCATCTATGCTTAACTTGGATTAAAAGAGACAAATCAGGTAAGTATACAACAATGCAAGGTCTTATCCATGACCTTGACTCAACTAAACTGGATACATACATGTAGGAAGCACAGTTACACTACATACATACGAAAAGAGCTGATAGTTTCTTGCACATTTTCAGTAAGTTGAATAACTTTATGTGCAGTAAATTGATGTTGCAGTTCATCTCAAATTTGGCGGAAGATGCGATTGCATTGTCTGATTCCAAGAAAGAGTGAACGTTCTCACTACGAACTTATCCATGAAAACGACTGTTTCAATCTGTAGTATTAATTTGAAAGAAGAAGGGCAGCGTTTAGCCAATCGATCTTTGCCACTTGAACATTTCATTTGTGTTGAGATATATCAGCAATTCTGATTCGGCAACTTGAAGAAAAGGATTTGTTTGTGCTGTACCAATAGGCAACTACATGTATTTTAGGGTCTCATTGGCGCAAACCTTCAACTTGAATGTTTACGAAAACGAAACTTCCGAGAGTCCTCAGGTTTCCGAAGATAAATCATCTTTAAAATGATGCAGAGATCAAGATTTTAAAATAGTAATGTGTATTTTGTGAAATTTGAGCGATTCTTCAAAAATTGTGCGGTGGGATGTGATTTGAGGTTGACTGTGCAAAATCACAGCATCACGTAATATCAGAATCCCTGCACAATGTCTATCATGGTGATCTTGAACGAATTGAAATAAAAAGTAATATAATTGTATGTTAATGTTTCACTATCTGACTGATGTTAAAGACTATTTTTTACACCCAGCTGCACATTGCTCATTTGCAACAAGGTACACCTGTAGCAAATGGTGCACACAGCATTGGAACAATATACAGTGTACCTCACCTTTTTTATTCTCAAAAATACTTCATTGTCTGAAAACAAGGCAAAAATCGTCTTGTGAAAAAATTGTAAAAATAATGCCAAACACTAGACTAGAAGGCTTTGTGTTTCTCTGGCAATTTCTGCTTTAGACTAAACTCTTTCCAGTACTTGATCTTCCAAACTGTAAATACATTCAGTAAATACACTGGACCTGGAACTCAACTGGTTTAACGACTAGTTCACCAAACAAACTTACAAAGCGGCCATGTCAAAAGCACTCCGATAAGACAAAAACAAGACTATTTTTGAGCACATGTCAATGGTGCAATCTGATTGGCTGCCTGTAAACAGCATGATATTGTCAGACAAATGAGAGGTACAGCCTATCTGTACTGCAGTAATGGTATTATTGTTATCCAAAGTCAACAAACCACAAAGTTCACAGTTCAAATGTACATGTATTATATATATCAAATTGTTCAGGGCAAAGTGCAGAAACAGTACCTGGACTCACTGGTTTTTCTCCAGAAATTTTCTTTTTCAAGGACTTCTCTAAAACATAAAAAGAAAAATGAATTTCATTTCTCAGGACACAAATCATTGAAGTTTCTATACATTGGTAGCTGAAGCCTTTTGGCAAATAAACTGTGGACACAACAATAATTGGAAAAATAGTTGCTAGCACATGTACCTTTCATGATCAATCAAGTTAGTAAAAACTTGCACTTGTAAACAAGCTTCACACAACATCACAGTGTTGAGTGACAGATTGTATATTCCTCATGCAATACAAGATAGTCTGGGTCACATGACCAAAAAGTTGTTGTTGATCGCAATCTACAATCAATCTCTGTTCAGGAAAGAGGCCTGCCGCCAAACCTCAATGGAAATTATCTTTGCCACATTAGAAGCTGGGCATCATTTTCACTGTAGTAGTAGCCTTTTCATCACCATCAAACTCAAAGTTTGGTGTACTGGTCAGCACTTTGGACTCTCAATCCCAGGGATACTGGTTGAAGGCCTGTCTCAGCCACCACATTGTTTCCTTAACCCTCTGACGCCTGAACTGGCAAAAACCAGCCAGACGATTTTACTCATCATTATGGGCAACCCCCAGGAGTCAATGGGTTAAAATCTTGAGAAGAGCTGGATCGAGGAGGAAATGACGTCAAAGACTCACTAATTTAAAAATGCAATGCGTCTGACTTCTGAGTACGCTGCTGAATTAATATGCAGCATGGGAGTTTTGGGCTTTCAGACTTTTAAACTTGTGTTTTGCACATATAATAGGGAGTTTAAGCATGCAATGTTTTTGAGCCGCGGACGGCAACCGGAAGTGAGCTGTTTTCCCTTTTAACTTGTCTTGTGACTACTGCCTTTATATTGTTAAGTATCTTTCCAGCTTTAGAGATGATTATGATAAAAATAGATCTGCATGCTTAAACTCCCTAATAAGCTGCAGTTACAACTGTAAGGTAAAAAGGTAAAGTCTCTGTTACGAGCCTGAAGGCCCATTGAAGCTAATGGGTAAATGACGTCACTTTCCCCTAGATCCAACCCTCCTAGGTCAGTTTTGAACGTGAGGCTGTGAAATCCAAAACTTACACAGTAAACAGCCTTTGGGTACAATCAAAGGGCAAAATTTTGCCAGTCAGGTGTTTGTAAGGAAACACACTTTCAAAATATAAAGAAAAAAAAGAAGTTATTTTTTTATCATAGTAGCACTTCAACCTGAACAAATAATATTGTTATACCTTGGCGAGGAATCAATGTGACCTTTCTGTTACTTGAAGAAACTATTTCCTGTGCTTGTTTCTCAACTTGGCGTGCAATACCCCGCTCCACTACAGTTCTGTCAATAACAGGCTGTGACACCTCAGCATTTTTAGAGCTAGTTGTGTTTGATGAATTGTTCACGTGTACTTGTAATCGTCCGGAAGATCCTCTCTGCGTTACAGTTCTATTTGCAGAAGATTGATTAACTACCTTATTCATCATTCGTGGAGGAATGAAACGGATCGCAGCACCCGAGCGAGCATTGCAAGCGCCACTTAGAGAGGCAGCAGTAGTGAATGATCGGTTTGCCTTAAATGTGGGCTGGCTATGCACAGTCACAAATGGTCCCACTGAAAGAAGTGGCCTTGCAATTACATTCGCTCTGTTGGCGATCAAAGGCCTTTTTTCCAACGCCTTCTTAGCAAAAGTTGGTCGCCGAAGTTTAGCTGCTGGTTTAGCACGTTTTTTCGGTTTGCGCTGTTTTGTAGTTAGTTTAAAAATGTGCTGGTCTGCTTCAGTTGGAATTGCGATCACAACTAACTGACCACCCTTGTCTCTTTCCAAGGAAGCCACGTCTGGTACGCTCTTGATGAAATCTGCCAGAGAAGAAAATCCTAGTTCCTCGTAAGGTATGTTAGAGAATGCAAACACACTATACTGTTTGTTAAGTTCGCTAAGAGGGATTCCTCTGGTGCCGTT
>OX421453.1:3206785-3279285 GCA_949126865.1 Montipora capitata
GATTATTGATTGCAGACTCAACCACATTGACTACAAATAAATGGCGAACTCAACACTCGGTTAAGTGAAGATACCCGGATGTATTCCCGCGTCAACCTGCACGGGAGGTCTGAGGTGTTGACGAGTGTTGACATCTCATAACACCTCGGGGGTTTAACATTTTAGTCACGCACGCACATTTTTTAGAACAAAGTAAATATAATGAGCTATCTTATGGTGGCTTCTTAAAATGTTGCAAAATTCGAGACCGAAAAGGTTAGCAGTAACCTTAAATCGAAGAGTGAAGTGGTCCTCGAGCCTTAACTGGGCAATTTGAGCAGTTATCTCTTATTGGGAAGATCTCTGTTTACAAACATTGTTTTTGTTAGTAACGATATCTTCGCTATAGTCACTAGGCTCCCGGGCAAACGGGATTCAGGCGAACCCATGACCTCCGCGATACCGGGACAATGCTCTACCACTAAACCGAGCTATGAAGCCAAACAGTTGGGTTACGGTTTTTTTCTTTTAGGGGGGGGGGGGGGGGGGGGTATGTAGTATGGGCTTTGAGCGAGTAGAGAATGTAAAAGGTTACCGTAGGACAAAGAAAACGAATATTAACCAAGCGGAGAAGTGTCCGATCGCTCAAAGAAATGATGCCATAAAACAAAAAAGCTTAGTAACCTAAATTGCTCGGGACCGTACTGGCGTACTGCCCAGACCTCTGATTTGGCGAATATTCCCCAGTATCGCCCTCTCCCTTGGGTAGTAGGAGGTTAGAGAGTGAGGCCAAAGCAAGGCTTCAACAATACTTTCTATCGGAAGGGAAGTTCTAAGCGGATTTGTAGCGTATAGCTTTGGATCTCAAGCTTGTTTGCGTAATGACATTGCCTTGGAAGCGCAATGGGTTCTTCGCGGATTTAACAGTAACGAAAGAGCAGATCTTTTCTCAGCAGGTTTATAGATATAGACAACTGGTCGGTACACCCGTTAGTTTAAGCTTTTGAATGCTATGTGGCACCCACTCACAACTAACTGTTTTGCTTCTTAAGGCCCGTTTGAACGGTTTCAAGATTTGACCAAATTCGTTCAACAAAAGTTCAACGGATATTGGGCAAATGTTGGACGGAAAAACAAAGTTGTGCGGAGGCTCTTCAAACGGTTCCAACATTGCGCCAACAAAAGAGCTAACACTTTCGCGAAATTTGATTGCGAGGAACTAAGAACTAGAAATCAGACTCTCTCGTCCAGATAAACTACGCCAAATTGAGTTGAGCATGCGTGTGTTCTACAAGTTCATACGGCTTCAACACCATTCACCATTTTCGACAACATTTATTTTCCGTAGGAGGTGATATCATGATGTTCATACAATTCTGCGTATGCATTTATTTTTCTCCATCCATAATGCTTACCCGTGACATGTATTAAAGATACGTAGACTTGCCCCAAGTCGCCCTCTCGAAACTCTTCGATTGAGAAAATTAAAGGTATCCGGTCAACTCGCCTACGTTCAAACTCGCCTACGCCAACTCGCCTTTGATCACCATCATAGGCGAGTTCGTTATTCCTCATAGTTGTGTAATGATCGCGATAACCAACACGAATTTAAAAATTACGGTCAGTCACTTCACCAAAGTTCTGTCTTGTGTAATTAATAGGATCATTCAATTGACATAAACGATGAACTGGATGAGTTGATAAAAAAGTTGTGGTGTTGTTTCGGCGGTTGTCGGTTGTCGATTGACATCGCTTTGCGCGACACTTAGCAAAGAAGGTGAAACAGTTTGAACTTCAATAGCATATTGTTTGAAGACCTTAATGATATGTATACAAACCTGTTAATGTCAATTGCGCGGCCCTTAGCAAAGAAGGTGACACTTTTTCAAAATCAATAGGATATTGTTTGAAGACCCAAATGATATGTATCCTCAACAAAGAATTGAAAACGCCAACAATATCTGCCAATCACATTATGGCGATTTCGATCCGTCCTGAAATCGAGTACTGCTATAAAAATGGCTGTGTTCATTTCATTCAGCTAAGCTTTTCGGAAAACTCTCGCATCAACTCGTCATCAAATCATCATTAGATATGGACAGCTTTTATTGGATCTTCTGTACCGAAGAAGTAACGTCTCGGCAAGAGGTACTACTATGTGATGGCTGCGACAGGTGGCAACACCGGCGTTGTGAAACAGGGATCACGAGGGAGCAGTTAATTTTTTTGTCGCTAGTCGGTAATTTTTCCCTCGTTTTGTCGGTAGTCGGTTAACCCTATTCACACCCTCCCTAATGTGCGACCGTGTTTGTTCAACACCTGACCGACCTCTAATATACGACTGTGATTGCTTTTACCCACTACCTGACCCCGACCTTATACCGCGGTCTTACACAAATTTGTGGCTCTAATGATGGCTCTAATTTGTTTTTACAGGTCCAAGAGCTTGGGTTACAAGTGGCCTACACTGAAGACCAAGGCACCTATGGGTGGATAAGGAAGTTGTTGGCGCTTCCTTTCTTGCCCTATACAGAAATAACAACTCAGTTCGAGCGCCTACGCCTTGGAGCCGAGGGTCCCCGTAAAGAGCTCGCGGAATAGACCTTATTCATAAATGGCGGCCAATTTATAATTCTTTTGTCGAAGTGAAAATTAGCCTACCAAGCCTCGATACCATACAGTGAATTGAAAAGAATTTTTGCTCTAAAATGAGGCTTGGTAGGCTAATTTGCACGTGGACAAAAGAATTATAAATGTGACCGCCATTTATGAATACGGTCTATACATTGCATCACAGTGGATCTACAATGCCACATTCCCTTGAAGGACTGGTCCGTCTACATGCAGCCAGTCCGAACAAATAATGACATCGAAGGCTGGCATAACGCATTGAATCAACGTGCCAGCGGCCGCTGCAGCCTGCCATTCTACGTCCTCATCCAGTTACTCAACCGAGAAGCAAGGCTGGTTGAAGTGCAGATGCGACTCGTTGCCGACCACAAGCTGACGCGTATCTAGCGGAAGAGATATCGCGTTCTGCAGACCAAATTGTATGATCAGTGGAAGCAGTACCAGTCCAGAGGAAAGACAGCAAGGCAGCTTTTGAAGTCTTGCTCAAAACTGTATGGGCCAACCCGCATACAGTAAACATATAGATAGGATATTCAGTAGTTTTCCTTGTATTGTATTCAGGCATTAAGCAAGAAATATTCCTGGAGCGATTTCAGAATACCCCCTCACTTAGGAGCGTTAGTGCTAAGATGCCGTGGTCCGTGGTCCGCAGTCTGGCACTGAATGACTGGGTTCGTGTAAAGCGCTACCGCTGCCCGAGGTCCCGCATTGGGCGACTAAGTGTTTGTGCAAGGGCTACCGCTTTCTGCAGTCCCACAGTGGGGCACTAAGTGTTGTTGAAAATGCTACCGCGGTCCGAGGTCCCGCAGTGGGCGACTAAGTGTTGTTGAAAATGCTACCGCGGTCCGAGGTCCCGCAGTGGGCGACTAAGTGTTTGTGGAAGTGCTACCGCGGTCTGCAGTCCCGCAGTGGGCGACTAAGTGTTTGTGGAAGTGCTACCGCGGTCCGCAGTCCCGCAGTGGGCGACTAAGTGTTTGTGGAAGTGCTACCGCGGTCCACAGTCCCGCAGTGGGCGACTAAGTGTTTGTGGAAGTGCTACCGCGGTCTGCAGTCCCGCAGTGGGCGACTAAGTGTTTATCCGAACCGTAAAAGAAAAGCTAAGATTTGAAAAGAGTGCTTAGGCCTAATCACTGAAACGGACGCTTAGGCTTTATCAGTAAACGAGTGCTATATTCTTCACACGCTCTCGGTAGAACGTGTAGTTAACCGAACCGTAAAATAAAAGCTAAGATTTGAAAAGAGTGCTTAGGCCTAATCACTGAAACGGGCGCTTAGGCTTAATCAGTAAACGAGTGCTATGTTGTTCACTCGCTCTTGGTATAACGTGTAGTTAACCGAACCGTAAAAGAAAAGCTAAGATTTCAAAAGAGTGCTTAGGCCTTATCACTGAAACGGGCGCTTAGGCTTAATCAGTAAACGAGTGCTATATTCTTCACACGCTCTCGATAGAACGTGTAGCTAACCGAACCGTAAAGTAAAAGCTAAGATTTGAAAAGAGTGCTGAAACGAGCGCTTAGGCTTAATCAGTAAACGAGTGCTATGTTGTTCACTCGCTCTCGGTATAACGTGTAGTTAACCGAACCGTAAAATAAAAGCTAAGATTTCAAAAGAGTGCTTAGGCCTTATGACTGAAACGAGCGCTTAGGCTTAATCAGTAAACCAGTGCTATATTCTTCACACGCTCTCGGTATAACGTGTAGTTAACCGAACCGTGAAAGAAAAGGTAAGATTTGAAAAGAATGCTAAGCATTCTTTTCGGTCACAAGGCCGCCTTGTGACCGAAACGAGCGCTTAGGCTTGTCCTGCTAGGACAACGTTTAATACGTGTTTATTGTTTTTGGTATATGTAAGTCATCTAAAACGAGAAATGCATTGTGTTGAAATTTTTTTTCGGTTCAAATAATGAACAGTGTCCGATGAAAGTGATTTACGACAAGTTGGTTCGAGTAATTGAAGTAACACTTGATTGAATTTGTATTGCAAAGAAGTAAACAAAGAAGGCCGCGCGACTTCCGTTTAACTTTTATTTCAGTAATTTTCATGTGAATGGAAACGCAGAAGTGTATATCATACATCAAGCCATAGAAGGCGATTGATTTATTGATTGATTGATTGATTAATTAGGTTTTTTTTTTTGGGAAGAGACAATAATTACAAGCAAAGCCGCATAATTTCAACTTTTCGCAAAATGTCGAGGGACAATCGACGCTAAAATACATAAAAAAGACATCGACACAGTTTCAGGCGATGTAATTTTTTTGCCCTGGTTCCAGCTTTTGAAAATTGCCATAACAACGGTGAAAGATTTAACCACTGCGGGACCGTGGTGGCACTGCCGAGTGTGGAGTACATAATTATATGTAAATTACGCTCCACTGCGGGACTGCGGTAGCACAAGTAAACTAGGCACAACTGCGGGACTGCGGTAGCAGCTTTCTAAGGTTCAATGTAAGTGAGGGGGTATTCTAGAATCAAGCCATATTCCTTGTATTGTAAATAAAACCTTCAAATGTGAAGCTAATTATAACTAGGGTTATTATATAGGTAGTATAGGATTAAATTATTTTAGTTGCTCATTGTTGAAAATAAAGCGGTTTGTATTATGGCAAGTAGGTACTTCATGTAATTATAACTTGAACACTCAACAAGCAGGCCAATTGGTCGATATTTCCACTCGTAAGTGAACTTATCTCTCTCTAATATTTCAAAAAGACATTTTATTATATGGGGCGCTTCTATCGCAATTCTTCTCATTTGATAGAACTTCAGAACTATTGATGGAATGATTTCCGTACAGGTCCCTACTTCATTATGCATGCAGAATAAATTAATTATTCATTCGCGCTATTGTTTTGTAGAACAATACGTATACCCATGAGAACCGAATATATACATGGGTAATTTGTACTTACGGGATGAATAAAAACGGATCTCATTTTTTCTCTCCCTCCCTCTCTCTCTTCTTTCCCTTTTCCCTTGTAGGTTACCGTTAAGAGATCCCTGTTTTACTACACTTGAAACAACCTATCCCTTTAATAATGCTAACCGTAACCCTAATTACGACTAAAGGCACTGTTTAGGCTTAAGGTTAGTTCCTGTGATAGTTTTAGGTTTTCCAGTATTACTGTGAACTGTGACCTGCTTTTCCTTCGTGCGGCACACTTATAAGTTCACTGCGTGGAAGAGTATACCACGCTTAAAGTCTGATTGGTGCATCTTTCATGGGAAACTTTCATGCACGAGTTCATTGCAATTAAAATCGTTTCATATTTCCTTTCTTTTGAAGCAAACTTGTGTCTTCGTAATAATCAAGATGGCTACCGAAGTAAAAAGGTCACAGCAATGGGAAATTTGATCAATTGGAAATTGTCCCTGCTTTATAGCCTTTCCAGAGTTGTGCATAGAGTGGTGCAAAGAAAACAATTTGCTTTCGTCTTCCGTGTCCAAAACCTGTGTGAAAACGCAGTCAGTTGGCAAAGACAAAGTGCCGCATCGGGAGACGGATCTGTTTCGCGATGCTCAAGAAAAAACTGCAATGGATAGCCTTCAATCCGCCAGAACACATATTAATTTTCTGACCGTAAACTTTCCTTGAAAAAATATTAGCCCTAGCTACCTGTGGCCGGAAAGTTTACAACTGCCTACAAGACAAGGGCTAACATTATCTCACCGCAGTTAACCATCGCCTAAACTTCGTCGACCCAGACAAACGAGCCCACAGCAGGGCATTGAAAAGACACGATGGGGAGTGAAACGAAGTATGCCTCGTACGGGAACATCCATGGATCTCTACCAAAGCTATTTACTTGGAAGTATCATTGAGCATATTGCCGATCTCTACAAAGAGCGATAAATCGCAAAATCCCTCTAAATGCACCGTTCGTGATCCTAAATACAGGAAAGGAAGAAAATATACACTTTGCAGTGTCTCGGAGAATTTTTAAGCAGACAGGAAGAACAATTTCACGATAAAAAGAGCAGGTAGCCATTAAATTTCTTATAACAGTACTTTTATTTGGTTTGTTTGTTATGTTTGCGAATCTGAAGCCTATTACAACGATTGCTTGAAAATCCACTTCTTGCACTTATTCTAGAACTGAAAAATGGGTAAAATTGCCGGAAAAGTGGCGAAATTGCAGGAAAAACTGTTCGATTTTCCGTATTTCAGACAGAAGTTCGACCGACTTTTTTTAAGTCCATATAGACTTAGAAAAAAACCTCTAAAAAGAAAGAACAAAGCACCACAGTCCCAAAGGACTTCTATTGTTATCGCTATTGTTTTCTTGAAACAAAGGAGTGTATGCATAATGAAGTAGGGACCTGTGCGGAAATCTTGCCCTATTGATTGTCGGTTGTGTAGCGTTACGCTGAAATAAAATCATTTTTCTTGAACCAATTGACGAAATTCACGAACATTAGAAAGAATGCCAAGATTACGTTCACAAGACCAAGAAAACGTGCTATAGTCGCAAGCATTGTTCACAAAATGATAACATAAAGTTACAAACGGCATGCATTACTTGAGTGAACTTGCCTACGTCAGTAAGCGAACTCGCCTACGTAGGCGAGCTGACAAGTTGTAGGTGAGTTTGACCGGCATATTGTAAAACACAGACTGGATTGGATTTGTAAAACACGGACTGGATTTGTAAAACACGGATTTGTAAAACACGGATTTGTAAAACAGATTTGTAAAACACGGATTTGTAAAACGCGGATTTGTAAAACACGGATTTGTAAAACACAGATTTGTAAAACGCGGATTTGTAACACGGATTTGTAAAACGCGGATTTGTTAAACGCGGATTTGTAAAACACGGATTTGTAAAACGCGGATTTGTAAAAGGTGGTCTATCATTTTTTGTAAAAAATGACTGTTTGACTGTTTATTTGTTTATTTCTGTCTGTCCCTTTTTAATCTTAATTCTTTTACTTTATATTGTTTTCATTTTATGTTACCGCTTCACATTCAAATAATTTCTCTAAAAGATTGTTTGATTTTGAGTAATATTAGCATATGGAATTTTTTACGAATAATCGAGAAATACGAGAAGCACTCGCTTACAGCGAGTAAGTATTCCCGGCATTTTCGGCATTCCCTCGTGTTCAAAAACAAAATTCCGCGTACTTATATTTAACTTTACAATGCATTCGGCGCGTTTTTATTTTTAAAATTATCAACATCTCAATACACAGGAGCTGGTCAAGACCGATTTTCCGCCGATTCAAAGCGACGCTTCGAGAAGGAAGCCGGTATCCTCCATAGTGTCAAAGGCCACAGAAATATCTCCGGGTTCCTGAGGTTTTGTCACGAGCCCTATGCCATAATGATGGAGTATTCGTGCTTCGACTTCGGTCATTTTGGCGTAGAAAAAAGGGTGACCACACTTCAAGATTTCGTGCATTTGGTAGACGCTGAATTTGACTTTTCCTCGTTAGCCGATGTGTTATTGGTGTGCACAATAGACGTGGTCACTGGGCTAGATTTTCTACACAGAAACGGCATTGCCCACAGAGACCTAAAACCAGGCAATACTTTGGTTTGCAACCAACACTACGACAAAGATGACCTTGAAACATCGTATGCCAAATGCCCTATTGTCTGTAAACTCGCAGACTTCGGTCTTAGCAGGTCACTGAAGTCGAAGTCGAAGCACGAATACTCCATCATTATGGCATAGGGCTCGTGACAAAACCTCAGGAACCCGGAGATATTTCTGTGGCCTTTGACACTATGGAGGATACCGGCTTCCTTCTCGAAGCGTCGCTTTGAATCGGCGGAAAATCGGTCTTGACCAGCTCCTGTGTATTGAGATGTTGATAATTTTAAAAATAAAAACGCGCCGAATGCATTGTAAAGTTAAATATAAGTACGCGGAATTTTGTTTTTGAACACGAGGGAATGCCGAAAATGCCGGGAATACTTACTCGCTGTAAGCGAGTGCTTCTCGTATTTCTCGATTATTCGTAAAAATTTCCAAATGCTAATATTACTCAAAATCAAACAATCTTTTAGAGAAATTATTTGAATGTGAAGCGGTAACATAAAATGAAAATAATATAAAGTAAAAGAATTAAGATTAAAAAAGGACAGACAGAAATAAACAAATAAACAATCAAACAGTCATTTTTTACAAAAAATGATAGACCACCTTTTACAAATCCGTGTTTTACAAATCCGCGTTTTACAAATCCGTGTTTTACAAATCCAATCCAGTCCATGTTTTACAATATGCCAGTTTGACCGTAGGCGAGTTTGCACGTAGGCGAGTTGACCGGTATTATCAAAGCAAGGTAAGTGGGCTTGAAGTGAGGTCGCGTAGCGACCGGACGAGCGACAAAGTCCGACTACCAAACCGGAAAAAAAGAGCGAACGACTTAAGAAAGTCAAAAAGATGCACTGATCAAAATAATTAAAAGTATAATGACAATAATTTACGCTGAACTGTTGGGATTTAGAAAATTTCGTTCTTAAAGAGCGCTAGCGGTACCAAAGTTTGTCAACCGCAATTTTTTTTATTCCCCTGGGGCATGCATTGACGCAGGCTTTCAAGGAATATTAACATAAAAATAAATTTTGCTCTCGTAGGATACTGTGCTTCGAATATTTTGTGGCTGGACTTACTGAAGCCAGTGAAATTTAATTATTAGCATCTGAGAGAAACAGTCGTGTCGGGAAACCACAGGGAAATAAAAATTTTATTTGCATAATTAATATTAATTCCTTGACGGCTTGATAAAGACAGTTACGATTGCGATCAGCCCACTACGTACAAGTGCTATTAACTAATAAAAGCGGCATGAATGCGCAAAAGTTTCTTTGCTACGGCTTTCATTCTCGCATCTTTCAACGCTTTCGCTCCGCGAATGTGTTTTTTAAGTTTGTCAACACGAAGGAGGTGTGACTGTGATTGGACCTGGCTGAGACAATGCAGTCATGTCGGGACCCAGGGGAATAAATAAATTTTGCGGTTTACAAAACTACGGTCTGCCACCCCGGTAAGGCTCAGTTTGTTACTTTATGTACCAACTGAATTCTTCGACTAAAATGGGCGGGGTAGCAACAAAAAGTGGGTGTGGCGACGATATAAAAAATTTGAACCCATTCCACAGTTCGGTGATTTTCGTAGTATATCTCTCGCGCGATCGTGACCCAAAGTTTCGTCCACATGTCGAGTGCTTGACAGTGAGATTTTAAAACTCTCTCTGTTTTGGCCAGCCGAAATGTATTACATTATTATATGAAGTCAACGTTAATCGGCTCTTGCTCAAAATATTTACTATTTCAACTTACACTGAATTAAATACGCCGATCTGATGCCAGTTGATCCAAACGGCAGGATCATTGTCCACGGTTGCTACCTGAGTTAACACTTTGAATGGAATTAAATTATTAACGACATCAAACTTCCTTAAAAAGAAGCAAGCCTGAGAAAAGCAATTATCGTACTTTGTAAGTCTTGTAAGGAAAGAAAGGTTTTGAAAAAGTAAAGCGTTTACGTTAGTCTGGTGAGTGACAAAAGAACGCATTATTTTCGCGCCAATGGTAACAACCAATAACATCTCAGAATGCCTCAAAGTCACGTGACTTACTCATGCCGATACTGCCTCAGAGCGTTCTTGCATGACAAACAAATTATGATCGTGTGTTGGTTTTGTGGTCGCTTGGCTGATGTGGTTTCTGTCTTCAACCTGGCTAGTATGCTTTTTAAATCATGGCGGGACCTGTGACAGCAGGTTTGCGGCGTGAAAGCATTGATATGCTGACACTCGGCGGTTCTTTCAACGACAAACACAACCCCGGGAACTATGTTGACGAAAGCTGCGGAGAAAGTTTTCGAAGACTTGATCAGGATTCGAAGAGAACTGGAGAGTTTGTGATACAAAATGGACACAGAAAACAAAGTGATAAGGGCAGCCCTAAAAAACGATCTATTTCCAAAAGATGGGACTTTTGCCCCGAAAATTACCGAGTTGCTCAGAACCACTGTTTTAGATTTCTGGAGATGCCACGAGGAAAATTGTCCTTTTCTTATCATGCTGTTTTGTAAGTATACATACAGATTCTTTTAGACGGTTCCAACCAGACTCCAAAAATTAATATTTTATTAAGTAAAAGCGAAGAAATTATAACCTGTGACATAATTTTTAATAGGTCTCAAATTTGAGAATTTATTGTCGGATATTACGGCTTTGTCTACGACGAACACTGTGGTGCTCTCGCTACCGTCTCTTGTGTTCTGTTTCCATTTGTAAGCGTTCTATTTTCCCTCAGGCTATTACAGTGTAATATTTCAATGTTTTGATTTTGATTCTTTTAAAAGTAACAAGTATTTGATAGTCTTGCCACCTAAAATAAAAGTTCTCGAGATGTATAGGGAATATATTTTGTCTCTTTCTTGATAGAGTTAAAAACATCCATACGTGTCAGTTGTCAGAATTTCTGGTGCTTTGTTATCAAGATAATACGTATCAATCAACCTTAAAATTCGCATTAATTAGATCTCTCTGAAGGGTTATTTTCTTCACTACGCATTGCTTTTTTCTGTGTAACGACTATTGTAAAATAGTTTGCATCGACACAGTTACAAGTGCTGACCAAAATCGGAAAGCCAGACTTTGAGTTTTTGATCAGCCTGTTAAAAGCATGTTTACTTCGCATTTGTCTGCCATCAAACAGTTTCCAACTTCGATGTGTATCTTTTTTTTTACCCCTTGTTCAATCCTCTTTTTATAAAAAAGTGGTACTGTTCAGGTTGTTTATTTTGCTTTTGTGGGATTTAAATTAATTCTCAGATCACTTCGTTTTGTACTTAGCTGTTCAACTTTTACTCCAGCCATGCTTTGCGACAGCAGTTAACAAGAAGGCGAGACATTTTCTTTCCAGGTTACCACCTACAATCTTTTTTCACGACGGTGTCAAAAACTTTCTTAAGTTTTGTGGGTGTATTGGTATTGTCGATCGATCACAATTAACTTTCATTTTCAGTGCCCACTAAAGGCTTAATAATAGACTCCATGTCGTTTCTGCTTGTTATCAAACGAAGAACTTTCCCCTTATTTTTCTGAATGCAAGAGTTGATTTTAGCATTGTGTAATTTTGCTGTGTTGTTTTTGTCCGATTTCTACGTTAATCGGGTTTTTTTGTAGTGACAGGCATCTTGAATTTTTCACTCTAAGAGCAACAGAGCGATCAGCAGTGCGTAGGGAAAAAATTCATCTCCCTTGCTGTGCTTGTTGAACACTTCACAATGTAAACAAGGTCGTTTCAAGCTGTATTTGTGTAAAAATAAGCGTCATGGTATCTCATTTTCTATTGTTTCTGTTGATTTATATTACTGTTTGATGTTTCACTTAAAAGGGTTTACGTTTCTTTTACTAATAAGTTACCCCTGTTTCCTTAAGAATTGCGAGTTCTTGCTGCCTCGGAGTGAGAGAGTTTTCAACCATGTGTTCACTGACATGTGAGTACGTGCCTGTTGTTGTTCCAGTGCCAACTCAGGAAAAGATAATGGCCAGAGTAATAATTACAAATGTGTTGACCTAAATCGCAGGTTATCCATTTAAGAGTGAAAATAATTTAGTTGGTGAACAAGGTCAACCCTCCTTTCTGTGGACTTGCCAAATTTTCTTGATTGCGCACGCAATAGTTTGAGGATAGGCCGAAAGAATGTTTTTTATTTTTTTAATTATTTTACATTTTGTATCTGTTGTGGATGGCTCTATGAATCAGAATATTCCCAGTTTTATGAAAATTTATCAGACATTCATGTACTGATATTTAGATTTTCTCAATGTTTAATTTGTTTATTGCAGAGTTATCTTGGTCATTACGAGTTTAATTTTTACTGTGTTGAGCACAGTCCATACAAAAGACAAAAACTTTGAAGATATTTTAAGAACACCAATTTTAGCAGTGGTAAGTTTTCAGCAACTTCTTAAACAGTTAACAGTCAGCTGAACATTGTAATATCAGTTGGCAAACAACTTTTTTGGTTGCAACCTGTAGTGCACAATCATGCGTGTAGTCATACCAAACTGGGGAAGTCTGGTAAACTTGAAGCTAACAAGGTCAGATGGTCTGGTGTTAGACTGAGTAAAATTTTTCAATGGCCATTTTACATGTAGCAGGGAAAGGGTTTAAATATTTTAACTTCTGTATCACAAACCATTTATGGAATATAAAAGGTTTGCTCAACAGCTGTGATAGTGATATTAGATATGTTAAATAACAAAAGACAGATGATAACTGCTGACTTCAAAAAGTAATTAATGTGGAAGGTTTGGGATAAAACATTGCATCACGTACATTGTGCAAATTGTAAACAAAAGTTTCCCAAAATTTGTTTTACAATTGGAATCCATGTATATTTTTTGAAAACTGGATGAGTCATTTAAATTGATTGAATTCTGTTTTCAGTACCCAGAATTTGAACAGTGCCAACTACTCGCTGTACTTCACTTGCTGAAGACAACAATGTCTTACTTGTAGAATGAGACAGCTCTTAAGAAATCAGAATTTGGGCATTTTTCTGAAAAGGGGATCAGTTATTAATGATAACCATGTAATTTTTTCTTTTAATTTTGCAGGAAATTATTTTAATAATCATTTTTGTAGTAGAGTACGTTATACGTTTGTGGGCAGCAGGCTGTCGCAGTGCTTTTGTTGGATTAAAAGGAAGGCTATGGTTTGCCTTGAAACTTTATTCCATCATAGGTATGACCCTCTCTTTTACTGAGGCATTCCAAGGGGAACAGCATACAAGTGACGTGACACTTCTAACAGCAACACGAGAGACATAAATAAGACAGTGCCATTTTGATGCTTCTTCTTTACAGAAAACACTCAGAGGTTGTTATACTGCAGTTTTTCGGATACAAGGCGCACTTGGTTATAAGACTTTAAAACTTGATGGCATTTATGTCCCAAACTGAAAATCTCATCAAAATAGTCGGTTATTAGACAAATCTCAGATAGAGAAATTTGGTTCAACTCAGCGCTCGTTGTGTTTAAGTCAAGAAAAGTGGCAGAAGGAAATTCAACTAGAATTTAGAGAAAAACCTTTAAATCCTGCTGTTATTAGTACTTTCTTGTGGGTGTTTTTGTTGTACAATGCTAAGAATTGAAGGCATCACGAACGTTGGTGTGAGGCCACCATTTTGGAATTGCAGTCAGGGGAAGACTGGGGTGAGTTTAACATACAAGGTGGTGGCAGAGGATCAAAGAATTATCCCTACAGAAGTTTTGTTGCAAGACAAAACTCGGTTATAAGGCGCACCTTGAATTTAGATCACATTTGGGGCCAGCAAGTAATTTCTTTGAGAAAAAATGCTGCGCCTTTAAATATAACCAAAAAATTTATATGGTAAGCAACTGACTGTCATGAAGAAGATAGCCAAGGTATTAGGTTAGCGTTGAGTTAGCACACTTATACTTAATATTGGGGTGCAGGGATGACGCAGTGGTGAGAGAACTTGCCTCCCACTGATGTGACCCGGGTTCGATTCCGGGACTCGGTGTCAAATGTGGGTTGAGTTTGTTGGTTCTCTACTCTACACCGAGAGGTTTTCTCCGGGTACTCCGTTTTCCCCTTTCCTCAAAAACCAACATTTGACTTAATTCGTGTTAATTGTTAATTTCAGTTTACAGAGTCCCCAATTAGCGCTCCAGTGCTAGAATGACTAGACACTTAAATAAAGTTCCTTTCTTTTCCTTTCATATCACAAAGGTTACGAAGGCAACTTTGGAGATAACAATCATTGACTTTTCTTGGTGTTAGGATGACATTACCATTATGATAGTTGTAACAGTGACATGTGGTTGCTTCCATTTCGAAGGCCTCATTTCTACAAAAATGGTGTCTCTTTTTTGGGCTGAAAATTGCTGCTCATACAGTTGGCACTCAGAGATGTGGACAAACTTGTAGTGTGTTTCTGCAACTTTTTTTTGCAATCTTCAAAAATAATGTTATGCTTTTTTGAAGTCTGTGAAAGCTTGGGGTCATAGCTGACTGATGTGGTTTATTAGAAGGAAGGGATACTGTATCAACCATCATTAATTATTATTGTTGATTTCTTTGGCAGATATGATAGTAATTATTTCATCCATTGTTGCCGTGTCTTTAGCAAGCAGCATGTCTTCTTCTCCAATAAGGTGAGGTGAGATTTCACAACACGGTGTTAACCGAAATTGGGTAATAGTGGTGTTGGCACTGCGCCTGCTTTTTATTGCCACAGCATATCTGGAGACAACTCCAGTTAAGAAATATTCATACTCACTGATACTTACAATAGGAAAACTTGTAACTGACAAAGAAAAACTGCAAAAGACAAACAGCCACAAAAAAACATACTGAAATTAGCAACAAACTAAAGTAGAAAGTGAATCTTGGTACCTTTATTATGATTGATTGATTTCACTTGCCAACTGCAATCCTTTGAATGCCTTTTCTTTCTTCCAGGTTATTACGCTTTCTTCCTCTCCTAAGAGTCTTAAGATTTGACAGGCAGGCTGGAACTTGGAAACTTCTTGGTGCAGTGATCTTTGTTCATCGTAAGGTGTGCTAAAGGAATAATAAAGAAGTAATTACTTTGTTTCGAACAAAGTATAGTTTTCAACTCAGTTTTTTTACTTTAGACTTTTTTTTCGGTCGCGCTCTGGCTGCGCATGTGTAACATTTCTCTGTCTGGTAGAAGGCAGTTCAAGTGGGATTCGAACTCAGTATCTCTTCCTTCAGAGGCAATCGCAATGACCACTAAACCATGAAAGACTATGTGACAGTCATAGGGTAATATGTATAAAGAATTGTGTGCGTGACGAGAAACAAGTTTTTGTGTTTTCGTTGCACGCAATGCAATAACAGTAACGTAATTTTCTAATTCTCCCAGTATTGTTAAGAAAAAGTATTAAATATAAAAATATCATGGGTAGATACTTGCAAAGAATCTTTTTTCTGGTTTTGATAGGAACCAGTGCCGTTAACAACAGTTTTAAATGTAAACAAATATCCATAATCGCACTTAACCCTATCACTGGGTCACAGAATGTGGACTGTGCAGACTTTGGATTACGGAATTGAAACTGGATATTTACCAAGATATTGAAACATAAAAGAAAACCCACTGAAATACTGTAAACTTAAAGGAAGTCCGCTAAAAATCCTTTGAACACAGTGTAGGCTACCCGTAGCCTCTTGTTATTATGGTTATCTGTTGTTTTCATTAGAGAGAAATGTTAAACAACAGAATAAATCATAATTATATTGAAACTTTCTAGAACACAAGAAATGCTATACCACAAACTTCTAGCTTCTTGATTGCTCTTGATCCAAAGCGTCCATTTGCATCACACAAATAATTATACATCTCAGCTAAATCATGAACAGAAAAATGGGAGGAAGGTCAAAAGATCTTTTTGTCCAGGATTATATGTCATCATTGTGTGAAATCAAATCAAATCATGCATTTCTTGACTGTTGACTTGTATTACATGTGGATTTGCTTACAACTTGGTTATAAATCTCTCTCTTTCAAACCAGGAACTTCTTACCACCTTTTATCTTGGCTTTATCACTTTGATTTTTGCATCATTTGTACTCTACATGGTTGAAAAAGACAGTAATCAGGATTTTAAAAACTGGCCAAGTTCTTTCTGGTGGGGAATTGTAAGTACCTCATTTCAAATACAGAAACACTTTAAATCAAGCTGGAAGAAATTGAGCAGTTCTTTCATTAGAAGCTGGTCAGCTGTGGTATATTAGCCTGCCATCTGTTTGTCAGAAACTTGCCTCTCACCACTGGCTACTCCGGTCATGATTTTTCACTCAAACCCTTGTGAAAGACAAGAGTAGCCACAGCTCACATTGACTAACTCAGGCATGTACTTCAAATTAAAGTTATTAAAACCCCTGAATTGAGGTCCAAAGTTTATGAAGTTTATGACAGGTGATCTTCTAGTAAATAAAATTTGGGTCACATCCCAAATAAAATAAAAGAAGTTAAAGTGCCACCTGCATGCTCATAAGTGTGATAAAAATTATTCTAACCATCGACAGGCTATTAGCAACAACAAGCTGGGCGCCTACTGTAAGGTTTTTTTGCCTGTCTGGACACCTGTATGTTGTAATTAAAGGTAGAGATAAGGGCAATAACACTTTGTGATGCTTACCAAAATTGGAGTGCATCAGTGTAGTTCAAGGCTGCTGCCTAAGAAAATTTTAAAGGGGCCCTCAGAGCTAAATGCTGAGAACTTAGGAGCCCAACATATGAAGTGAAAGGTGTTGCTGTGAAAAATTAAGGCGCCCAGAGCTATTCTTTGGGAGCCCCAGGCTACCGGGCTCCTGTTAGGCAACAGCCTTGTAGTTGCATGCAATTTGAGACATAACAAGAAGGACCTCCTCACAGTTCGTCATTTTTGGTATGTGTACAATTTTAGGTAACCTTGACAACAACAGGCTATGGTGATACAGTACCAGAGACATGGTATGGAAAGATGTGTGCATCACTCTTTGCTCTTTGTGGCATCTCATTCTTTGCTTTACCTGCGGTAGGTATTTATTAACCTTTCATGCAAGTACATAAGCTTTTGCGTTATTTATCATTCAATTTAAAAAAAGGTAGAAAGGAAAGAGTTCTTGGTTAGTAGATTTCATTTATATAGGCCAGTACAAGTGATCTAAGAATTTGGGAGAATGAAAATCAAATTTAAGCAGATCAAATCAAAGAAAAACTTCTTTTGGCAGAATAGAAAACCAAGAAACTCGACTACTGGTGGCACAGTTGATTTGAGAATCAGACTATCGTGCGGGAATTTGTGGGTTCAAACCCCTGCTGAACCAAGGATCTTGAAATAATAATTGATGACAAAGTGCTGCCTTTGTGCTAACATCTGCAAGTGGTTTGATTGCTAGTCTTCTAGGATAAAGGGCTGTAAATTGTAGGCCCTGCCGCACAACCTTTGCTGTTATGGGTAATAGCATGGGATGTTGAAAAACCCACCCACTGTTTGCAAAGAGTAGGGGATGGAATTCCCAGTGTTGTGCAATGGTCACACTATCAATATTGGAGTGCTGCTTTGTTGACTGTGTGGCCCTCATAACAGGGGTTGTGAAACTTAAGTAATTACTACCAGTAAACAAATTATATAATGATGATGATGATGATAGTAATAATAATAATAATAATAATAATAATAATAATAATAATAATAATAGTAGTAATAATAATAATAATAATTATAATAATAACAACAACAGCAACAATATTGACTTTATTCCAGTATATCCAATACTTTATATGCTCTTCATCTGGAAAAACTTAACAACACAATTAAACTAAGTAGAAAAGCTAATTAATATCAACACCAAAGTGGTATTTAGACAAAAACTATACTCAGGGCTCAAAATTAACAAAAAATCCAGTCGCATTTTGCGATAAGATACAAAAATTTAGTCGCAATTTTGCAAATTTAGTCGCAAAATCGCCGTGCTGCATTGTGTTGTCAGCGGTTTAGCAAAAAAATATGAGCCCACAATACTTGTGTGTAAAGAAACCGCTGAAAATGGAGAATGATCACAGGAATGGAGCTGTGCACGTAACATTGTAGCTACATTACTCTACAATTACGCTCTCTTCAGAGAAAATTCACAGCGAGAAACAAAATAATTTTGTCATTTATTTACTTATTTTAGCAAAAGTAGCAGCAAAGTGGCAACTGCTAACCCTTTTGTTTCGAAAGAGCGAAGGTGACAACAAGTCGCAAATTTGCGACTTCTCCAGATATTTTAGTCGCAAAGGGAAAAATTTAGTCGCAAATGCGACTGCATTGGTCGCAATTTCGAGCCCTGATACTATAACTATATATCAAACTAAAATTACTCTACAGTCATGTTTTCTTAATTCTTTCCATTAAATGGTTAAAAGTCAATTTCGAGAAGGTACTAAAATCTGGACAGTTTCTAACTGACAAAGGTAATTTATTGAAGAGCTTTGCAGCTTCATCTTGGAATGTACCGTAATGTATGGGTATCCTAATTCCCCTTTCTGTGGCTACAGCCTGTCCAGGAGGCCTGGATTGCTGGGGTTTCAAGTCATGGGAGCTGTTTTAGAGCTCATCTCCACTAAGTTATAATTATGGGCCGATACATGTTCTCCTAAAAAGGCCTTTATGTGTGATGTTTTTTTAATTCTGTAGGGTATTTTAGGATCAGGGTTTGCTCTGAAAGTGACACAACAACAACGGCAAAAACATTTTCACAGAAGAAGAAGGCCAGCAGCAATTCTTCTCCAGGTTTTCGTACACTTTATTTTGTTTTTTCTTTGGTAATTTCATCAAGTGGATTCCTTGCCAAGTAAAACACACAAGCAAATATTACCAGTACAATTTTTATTGTTATTGTTCCCTTGGGAAGAGATTGAAATGACATTCAGTCAGACTGAGAGATTGTTACTGCACCCTCTTGAAAAGAATGTTTTGATCTGACACTTGACTTCTTTACTTTTCTTACTAGTCCTACTGGCGTCTGTATTGTGCCGATCTCAGCTCCAAATCAGTTGCAACTTGGTTGCCCTCCATTTACTACAATCGTCAGCAACATTTGTTGCGAAGTGTTATGGAAAAAACTGGCACCACAGGTACGGCACTTCAAGGCGACAACAGTCCTGAGCTTGATTCACGTAAACGGAAACGTTCCATGTGGAGTAGACCTCAAAAAGGTTTAAGGCGGGGCTCATGTGATGTCATCTCCAATAAATCCGACCTTAACTTCCCAGGGAATGTGACCAGAAAATCTAGCACTTGCAGTGCCTTGTTAGACAGTGAATTCTTTGGTGAGACTTATATTGCTCTATCTTTAGCCTCAGATAAACGTTCCAACATGTTGGAGCTGTTGTGTACCCATATTTGACAAAGTTAGACTAAAGTTCAACATTTAAGAAAAGTTATTTTTTCAAACATTTCACCAAACCTTTTTTTGGGTACAACATATTTGTTTGCTTTTCAGTAACCAACTTTTGTCAGATATTCCGTTCCTGTCTATCACTCCTATTGCCATCTTTGTTGATATTTTCAGTCCAACATCATGGCCAGGGAAAAAATGTTAACCAACGATGTTGCAACGTTTACCAGGGCTTGCACATGCACACTTCACAAGCATAAAAAAACTTGACCTAATGTGACATCAGATATATAAAAAAATTGACCCGATGAGATTTCTTAGAATTAAATTATAAATAATTGTTTACTTGGGCAGCTTTGTTGGCACCTCATATGCTGCATTTCAACATCAAATAAACAAAGATTTGTATTTGGTGTCCAATTAGGTCTTGGTGTAAAATCTACCTGCAAATGAATCCTTGCATATCTAACAAATGTGCACCTTTGAAGAAGTGTGGTTTTTGGTTGAGTCTCAAAAGTAATTTCAAGACTTGTTAAGTTTTACATTGCTCCACTTCCTGATTCGGGTTAAAGTCTTGTGCCATATTGTCATCTAATTTGAGTTTAAAAGCAAGCTAAATTGGATTTACTTGCCCATTCTTTGCATGCTTACTGCGAACTGCTTGCGCAGTATTTGTTGTGCGCTATAATTGGCCATAGTAGTTTATTGAGTTTTGATTTTATATACTCAACTGAAAACCACTATAAGAAATAATATTATTTTCTTCTGTTATGTAATGTTATACATCTCACAGTATGTTTTTACTTTTCTTCAGTATGGTTGCACTAATGGCGAAAGTGACTTGAAATTCGGTGGCACCTGCAATGACAGCCATATTGAAATTAGCTTTGTATTATGCACATCACCTGCAATTGCACAGCACAAGTAATGCACCAGTTTCGTATTCTAACAGTTTGGTTGGACCGAGCATGAAATGGAAGCCAATGCACATATGTGCAAATTATTTCCCTCGCGTTGGCCTCCATTTCATGCTAGATCCAGTCTCACCGTGAGAATACATAGCTGGCCTATTAAAGCAAATCAAACCTTATGCAGATGGTGGTACTGGCAGGGTTCAGTGGTTTAGGGTTCAAATCCTTCTCTGAATACCAAATGAATTTGTCTCCTCTGGTCTGAAATCCACATATTTAGGGTGCGTTCGATTGACGGTATTGCTACTTGTAACAGAAATCACTTGCTAAAATGCTATTTAAAACATATCGTTATTATCCGTGTTGCTTGAAATTGCCAGACATACCGTTGTGATGGGGCCTTCACACAACAAAGTAAAGTTGGAAAACTCAAGTTGGCATGCGTGAAAGACATAACAACAGTTGTCAAACATGCTGGAAAACTGTTGGCGACAAATAGAACTTGTCTCTATTTTTGCCAACTTCGCCAACACGAGTCTGCCAACTTCAGTCTGTCATGAGAAGGCCGCTTAAATCATCACTCCACGTATTCTTATTCCGGAAAAGGAAAGGAAAGGAAAGGAATTTATTTAAGTGTTTAGTCATTCTAGCACTGAAGCACTACCTAATAGACCTCTTTACAGTTGTGTGCTTAGTTACCTGGCCTTTAAATGAAAGTGAGGCTGGTGTTGACCCTGTTATGATACAGACCTCCCTTCTATTCTTATGTTAATGATGTTGTTGTCATGCTAATTAGTAAGAATTTGCATAAGGAAGGCAGTGAGGTTTCTATCAAAACAAGGTCAACTCCGGCCTCACTTTCATTCATAGGCCAGGTAACTAAGCACACAACTGTAAAATGGACTATTGGGGACACTGAAAATTGAAATTAACAATTAACACAAATCAAGTCAAATGTTGGTTTTTGAGGAGAGGGGAAAACCAGAGTACCCGAAGAAAATCTCTCAGTGCAGATTAGAGAACCAACAAACTCAACCCACATTTGACGCCGAGTCTGGGAATCCAACCCAGGCCACATTGGAGGGAGGCGAGTGCTCTCACCACTGCGCCATCCCTGCGCCCCCCAAAAAATAGGGAATAGGGTCAACACAACACGACCAAACAGTTTAGGCAGACATGCAAAAACGAAACATTTCCCGTTTGACGAGGCCCTAAGAGTTCGCTAGTCTGCGGTCTCTACATCATCATGCGCCTCAAATGTAGAATGCAACTCTTGATGGTAAATGGTATAATGTACCCTTGAGAAAGATGACTTGTCCATTTTAATTGTTACTTTCGTAGCGTACACGGTTCAAGAAGCTCACGTTTTTAAATGCCATCGTATTTAAATATTCCTATTAAACAGTTGAAAATTAAGCATTCTTCCGTCGATATGCCACTAATCTTTCTGTATTTTGTAAATCTATAAATACTTTGTTTCGCGTTAAATTATTTCCTTGTCACGCACATTGTGTACATGAACTGATATGTAAGTCATTAGTTTGAAAATGCATTTATCTTTTAATTTTTGAACACGAGTAAATGCTCGTTATTTTAACTATTTTTGTCTAACTGATTGGCAGCTGGTCACGGTTATGAAATTACGAAATGACCGGCAATCCGGTAATGGGAAAAACTGGCTCAAACTCGGAAGGGATCCCAAAAGAGAGTTAAAAGTGCCCCTGTGATCGAAAAGATCACTTCCTTTTTTCTTCAGATTTTGAAAGTGTGTTTGCTTAACACCTGACTGGCAAAATTTTGATCTTTGATTTTTATCCAAAGGCCGTTTACTTTGAGTGTAAGTGGCTCCGCCAAAATGGCTCCGTAAATGGCTCCACCATTACTCACGTTCAAAACTGACCGATTCGACCTCATGATCAGAGGGTTGGATGTGAAAAGTTGCTTCAAAGGCTCACTGGTTTAAAATCTCAACGTGTGAATGCAGCTTATTATAAATGCAAAAACGCGGGTTCAAAAGTTTGAAAGCCCAAAACGCCCGTGCTGCGTACACACGTATTGCATTCTTAAACGAGTGAGCCTTTGACGTCATTTTCTCCTCGATCCAGCTCTCTCAAGAACTTATAGTTAGTAATGGCGGGCCATTACATAGGAAAATCCCAGTTAAAAGAAACAGGTGTCTTTTTTAAATCAAGGCTTAAAACTTTGGTCGCTTGGTGTTTAGTTAACATAGTTTTGAAATCCAAAGAAAAGTAAGAATTGGGGATTTTTTGGTGACAGGGGCACTTCCATTATCGACGACGGCCACGGCAACGACAACGCCACAAAGCAGGAACGTTGTTGGTTAAAAAAAGCAAAAAATTCTGCACGTGCAGCACAAATTTCCTTGCATTTCTTTGCCGTATTCCACAAAACAACGACAGCAAAAACGTTGGTACCCAACCAGTTACCGGATATTTCGCCCGTAAGAGGTTAACAAGTCGGAATAATCTTGAAATATTTGCGATAGCGCTAAGTTATATTTTGGAGTGACGTTTTTTGTTGACGTTGCGGTAAGCGTAGAAATTCCCTAATTAAGGCCGCCGCACACTAGCCGATTTTTTGTCTGCCGACGAAAACTCTTCATGCACTTGTCGGCTATTTTGCGGTGAATTCAGACAAGTCTGCGACATAATCGGGGCTTGTCGGACGATATCTGACAGTACTCAGTAAATCTCAAAATGTCTTGTCGCGCCTTGTCAACGTTTATGAAAGCGTCTCTCCAATATAACATAACTTAGTGCTAACGCAAGTATGTCGCGATTATTCGGTCTTGTTCCCCGCTTACAATACTAGCGAAATAGCCTGTAACCGGATGGGTACGAAAATTTGGTGATTTCACGTTTTTGTTTTGTGGAGTACGACAAAGAAGTGCATGAAAATTCGTGCTACACGTGCAGCATGATTATTTTCCCTTTTTTAATCAATAATGTTCCTTTTTTGTGGCATTGTCGTTGCCGAAGCCGTCGTCGTTGCTTAAAGGTGATGTTACACGAGACAACTTTTAACGCAACTTTGTTCGCGCCAACCGTTGCAACATTGCTCTCAACATTTGAGCCCAGGCTCCTGGTCGACAAATCCCCGGCTACAAATATGGCGTGCACTGCTGACTTGACTGTCGACGTGATTTATTTCGGCGTGGTGCATTCTTATTTTGGGCGAACTGGCTTCGGCCGAATAGGCTTACGGGCGAAATGACCTGCGCGAACGGAAGCAGCTTTTTAATCCATTCCATTGTTGTAAGCACTCACTAAATGTTCAATCTCGGATGTTGCGTCTCTTGTCCTCTGATTGGCTCAACAACTCTTATACAGTATGCCCTTATAAGGAAACTGACTGCATTGATTATTTTTGTTAAACTGAAACAGTTCAGAGTTTAATAATACAATTCTTCCATTCGGATTTGGGATTGATTGTAGCCAACTTGGCTCGTGGGCTATTTATTTTGTTACAGTTTTTGAATTCTAACTGATCACACGCGCCCCTTAACGGGTTTTTTGCATTTTTCAAAACTAAATTTGGATGGACGTCAAATGTTTCCATGACAATATAGTCCTGTTTACTTGGCGGCAGTCGGATTTGTTATGGAAACATTTGATTAACATCCACCCAAATTCAGTTTCGAAAGATGAAGAAAAAGTCGATGAGGGGCGCGTGTGACTGGTAATCGCTGCAAATATTGTTTGTCTGCGCTACAGTATTTGAAATGGACTCCAAAAGCAGACTGGTCATTTAGTAATTTGAAAATCTTGATCAGCTGCTAGTCACGTAGACACTAACTGTTTAAACTAACCATCTCAGTGGCTTTTAATACTAAACTACAACCATAAGAATCTAATTATTTTATTTTTAGTGTGACGTTCATGAGAATTCATCTATTAAACCCCAAAGCAACTAAAAAAAGTAACTTTGTTAACGTGGGCGACGTGGCAGGCATTTTATTTTAACAGGATACAAAAAACTGCAGCTTGCATTTGAGTTTCGAGAGTGATATTGCGATTTTTCTGCCGTTAGATGACCTTGCCCAGTGATTGGATTAGAAATTTTTCTCTCATCCAATCAGAAGTAAGAGCAAAACAATTTACGGAATGCCGATTCTCAGTGATTGGCTCACCCGACTGTCTCCGTTTCGATTGGTCTGAGTATTTTTTTCAGTTTAGAAGTCGCTGTCAACAGTTTACAAATTTCAATCTTGTGAAGTTCTGCTATTTTGAAATTTTACTCTGGCTTTTAAAGTATTTGTGTTGAGTATTCTCTCCGACTCAAAATGGCGGCCACGTCGCCGCACGCATCGATTTCAAAGATACGACTTTTAAAGTTCTTAAACTAAATGTATAAAGAATTTCTGTTTTCAGCAGATGGCCGATCTAAGCATGCTTGTGACAATAGTCCTGATGCGATTGTGACGTTGTACCCTTCGCAAAATGTTCTATGTTCAATCGTACATCCCATAAAGTCACCTAACGCGGCTTCTCTTTTGGGTGGTAAGTGCAGACTGAGGTTTGTCGAGGGCTAAAGCGTTAAATTAACTGAAGGCTCAATAACTGATGACAGCTAATGACATGAAAGCCAGTTATGCCGCAAAGTATGTTGAAACGCTAAGAAAGAATTTAAGGCCCAGTAATACTGGCAACATTTTCCGTGAACTTGTCGCGCAACAATGTTGCGTAGCGAGTTGAGATTGTTTGTTGCGCGTATTTCCACCTCCTCGTGCAACAAATCTTCATGTTGCAAAAAGTAAAAGCGATGTCTCCTTTTTGCAACATAAAAAATTTGTTGCGCAAGAAGGTGGTCATACGCGCAACAAACCATCTCAACTTGCAACGCAACATAGTTGCGCGACAAGTTGCACGGAAAATGTTTCCCGTATTACTGGGCCTTTACTAAAGAATACTCTGCGGAGTATTTGGGTTATTTTTCAAAATTTGTTTTTGATATAAAAAGCAGAAGTTATTCATGTTATCATACATATATTGATGCGTCTGTGACTTGAAGAAATTCGAACGTACATGTAACTTAAAAAATAACAAATCAAAGACCCAGCGTTTCACCCCTCCTGTCTTGTATGTCTTCGTCAGGAAAGTCGTTGGGTTATTGAATTGTAACTTTTTAAGCTACATTCGAATTTCTTTCATTCAAGTCACTGTGTCTGATTGTCAAGCTGGTTACCTTTTAAATCACTATCATCACGGTTAAAAAGACCGACTTGTTTTTTTACTAGGAAGAGGTCATTTCTGAGTTGCTGATAGCCTCACTTTGAAGGCGAATCCAAATTCCAGATATCTGTGTCGGTAATTAATTTTCAAAAGGAAAATTTTTGCATTTGGACTTGCTTTAAAGGAGAGAGGAAAGGGAATTCCGAAATAGGCCATTATTGTAAACTCGCTTTTACAATAACTGAGGGTAACCAATGTCTTCATTTTTTAAAATGAACAATTCAACTAATTTCTTTTAAATAACGTCAAGTTAACCTCGACAGAAAAAGTTGTAAAGCAGCATTTACCTTCTTTTAATCGAGCCGTTCGAATTTGTCCTCAGAAATTCTAAACTCAGTTGTAAAATGGGCCTCACCTTGTAATGTAATTTTCTTTGAAAGTCCTTTTTTAAATAACATGGCAAAATAAACGGTTTTGAATTGTAGTAGTTTGCTTTAAACAGTAAGGCTTTTACAGATTTAACTTTGGGTTTGCCGGTGTAACAACAGAGGGAAGGATGCTTGTCATAAAAATATGAAAAATTTCTCAAAAATTTCGTAATCTCAAAGCTAATCTTTCCTCCCCAAAAGAGTTCCCCATGGACTGGCGTTAGACAGGGCAAAATCTGTAAGTTGCACTCTTAGCAGGCGAAGGGTTAATCTGTTTTTAAATTTGGAGAAACTAACAACTTCGTTGATCGGTACATCTTTTCAGATGAGAATGCATTGTTGGCCTTACAGCAAGAAGGAGAAATACCTTGTATTGAGTGAGTTTATATATTTTTAAGCAGTTTATTTTCTGTTTTTTTTGTTTTCCTTGAACAATCTAGTGTTGGGATACATGGTTGACCGTTTAGCCGCCACTGTCAACTTCATCTTCAGGGTTTTCCGTCTCTTGCGGCCGTGTTTTGTGTCGTCGCGCAAAACCCCTTTGTGGAGGGGGTGGAGCGCAATGACTTTGCGAGACAATTTGCACCGAAAGTTGCGCAATGCAACAACGCATTTAGAAACTTAAGCTAAAAAAACTAATTAAGCAATAGAGGACGTTTTCCGTGTTTCAATAGGCTTATCTAAACACTCGGGGCAGGGGGGAGAATTCAAGACAGTTATGGAAACCCTCGACTGCATCTCTCGGGTTTGCATAACTGTCGAGAATTCTCCCAACTCCCCCTTTTGTTTAGATGAGGCTATGGAAACACGGAAAAAAGTCCTCCATTGCTTTTATAAAATATTTCTCAAAGAGAAGTCGACAAATGAAGGAAAATGCTGGTTTTTTGTACGTGTTGATTGAAACAGATTTTCTTGATACATGCTCATATTTCCTACCAGCCAATCAAAACGTGCATCTGACTACATAACCAATCAAAACTCGTGTACTCCCATCTAAACACAGCTATTGACCAATGAAAGTGCACGTACTATCCTAATTTTATAATTTTTGTTGGAAAACGCAAAGCGCATACGTCCGATGAAAACGGATTTAAAAATGGAGACCCATCGTTTGGCAAGGGCCTTGTTTCTTGGGTGGAGTTGAAGATTATGACATTTCATACCTAAATTCCAAATCGATATTAGGTAGAAAGGTAGCAGTATCAGGAAAAAAAAACGGTAGTGGGAATAAAAATATTGATTCGTTACCGACAAGAAAACAAGCATTTTTGTAAAAACAGACCTGTCAGTGGAATGTAAAATTATCTCCTGTCATTCTCTCGCAGGTTGAGCAAGGCTCAAAAACTGGCGATTCGACTCATTAGAATCTTAAAACTTCGGGTAGCAATTCGAAAATTCAAGGTAAGAACAACTTTAACGGGACCATGTTCCCTTTTGTTCCCTTTAACAATTTGTTTGTGTTTCCTTCCCGAAGTTACTTCCAAACTAGTTCTCAGCTTTTTAATCCCTAAATTGGGTTTATGTTCCCTTGTTCTCTAATTCAAATTAACCATGCTTTCGTGTTCTCTCTTGATTCAAATATCATGCCCAGAAATATAATCAATGAGTGAGCTACAGCCCTCGCTTTTTTGGGCCTCGGCACCGCTCCCTGTCTTTTACCGTTTCAATTTATGGCTCGGGTTCGAATTGAACCTTAAACAATGCGGGTTTTAAGTTTTGAAATTGTGTAACTGTAAAGTCTTAAAGTTATTGCTTTAATTGTTAGCTTGCTCCTTGCATGATTTAGGAGGCAAGGCGACCTTACGATGTGAAAGATGTCATTGAACAGTACTCAACAGGACACGTTGAAATGTTGTCAAGAGTCAAAAATCTTCAAGCAAAGTAGGTGATATCAGAAAAATAGACCACCGTCTGCCAGCCGCTGAACTATAGGAGATTGGTACGAGCTAAGCTGTCAGACTAGGTTCATGTAACAATAGACATTTTCACGGTTAATGACGCCGCCATATTAGAGAGGTTAAGCGTGACGTTTACGGCCAACGGCAAACGGGAAACGGCAGGCTCCTGCTTATCATAAAAGCGTGACAGAAATGAGCTAATATCAAGCAGGGTTCTTACATTTTTGGCAAAACTCCTAATTTCACTCTGACGTTTGCCGTTTGGCGTAAACGTTATGCTTAACCTCTCTAAATTGGTTTGGGCCGGGGAAACACGGCTAAAATTACAATGAGTGTATGGGATTTTGGCCGAATTTGAACCGCTGAAGCGCTGCTACAATGGGACATTTGCGGCAGATTTTAATGAGGAGTTTATTGCTGTGATTCGTCCAACAAAATTAGGCCAGCAAAGGAGGTATGACGTCTGTAAAGTAGAATTATAGATCTTGTCATCTCGCTTCTAACTTAAGGGCAATTTGCATTATTTTGATTAGAAGGATTTGTAAGAAATCGTAAAATACGTTTACGGTCGTTCTAGCTTGAATCTGTTCTTTATACTTTATGAAAATAATGTCAGTACAGATGGCTTTTAAAAGAAAGATGGCATTTTAGCGCTGAAATATAGCTTCCATGGCAGAGTTACAGAGGTTCAAATTTGGTAATCGCTGTAATTTTAACTTGTTTATTTTAACGGGAATTTTCCTATTTAATGATCCGCCATTACTAATTTTAAGTTCTTTAGAGTTCTTGATCGAGGAGAAAATGACGTCAAAGGCTCACTAGTTTTAAGCGGCCTTCACAAAGCAAACTTAAGTTTGCAAACTCGTGTTGGCAAACTCAAGTTGGTGTGTGTGTGTGAAAGACACAACAACAGTTGTCAAACATGTTGGCAAACTATTGGCGAGAATAGAGACAAGTTCTATTTGTCGCCAACAGTTTGCCAACGTGTTTGCCGACTGTTTTTGTGCCGTTCACACACATCAACTTGAGTTTACCAAACTTGAGTTTGCAAACTCAAGTTTGCCGTGTGAAGACCGCTTAAGAATGCAATGCATGTGTACTCGGCAGAACTAATATGCAGCACGGTTGTTTTGGGCTTTCAGACGCGTCTTGCATATATAATCAGACTTTAAAAGTCTCGTCTTGCATATATAATAAGCTGCATTCACACGCTGAAATGTTAAGCTAGTAAGCCTTTGACGTCACTTTTCCCAGGATTCAACCCTCTGAGGTCCATTCCACCAGTTTTGAACGTGAGTAATGGCAGACCGTGAAATCCAAAACGTACACTCAAAGTAAACGGATAAAAATCAAAGATCAAAATTTTGCCAGTCAGGTGTTAAGCAAACACACTTTCAAAATCTGAAGAAACAAAGGAAACGATTTTTTTTTATCACAGGGGCACTTTATTAAAATTCCTACTTCCTAGAATTATCATGGTTTTATTTTCCTTATAGGGTTGACAAAGCTTTTTGCAACAGGACGGAAAATGGGGGTAGGGCGTGACTTTTTCATCATTTTTAAATTGTTTGCCTTAAAAAGTTTGGTCGCAGTGTGTTAACCCTTTCAAGGGGATGAATATCAGTTGTTCACTGTCATATCGGTCGATATCTTCTAGTTGGTAAATTTTCTGTATTATATAGTCAACAGAATATCGCGTTTCTGATTTGTCAATGACGTACATAAATAGGTAATAGAGTACAATAGACTTTTAAGGCGCTCGCAAACGAAGAAACAATGTTGCGGAAAGATTGTTGCGGAAGTAAATGTTTCCCCGTCTGCGGCCCCAGGAAACATTTGTTGCCGAAGCAAAAGTGTTTCTGAATTTGTTCAGAAACATTTTGTTTCCTCATTAAGTGTTTCCTCGTTTGCGGGCGCCTTTGCAGTGGGCAATACGAAAGTTGCTATGGAAGCACAACGATGGAACAATTTTGTTGAGTAGATACATAGATTACTTCGTGGTTGGTGAGTGCGCACGCTTTTTATTCACGAGTTGTGAAGGATCTCGTAAACGAACGTGTGAGCGAAGCGAACGAGTGAGTTTAACTATCCTTCACAACGAATGAGAAATAAAAATCGTACAAACGAGCCAACCATGAAGTAATTTGTTTATTATATAAGTACAGAGATCATGAAGTTAACGAGTTAAGTGTTAACGGAGAGGCTATCAAACCATCGATCGTGGTCAAAAGCCCCAAACAAATATTGAAATAAAAGAAATCTTTACCTTCGATACCTCGCTTGAGCAATTTTAAAACTTTTTAAGATCCTCTGAAGTATTTTGTGGAGAAAACTAAACTTTGAAAACCATACACCAGTCGGCCGCCATGTTTACAAAGTTTACTCCCGCTTTCGGTGCACAGGCCACTCGCGCCAAAGTTCAACATAATATTAGCCAATCAAAAGGCTGATACAACAATTTTTCACTAGTGAAAAAAAATCGTCCGACCAATCAAAGGGGCGATACGACAATTTGTCACTAGTGAAAACATCGTATGACATTTTTATTTCATCACGGAAATGTACGTAAATCTCTATACTTATGAAATAAGATAACTAAAAAATCGTATGAATTTGTGATTTATGGTCACTCGTGATGCTTTGAAAGTTCTCTAAAATTCATGAGTGCAATTTTAGAGAACTTTAAAACATCATAGACCGTATTAATCAGTGGCGGCCAAGAAATTATTGTTTTGTCTTCGTGGTAATCATCCTCGCTAGCCTCACTTTGGAGCAAAAGTTCTTTTAAATTTTGTCCGTGCTAACGAGGCTAGTGAGGATGATTAGCATAAAGAAGAGCAAAAAAAAATCTTGGGCGCCATATATATGAATATGGTCTATAAATCAAAAAATGCACTCGCTTTCATACGATTTCCCATACGTAAGCCCCGTTTACACGGGCAGGTTTTACTTGGCAACTTTCCCTTGACAAGGAAAAATTGCTTGTGTAAATAGGGTCAAATTGTCAAGTATGAAATTTGTGCTTGTAAACGGACGTCGTTGCGACGACGAGAACGGCAAGGAAACGTACCATAATGTAAAACGCACAGAGCCGTTGGTTTTGTTCATTAAGCGTATTGTTTCATGCATGTGGGAGAACATGCGCCGTAGGGTTCTTATAGCTAAATATTTGCTATTTGAACCTTACGGCGCCTGCTCACTCCTTGTCCTAACATGAATGCACCAATTAGAGACGCTTTTGATTGTTCTTCACGAAAACCAATGAGAAGACACTTTGTTTCAGGGTTCCCCAGAGCTCTTCTCTTCCTTAGTCAAGAGAAGAGCTCTGGGGTCGAGATTGGGGACGACTCTCGAGCCATTAAGTTTTGTTCATATTATATGGAGAAATTACATGAAGCAGGGACCCGTAACCAGTAGCCTACAACTCCAATGGAGCGTTTTCATTCACGTGACCAGCAGCCGTATTGGATTGCTGAAACAAAAGGAAGTATTTGCATAAAAATAGAGCTTAATTCCCTGAGGATTAGTTTGGTACACCATCATGGCGGCCATTCCTTTTTTTGTGGTACACTAACATGGCCGCCGTGATGTCACGTGAAAACATTCTATACTAGGTCTACACCTTATTCACAAATGGCGGTCACATTTATAATTTTTTTGTCCACGTGCAAATTAGCCTACCAAGCCTCATTTTAGAGCAAGAATTCTTTTCAATTCACTGTATGGTATCGAGGCTTGGTAGGCTAATTTGCACTTGGACAAAAGAATTATAAATTGAGCTCCATTTATGAATAAGGTCTATGCAACGACATTTTTACAGATAAAGCGATCATTTCAGACGAGTTCTTAAATAAGATTTGTCTTGCACGATTGACCATTCTCAATCTCATGGGTATTATGGGTATTAATTTCTCACGCAAGACTTGTGATTGGCTGGAAAGATCTGGTTTCACGGGAAAATGAATCTAAGAATAACTCGGTCTGTAAAAACGCTGTTGCACAAATACAATGAAGTTGTACACTCCTAGTTATGAGTTTCTAACGAGGTTATGGCTAAGGGCCGCTTTATACGAGCCTGAGTTGGACGCCGACCCGGGTCAGTTCAGCCTCGAATTATACGTTTACACGAACCCGGGCTGGGTGAGGGTTGGGTCGATCTCGGCTGACCCGGGTCAGTTCCTTTTTCGCTCGGTTGAAAGGGCTGGTAACTACTTGTCATCAGAATCATCAATTTGTAGTAACGTTATCAACCATTTGATCAATGTTTCGAAATAAGATGTTCAGTCATCAAGTGATTCCACTGCCAAGTTGACGTTCTTTTTTCACACGCTCTTCATGCCCATTCGCCACCGCCATTTTGCTGCAGGCTGTGCATGGGCAAGAAAGCTGAGCCGCAAAAAGAGTGACGTTCAAACGATCCCGGGTCAGATGGGCCAGTGTTTACATGAAGAAGTTGAAGAAATTTCAACCCTTCTAGCCGGGTCAACCCGAGTCTCGAGAAGGGTTACCCGGCAAGGGGGCCTGACCCGGCTAGACTACTGTTTTCATGTAAACGCTTATAAACATTTGACTTCAAAAGGGTTACCCGCCGCGGTGATTCAACCCGGGGTCGTGTAAAGAGGCCCTATTGGCTAAGGCATGAAACAAAAGCTGACATCAGTGGCCTATTTTCATTGTTTTCAGTTGACGGCGAGTCTCTGGAAAAAGCAGGAATAAGCAGTCGGCTTGCCCGAGTCGAACAACAGGTAAAAGAAAGAGAATTTAAACTTTTGGTCGTGGCCAAGAGCAAACGGCAAGACGACAGGCAGCGACTTTTTGGAAACCACGAAATTGCTGTTTTAGGTCAAAACTGGGTAAAAATCTAAATTAGTACTATAGCCCACACGTACAACGTTCCTGACAACCCACTGACAAGATATGAAACATATGCATGGTACAAAGAGCTATTCGTATTTAATTTTTGACGACTTTCTGAAGACACCGTCTCCAAACTTTAACAACAAAAAAAAAGCCAGTTTTTTCAAGTTCAATCCATTTCCATCCTCTCCACCCTCAGCAGCAAACAATAAAAAAACAGCTTCAGTGAACCTCAATGGTTATTGACAACAAAACAACAGCATCCTTTTTTGGTCTTATTTGATGCACAGACGTCTTTAGTGTTTTGGAGTTTGACTAAAAGAGTTTTGGCCAACTGCCATTTCAGCCTGACATTCGCCAGTCGGCTGAGATTGTAAAGCAACTGCACGAAATTAAATAACCCACAACCAAAGAAATCGTGAAGCAAGTTTGACTTCCATTGGAAAATCTTTTTATGGCATTTTTATTTCCAGGTAAATTCAATGGACTCCAAGCTAGAGACGGTGATGCAGATTCTACAGAATATGCAAAACACACGATGTTGTCCTTCGGGAGGAAGCAACTCGTACGACCTGTTCCGGGGACATGCCGACGGTGTGTCGTCAAGGCGTTCTTCAGTGTCACGGGCACATTCGGATCCATTGGACGTTCGAGCGCAGATAAGCGTTACTTCCCACGCGACGGACAGTTCAGACATTCCGTTCGTGACACTAAGCGACCCTGAATCGGGGCAAAGTTCGTTATCTGTCTATGATCGGTCTCAAAGCTCACCGCCAGTTTCTCAAAGCTCAATGTACGGGAGCTTGTCTAGTGGAGATCGCCAGAGTATTAACCAATTAGATGGCTTGCCCGTCGGTGACGTAGGTACGAACTCGGCTTTATTGTCACGCGTTCTTGTCCCTGATCGGAGACAACTGTCGGACGTGACAGAGGAAAGTTTAACTGGCTCAAAGGAGACAGTTGGTGGATTGACACCCCCCGGACCAATATCTCAACAGAATTCTACGGCATCTGAAAGTGATCCGTCTTCGGGGGGAGCTGAATCTGAAGCTTACTCGCTACCAGTTGATTCCGGGCTTGAGCGGGCAGATACGGAAGTTGTTTGGCAAAAACAAGAACCTGAATCGTTATCACCTCGCAGAAGACGAAGTCAGTTGAGCTTAAACGAAGCAAAGCTAACGGACGATGAAGCAACTTCGGAGCAAAGTTTTTTGTTGGACGAACAGAAAATTGCCATGCGTTATACGGGGACGCCAGAATGGAAAAAACCCGCTAGTGGACAGTGGAGCACTTCACAGAGTGGCTCTGTAGTGTCTTCGAATGAGAACCTTTCCTCTCGAGGGCCGGAAACGGGGTATGACGACGAGTCAGTCAGATCTAGGCAGACTAGGCTGTCTGCCAAACGACGCCCCCTAGTGAAATCGAACCCCGTGGACGCGTAGAAATGAGTGAAAATGCGTCCAAGAAAATGGCCAGGGAAACACGCGTTTTCGCTTCATTATTACACAACTGAAGAACAAGTTTCGTGGAGAAAAAGCAGGAGTGGTGTTGTTAACAGGTTTAAACAATATTTCTCTTTCCACGATGGTGGACGACTCAGTGGTATTGTCGTGGTAGGCGGTTTCTTCGTGCTGGTAACGAATTGAGGAAAAAGCTTGCGAAGTCTTAATGTTTTTTAACTATCGTATTGTCTGTGCTGCGCTTGAACTAACGTGCTTCACTGCACAAGTTCTTTTCAGCACAGCTGCCACGTTGTGGGTTACGGTCTCAATCTTATAATACTTTCATGGGATTTAGAGTTGCTTTCTCTGGCAAAAAGATGCTGTGAAGAGTTTATATAATGATCTTCTTTTTACAAGCAACAAGTTGTGCGCTGTCAGTTTGTCTTCCATGGTAAAGTGCTGGTCACTCCTGGAAAGTTATTCTTTTCTTGTGCTCTGGGGCTCAGATTTTTCGGTAGCTGTGCACAAAAGAATCTTGAAAGAGAGAATTGTTTACTACGAGGCACAGATGTTAGTATAACGTATAACAACGATAATGCTCTTGTCTCGATACTTCTGGAAAAACTGCATCCTCGGCGATAGCCGGGAAATTTAAATACATTAACCTTGTCAAGGGCACTGTTAGCCAAAACGTTATCTGTGCTACGAAGACATTTGTTTTGAATAGATCTGGGCAGCTCTCGAGGTAAAAGTGCACTAAGCCCTAATTTTTTTCGCTTGAAAAGAATTAGTTTCTTAGTAAATCTGCACAAAAAATGATTTGACAAAATCCTCTAATTTCTGTCACGTAAATCTGGGAAAAGTTTGATGCGTGACCGAGCACTTGGGGTCACGATTCACTTCCTCGTTTGACGTTACAGGTAAAAACTGCAGTGCAAAAATTATTTGTAAACAATAATACGAAGCAGTTTGTAACGTCAAATGAAGAATAGTCCCTCCCTATTTTCCAGCTTGGAAGTGAACTTATCTTTTGACATATGTTGTGATACTTCTAGCGGCAGTTGTTTAAAGGCCTGACAACTGTATCCAGTGAATAAGTCGCAATCCGACAGTTCCAATCTGTGTTAAGATTTTATTTGCTCACTTAACCGTGAATATGACAACTCTAAGCACATTTGAGAGAAGGCGTGTGTGTACAAAGCTTTGGCCAACATTTAGCGTAAAGTATATTTTGTACTCTGGATAAAGACTTTCTCAGGCACTTGAACAACTGACTTAACGTTAGATTGAATTAGGTAAAGAGTGTTGTTACGGCATGGGTGGAGTCCCCAGCACAGTCACACATGTGTCTATTTTTAGAATACCGGTTCCTGCGAAAAACATGGTAGAAGCAGTCACGCGTGACATGGCTTCTTCTGATTGGTTGAAATTGGCGGCCCTTTGTTTCGGGCGCAAAGTGTATCCGTGCTCGGGCAAGACCGCAAAGTGATAGATAAACACTCGTATCTAATTCACTCTTGGTTAGCGCTTATTTTCTCAGAAAGAAGGAACACTTTTCAAGTGAAAAGTCGTGTTCGTGTTTGAGTGAGTAAGGAGTTCTCCATTGACAAGTTAAGTCTTCTGGCGTTGGAGTAAAATTCGTCACTGTCACTCCCCCCACCCCCGAAACGGTTTTAACCTTAAAAAGGTTAAATTCCCTGGGGTAGTAATCGGTGCATTTGGTTGTTCTTGGCTAAGACTCGCCGATTACGCCCAAGGTGTTAAATTAAAAAAGTAAAAGTTTGCCATTTAATCCATATCGATGAGTTGCGCACAGAAGTATTTTTGTAGTTTTCTAAAGAAATTTAACTGAAGAGCTATTGTTTAGAGCAAGCCCTGAAACGAGAAATAAAGTTAATGGAAGTGTTTTTCGAGTTGCATAGTACTTGTACTGACAAACTCAACGATTTTGCTTGGACAGTAAATTTGTTTTGTCTTGTTCCCACGCTAGTATCAACACAAAGTTCAAAAAGGTCCTCCTTGATACCTAAAAGCTATCTCCACCGATAAACCAAACCTCGCGTTCAACTCAAAATTAGGGTAGTGTTCTCCTTTGTTGATCGCAACAATTCAAGTTAGTTTTGCGATGAATACACCGAAGTTCCCGGATTTCTCTTTGCGTGTCTCCTCGTGTCTGCTACTTGTGTATTCCACGCGTATGAGGAAAAAATACTCCGGGAGAAAAAGTCCCCGAATTAAAAACTGCCTTGCTGCTTATTGAGTGAGGAAATTTCAACACAGACTCCAGATCTGAACACGTTTATTTTGAAAGAATTTACAAATTGCTATGGATGACAGTAAAAGTGTCGATAAAACGGCGAATAACCGCTGTGTACTTGGCCTCTTAATTTATTTCATTTTATAAAAGTTAAGATTCTAGAACGTAGCCTGTTCCAGGCTCTCAGATAGTGGAGGCGAGGGAACGAGAACGAGCCAAAGAAATCGAGCGGGGTCTGGGTCTTCCGCCCCTCCCCCCAGACCCCGCTCGATTTCTTTGGCTCGTTCTCGTTCCCTCGCCTCCACTATCTGAAAGCCTGGAACAGGCTACTAGAACGCAGCTCTCGTAACGTATAATGTGATTGGATCGATACCCAAAAGACTAAACAATTGAAACAATGACTTAGACTTAAACAATAGAAGCTGTTTACAATACTCAAACAATAGCAGGTTACGAGAGCTGCTACGTTGCTGCTTTGTTTTCAGCTTGGGTATCAAGCCAATCAAATTATACGTTGCGAGAGCTGCTACACTACAGTCTAGAACATGAACTACAAGGAAGTTGTATTGGTGTTGGTACACGAGAGATTTCGCGTTTTGCCAAAAACCAAAAAGAAACATGTTATGACATTTAGCAACTTCTTAAAAAAATGTGGACAAACGAACTTAAAAGCCACTGTGACGAGTGGAAGCCTCCCGTTTTGCCATTTCACGTAAACGCGATATTCCGCATTGCGTTCGCGTGAAACGGAACGGAAATTTCTCTTTTTTCCTTAAGAACAGAATTCACTTGATCTTTGTAGCAAACACGAGGAAAAAAAGCTCCTTTCATTTTTGACAAAACGCAAATTTCAACCAAACGTTTGCTGCTTGCCTCCTATTTGTTTTTTCTGTCACGCACTCCTTACGTCACGTCATTTGTCATATTAGACGGCGTTACGCAATGCAGAAAATTGATTAATTAATTAGGTCGCTTTTCCCAAGTCTATTTTCTTCTGAAGTGCTCTAGATGAATGATAAATCATGGAATCTATGAGTCCAGCAACTGAAACAAATGGAAATTATCCATATTAGTTAAATATTCTTGGTGTAATTAAAAATTGTCAAGCTTAAGTTCACGTTCACGTTGCAACCAGTTGTTTGACGCCTCTGGTTTGAAACAATTTGAATGTAGCATCAAATGCTACGTACACATTAGATCAAAAGTACTGAACCACGTAAAAAACGCAGAAGAAGTCACTTCATGCGAGAGAAATCCTCGAGTTTCACGCTTATTTCGTACGCTGACAAACAAAACGTAAGTACCAGTTGAAACCTACCGGTAAAAATACCACCAACGATCGCACAAAGACCCGTAAGGAAATGCATGAAGGATCTGAAATTCAAAGAAAAGACAAATAATTTCGCTTTTGTTATGCCTTGTTCTCACACGTGTTTAGGAAAAATCTAAGAGTCGCGAAAAAGATCTTATTTGCATTTCCGATGAAAGAAATTCTACAGAGACCGCTGGGTAATGCACGGCAACCTGTTGAGGATCACAAAGGGACGGCGATCGAAGAAGGCCACGCAGTCACAAGTTGATTTCAGCAGGCTCATTAACAGATTTTTTGGCCTGCTGTATAAACGCCAACGCCATTTGCTAAGCCAATCAGAAGCAAAAACAATCACGGCCTGCTTTCTACCGCTTTTTCCCGCGCAAGGAGACGGCACCATGTATGAACGTCTAGTCCTGATTGGTTTATTTCACTTTCTGGGTCTGTTGCCACTGTCCGAACGAACTATAAAGGTTTGTTTTTTCGATAAACAGATGGCAACAAAGCTATATACTATGTACTGTGATAATAATAATAATAATAATAATAATAATAATAATAATATTAATAATAATAATAATAATAATAATAATAATAATAATAATAAGATATAATATATAATATATACTGTGAAGTCGTTCCTACAATAGGAAGATATTTGTGGAAATGAAAAAGGTCTCCAAACGAATAGATGTGCGGTAAAAACACGCTCCTAGGAGATTCCCTGTTGTTTTGGGACACGCAAATAGGGCAAAGAAATGTGACAAAAAAACTCATTTCCTGCGAAAGGCGAGACGGAAACGAAGTCGAAACCTCAACCAGCATATCGAACTGATTTACGGATCACAATCGCAACACAAAGCACTGTCCCGCCTTGAAACACGCTTAGCTTACCTTCTGTTTTCCGTATACTGAACAACCATTGGAGAAAATTCGTACAGAACAAAAACACCTGAAAAAGGGAGAGAAAATATAAGAACAAATGTCGGACTAACAAGCCATCTCTTTCATGGCAATCGACATTTGGGAAGATCTTCCATCTTCACTTAAAAATAAAAGTGTAGTTTCGTTTCCCAAAGACGTTACACGTTACCTGTTGTCAAAACAAGAAACGAAACAGGTCTCTTTTATCTTCAATTTCGTTGTCGAAATTAGTTCTTCTGTTTTCACTTGCTATTCTTTTTGGAACCTTATATGTAAGGGGAAGCTAACTAGAAAACCAATTAGGTTAACTTAGCTCCCAGCTCGAACTTTCTTTTAACCTTATTACTGGGTTGCCAAACCCAGTGGGAATCTGGGTTTCATTTCGTGGTTTTTTTTTCCAGTGTTGTAATGTCCTTCATTGTATTTTCTTCTCGAGCTAATAAAAGATTATCATTAGGATGATGATCATGATGATGATTATCATCATCTTCGTGAAGATCAAACAAGCGAGGGCACACAAAATGACCTATCACGAGGAGACGTGATAAGTTTGAGCGCACGCGTCTTCCCCGATCGCTTCACTATCATTTCCAAGAATAAGGGGGCAGGCAGATCGCAGAGGAAAGACGAGTAACGAGACTAAGGCATAGTTCTAGTTTTAAGAATCGACTGTTTCAGGTTGGTAAAGGAAAACCGTTCTCAATCTTGGTTTCTTAAAGGGGCTAGGTCACGCTATTTTAGGTAATTTTGTTTAATTTTGTTAATTATGAGCTCTAAACGTCAAATTGGCAGAGCAAGAGTCTTTCATTTGCAAAATCACGGCCACATAACAGCTGAGAATGATTTTCCAGCTGTGTAAATGACATTTTGATATAGACTGATATAAATTTGAAAAAAGGTGGCACGTTTTTCAAATTTACCCAAATTCAATCCATTTCAATCATGTCCAGTTTTGTCCATCCGTGTCCCTTCTTGGCTTCCCTGTGTTTTGTTAGAGTTCTTCTATAGTTTTGAACAGTTATTTTGATATTTTAGTTAATTCTATGACCATTCGATCAGTGCTGAAGTTGCCTAAAATTGCGTGACCTAGCCCCTTTAATGTTTCCATCCGGCAACAAATCAAGTCGAAAATCATGAATGAGTGTATTCGCATGTTTGCAAATATGTCAGGAGCTGGTTCCACCTCTCGATGACGATCGCGGAAAAGCCCTGTGATGACTCTTGAGCCACGGGCAAAAACCGGAAGTGAACATTTCGCACCCTAGTCCCGTAGTTTCTCTAAGATTTTAAACTGAGCGTCTCTAACAGAGAAAAGATACCCAGCTAGGTCACTAAGGTAGCATCAAAACAAGTTAAAATGAAAAACAGCGCTTTTTCCGGTTGTCATTCATGGTTCAGAAACGTCTAAGTAAAGTAAAGTAAAGTGGTGCATTTATATAGCGCCTTTATCACAAACGTCTCAAAGGCGCTTTACAATGATCAATTTACCCCCAGCGGACTGGAAGCATATACAGGCGCAAATGGCAGCCACTTCTAAGCAGTCCATGCATGCTGGTACTCATTTTACCGACCTCGGAAGGATGGAAAGCTGAGTGAACTTTAGCGGGAAAGAAGGTCGCCAAATATTCCACTTTCGGCAGAACCGGGAATGGAACCCGGGACCTTAGGGTTGGAAGGCAGAGATCTTACCACTGCGCCAACCCCTCCGCTATGTCTCGTGCATTTAAGCTCCCTATATGTCATGTTATGTGAAGTTCCACCTCCTAGGAGGTAGAAGGTCATGTGATACGTCATGTGATACATCACATGATAGTCTTCGAGCAGAAGCACGTGGTGGGGCCCCCAGTTGAGTTCCCTTCCACGAAGAATGCCATTTGTAGAGCCTGTCTACGTTATGCCCAAAGGACATCTCGGCCCTCGCAGTAACAACTGACAACGCTATTTGACCGCCAGCCGTTGATCCCTAAAATGAATTCTTCCGCCTGACCCATCTGCTATTTCACCGGTGCTAGATATGATATCCTAATTGCTGAAGAATAGCTGACATCTCCCCTGCTGCCAGGAGGTCAACCACTTGTATTTGAAGGAAAACCGCGTTTCAAGCAATGGTAGGAAAAAACTTAATCCGATCGGCCTGCGTGAGATGGTTTGGTCAAACAGAACACGACGTGGTCGTTGCAATATAGCAGCGGCGCAGCATTACTGACCTGGGAGACCGTGTTCACCCGAGACTTGACGCACAACTCTCTTGTGCTTCGTCACTGAAAATTGATTAGTGTTTACAACCTGCGTAATTAACCAATAAATATGAAGATATTAGCATAGGGAGTTTATTTCGTAACTCATGAAAATCTGATCAAGCTTTTCGCATACCATTCCGGGGTACATAAATTGCACTGGAAATCAAACAACAAAAGCAAAAAATAAAAACAAGACTATGCAGACATCAAGTTCCCTCGATACCCCTCCCATCCAACTCTTAAGTCTTAAGTTACCTTCCCCTCCTTGCTGCGAAGGCAAACAGAAGAATACCAGCGCTTGGGGGGGAACAGGACTGAAAATATATCAGAGAGAGAACGCAACCTACCCTTGTAACTCTTTTGTGATTGCAATTTTTTTATTTTTTTATTTTTTTGTAATTTGTAATTTGTTTACCCACGGAACACTCAGGAGCTCGTTCAACATGTATCTGTGATTCCGGATACAAACTCAGCCCACACATGACGCCGGGGCCTGGAATCGAACCTGGGCCACACTGGTGGGAGGCCAGTGCTCTCACCACTACGCCACCCCTGCTTCCCCTCCCCTCTTTTACGATTAATAGAGAGAGTAAGCACCACTACGCCACCCCTGCTTCCCCTCCCCTCTTTTACGATTAATAGAGAGAGTAAGCACCACTACGCCACCCCTGCTTCCCCTCCCCTCTTTTACGATTAATAGAGAGAGTAAGCACCACTACGCCACCCCTGCTTCCCCTCCCCTCTTTTACGATTAATAGAGAGGCGGGGTGCTGCTTGTCATAGAAGCATGAAAATTATGTTATTCCCTCTTTTGAAAAGTTACTCGATACCTGCTGCCAACACGCAAGAAATGAGCTCATATCAAACGAGTTTCTTCCATTTTTGGCAAAACGCAAATTTTAGTACGACGTTTGCCGTTTGCGTGATGCTTAATCTCTCAAATACTTTGAATTTGACTCTTAACTCAGAGAGAAAGGGACAGAAAACCGAGTTGTACTGAGTTTTGAGAACGAGAACATTTCGAAAAACTTCGTACTCACCTCGCCATTCAACTTGCGGTATGTCGTTGGAACAATCTTTACAAAATATTGGTACATAAGTCCACCTAAAAATAATTAAATGGAAGTAATAATAACGAACAACCTCATATCTTAATGAGTTTGAAAAATATTGTCCCACAAACAGCGAGACGAACACAGTAGTCATGTAACCATGCCGACCACATTTCCGCGATTGTTTGGAGTTTGCAATGCTGCGCCTCGCAATTTTCATTAAAAATCGCGGCCAATCAGAGGCCAAAGACCTGCTCGCTCGCGTTTTCCCGCACTTTTGCACCGGCTGCATCTATTTCATTTGCTTTGCGATTGGATCATTTGATTTCCTACGATTACCGTGATTGGTCAAGGAAGTTGCGCTAGTTTAACGGTTTTCATGTACTAATAAGGAGGCTCGAACCAGTTTCGACGATTCCAAGTGACGCTCTTATTAGAAGGGTCGGCACCACGACGTTGTATCATGTATTGGCAATATTGTGGTACCAAATGAAACACAAATTATTGCTGAACAAGATACAGTCATTATTGTGACATCATATGTCACCGTGGCAACGGGCAAGCCCTGCAAAAACACCCTTTATTTTGTCTTTAGTTGCTTTTTCTCAAAAACGAACTCCGTGACCCCCATTTGTTATTTCTGAAAAGTAATCAGAGGGGCATGATGAAACTTTCTGCAAAGTTTTAAAAAATTCTGTCAAGTGGATTCAGAGCCACCTCAATTGTGATTTTTTTAAGGTAGCTCTAAATCCACTACACAGAATGTTTTTAAAACTATGCCGAAAGTTTCATCGTGGCCTTCTTGTCACTTTTCAGCAATAAAAAAGGGGGATCACCGAGTTCGTTTTTGAGATATGAGCAACTAAATAATATTGGGTATTTTTGCTAGGCTTTCCCGTTGCCAAGGTAACTTATTACATCACAATAATGATCACATCTTGTTTGGAAATAATCGGTGTTTCATATGGTACCATAACATTGCTGTTATGTAATACAGTGTTGTAGCGTTATTGTACATCTTGGTAAGCTATAATTGACGCGTCATAGGATACCACAGCCATTCCGTGAAACGAGGTTGTAGAGTCACGGCATTCTAATAGGACATTCTTGAAATTGCTGAAACTGGTTTGTGCCACCTTGAAATCTTTGAGATATATTTATACTTACTATCTTGAGCAGCTACAAATGTATCGTCTAGAGGATGTTTAATTCCAGGGTATTCATGGCCAAATGACAAATGACGGATATGATGGGTTAGGTTAAACTGCAAAGAAAGTAACAAGATAGGTGAACATCCCCTTCTATTCACCAAACTCATTTTTACATGAAAACCACTCTAACAGTTCTACGCATGGCACAAAGCCTGAAAACGAGCCTTTCTGTCCATCTCTCTGCGCAGCCTCACTGCTAAGATGTACGTGGCTGTGTCACTGGACATTGAAGAATGTTTTCACATTCACGGTTACAAAGGCTATATCATGATGAATTTCGTGTGCAAGCCATGAGCCCTAATTTTTTTCGTATTTGAATTTCAGGAAAGGCTGATCTAAATTTTTTACATCAAGTAAAAAGTAGCACAAGCTGTCCTCTGCTTTACGCAAAAAAGGCATTCAACTCACCTGAGTGGAACCAAAAGGTTGCAAATCATGCACTGTTGAATAAGAAACAAAAAAATATATATCTGATTACAACCTTCAATCACAATGTCACACATTCACGATAAATACAAACTCAATGGAAGGTGACCTCAACCAGTTTATGTCAATGAAGTTAGTTTCAAAATTGTGCAAGAACAAGTGAGCGGTTGCATGGTTCAGGAGAATTGTTTGGTTGGTTTCCGGTTAAAAACAAATGACCTTGAGGCTTGACACTGCTTCAATACCAAGTAACATCAGTTGAGAGAAACTGTAATTTCAGTTGAGGAATTCGGTGGGTTTCTTACTTAAAGGCTCAACCTTTTAACCCTTAAGATATTTTTAGTAGGAACAAGATGGCAACTTAGGGAGGATAATTACATTAACTAACATTACTTTCGTTATTTAATGGGCCACTGAAACACAAAGAGCCCTTCCATTTGGCAGGCACGAAAGCTCTCTTTGGCATATTAAAAAGGACATAGTTTTTGAGTGCACAACAAGAGGTGACATCAATAACTGTGCACAGAAGCTCATGACCTTAAAGCGTTTAATTCTGGTTCAGAGCTGGGTTTTTTTTTTAGTTTAAAAATATCCTCATTTGGAGGTAACATAGCTCGTGCATTTTCCCGCGTATGCAGGTTTGATCTTACTTTGTCCATATTTGGGCATAAGATTTAAATGGTGTCCTAAAACCCCACCCTCGCGTCAGACCTTTTGCTTGACGACAACACTTTCGCCCAGTGCCAAAATACAACTGTTTTGCAGTCTACCTTTTGTATATCAAACATTAAGATTCTTTGATGTGCTAATCAGAAATGTGTGTGCATCAATTTGTTCTTAAGCAGTGCACGGAATGCCCTGCGGCCAAAAGAAAAAGGCACAAAGTCACCTATATCTTCTACCAAAAAAGTTTTTAAAACTTCACACAAATTGTGAAACTTGATGAAATGCATACTGAGCATACTTACTGAGCCTGCAAACTTTGCAGGCTCAGTATCCATTGCATCAAGAATTTCATTTCCATGGGTGACCTCATAGATTTCCCACTGTCAGGGGTAATTGAGTAAAATGATGAATTTTAACCCAGTCTGAGCAGAACACTACAGTAGCTGTGATTTTAAATAAAATAATATTTAGTAAATAAAATTATGTCATTTAAGTAAAAATAAAATTGTCATTTTTAAGCATTTAAAGAGTGCAAGTGCCATTTTAAATTTAGATTTAAATTATTATCATTAATTTTGTTAAGCACTATCATTATTTCCCTCACTTTCATTCATGTGGTTTTAGGTTTAAAACAACTGCAACAAATTACTTACTATTGAGTTTTATTATATTTCCCCCTGAGCTTAACTTCAGAATGGCAACTGCAAAGTGCAAAACCGTTTCATGTTAGACCTCACTTATTCTTTTAAGCCTGCTGTCCATACATGTACATCTGGTGCAACCTTAGAAGGTGTTCTTTGCCAAAATCTGAAGCTGTGACAGTCTTTATCAACCTACATTTCCATTCTATATATTAATTCTAATGGTAAAGAAACTATTATTAAATTACGCATAAAAAGTGTGCAAGTGTTTCTTTCAAGTTTAATTGGACAAAACATGACACCTGTGCAACAAGAAATTTAAAAACTCATTAATAATTCATGAGCCTATCAAAACAGCCTATCAAAACACTGATAAAACGTCACGTGTATGAGCTTTATATCCTGATAAAACACTCCTTGTTAGTATTCTTTATATAAAGAATACTAATAAGGCATAGCTTGTTTTTCTTGTATGCTAATGTTCACCTCTCACAATTTGAACCATTGTTTTGAGTCCTGAGGGACACGCTCTTTGTGGAATGTTTTTTAAACCGAACAAAAAACTTGCAGCATGTGTTTTATCGGGTCTAAAAACACTGCTGCTCATTTTTTAAAACATTACATAATCGAGCAGTCGCAAAATGGGCCAAACTCCCCACAGACAGACATCTCCATTAAAATGTTTAATGTTATTACAGTCAAATTCAACATTTCTGATATTCAAACAATGTGCTGCCAACAATGTGCTGCAAACTGAACAAGGGGGGATCATAAAGCTAATCACAATTCCAGGAAGTTACACAATTTTCAAGTACGATCAATTTGGGTAAATGTTCTAGATATGGCAAAAGGATCCTGACTACCAAAACCAGTTATGGTTAAAACAGCTCATCCTAATAGAACCTGACCTACATTGTTAAGTTCTGCTCAGACGGAGCACTGTCATGCAAGCAGTGTTTTTAAAAATGTTATATCAAAGTTTATTATAAGTATGCACAATTTATTCAGACCTCTTGTTTTCACGTACAAAGTGAAATTATTGCTAAATACCAAGGTACGTATAAAAGAAGTCTTCTGCACAAAAATTTAAGGTTTAATTTTGAAACTCATGGATAAAATAAAATGAGATGCAATTTTATTGTTTAATAATCTTATTCATTTATCAGATGGATCTACTGATTTATGTTTTAACCTTGTATTAGACCACAATTAGTCTCTAATTTGGGTGACAGATTGCAGGCGGGCAGGTGAAATACACGCTGAAGCGCGACATTGCAAGGAGTCACAATGCAAGGGGAGTATGCATACATGTGTATTTCGCCACCCCACAATCCATTGCCGAATATTGAGACTACTCAAAGTCTAACCAGTATTATAAGTTTATTTTCTCTTTAATTTGCTATTACAATTGAATTTTGTAGAACTTTCAATTGTCATTTAAGTTATAATCATTGCAAGACAAGCTTCTTTTTGTTTTAATTTCCTCTAAATTTTAAACATGAACAACATTCATTTTGCATTTTGTGGTGCTAAAAATATTAAATGACCTGTAAATACTTCAAACAGGTTTGAAACTGCAATAAAATCTCACCATGGACATGATGTTGTTGAAAACTCTTTCCTGGAGCAAAGTGAAAGTTTCCTGCAACCTTGTTTACTTCCAAATGTCCAGTCACTAAACAGCCTTCATTCTTCTGTGATTTTAGTTTGTCTTTCCAACCTTCTCTCACACACTGCAAAAAAGAATAATATCAGTGGCCCAATGCTGCTAAAAATCTGGCCATCCTTAAAAACTATTTCCTACTAAACCAAGTTCCTACATCATATGCAGGGGACTAAGCAAGGATCCTGAAAGCCTGTCCAAGTTTTAGTAATAGTAAGAATGATTATGATGATAATGTTGGATGATCGACGGTGGATGATTGATGGTGATGATGATGATGATGATGATGATGATGATGATGATGATGATGATGATGATGATGATGATGATGATACATGATGAGGAGGACGAAAAGGGTGAATGAGGATATTTATGTTCTGAAAATCCCAACCATAAGAGGGTTGATTTGCAGTAGTATCTGTGGCTCTGCACCTGTACATAGCTAAAGATAAAATATTAAGGGGGTGGGGGGGGGGGGGAGGGAGAGGGGTGGGCCACCTAACTACAGAAAGACAGTGGTTGCTTTATAGGAAGCTTTTTAGTTAAGAGCCCTACGAAAAGGTTGTAAGGATGGTTCTTTGAAGTACATGTAACTTTGTCACTGGAAATCTGACATCACTGCAATCAGAAGGTGCATGCAACTAGTCCTGGCAGTCCTCTGCCATGCATTACAGCGAAAATCCATGCCACAGATTTTGGGTTAGACTGTTCTCGTACAGTTGCGTTAAAAATTTGTGAAAAACATAGTTAACTCGCTCAGTTTTTAGGCATTTTCTGTTTTGGTCATGTGATTTACCAAGTACAGTTGAAGCAAAGAAAAAAATGGTAACTGTAGAGTTTAAGGGACTCGAGAAATGATTATTTGAAGGGGTCCATACCAAAAGTTTGGTTAAGAGCCACCCCCTACTTAAGTATAATAAAATACATGCCCACCCTTCAACCACACAAATCATCTCTGTCTTAATTAAGTCAGAGATTCTGTGGGATTTCACTATCCAGACTGACAGGAAGATGCCACACAACAGACCTGACATTGTAGTTGTTAAGAAGACCAACAAGATATGCCATATTATTTATGTAGCGTGCCCAGGTGATTGCAGAATCGCTCTGAAGTAGAACGAAAAAGTCGACAAATACCGGGATTTAGCAATTGAGATCAAAAGCCTCTGGCACTTGAACAAAAGTTGTAATCACCCCGATTGTCATAGGGGCATTGGGGAGTTTCACGGTCAAGCTGGAAAAGTATATGGCAGATATCCACGTTGGGCTTATCAGACCCATACGATGCAGAAGACCGTTCTTTTCAATTGGGATCAGCATAGATCCTAAGAAGAGTTCTGGAATGCTGAGGCGGCTTGTTGCTGCTTGTACCAGAACCTCCAGCAGAACATTGCTGCGATAGTTGTAAATAATGATAATAATAATAGAGATAGAGATAGACTTCCTCTAATGTAAAAATTTCAATATCAGCATTGAGCAGCATTTGGGAGAGGAGAAATAAACTCCTTGGTTAATTTTTAATCTGGGATTAGCGTTAATCTGCTTTTGAACAACCGGGTCCAGGGTTCCTGTCATACAAGGATTTTGTACAGTGTATTGATATGCACTACTGTAACAACAATACTTTGTTGCACAGTCAACACGTCTGTTATGGTACCTGTTTGATATTGTCAACTTCAGATAAAGCCCAGCCTTTTTTTCTGTAAGCTTCTCTAACGTCCTCACAACTGTTACAACAAGGCTGACCAGGTGTCTCTGCTCCATAACAAGATTCACATCTGCTGGGATCAAGCTGCGAAAAAACCCCACCAAATACATTTTTTAATTCTTTGTTTCAGGTTGTAAAAAGGAGGGGTTTAAGAATTTTCAAATTTTGCTTTTATGGACAATACGTTTGAGTGAAAAAAAAAGAATGACATGGTCCAGTGTCGTGATTAGGGTGTATGACTGAAAACTTAGGCGAATTGTCCATTTAATCCCACTTCTCCCTCACCCTGACCATCAGATTGGTTTTTTAACACAGGAATGTAAATTAAGGAAAACAGATCGACAGGTGATTTTTTCCCTCAAGTAAAATTAATGGTCATGTTAACCTTCTGATTGTCAATCCTCAGTTTCCTCAAATAAACCTGAGTCCCTCACCACCCCCCCAAAAAACTAATAAAACCAAACCATGTACCATGTGCCATGTGGCATCACCATAATCAGTTTCTGCTGCTAGTTATAGCTCTTTTGAAAGCCAAATGACACATACACTGTATATGTAAGAGTTTGGCTGGCAGTTGGAATTTGACCTGTAACAACTGTTCACCGGACAATGCATAGTTGGTTTCTTTGCAAGATACGTTAACACTTCATTAACCGATCATTGATTTGGAAAATGATTAGTGAAGTAAGTAATGTTAAAAGTTTTACAGCATGTTAACTTTAGCCAAAATTACCTCATCCAATTACAAACGTTTTCATGTATGCATGTGCTATTAAGCTTTGGTGTATTCATGGTTTCTTTTGCAAATGGGTCATTGACAAACACTGGCAATAGTTCTTTGTTACTTGTCAATAAAGATTGCCAGAGAGTGTCAAGCCATTGTATTTTTTCAAGATTGGACACTACAAGTCCTGAATAAGGATTATCGCCCCTTGTATCTCGCACATGGCCGGTGACTTGCTGTTGAGTGCAACTGTATGTTTGCATTACATTGTTGCTTTTGAAATGTGGCTGCAGGGATCCATACTCATTTTTTATTGAAGTCGTCAGCCAGGCAAGTACGTCTTACGATATACTTGACTGGACAAATTTTGGGTTGCCCGGGCAAAAATGCGGACGTATAGAAAATGGTCGATAAATTAAATTACATGCAACTTGAGCATTCCCATTTTATTTTACACTCTCCTGAGAAATTATGAATTTTGACCCTGGAGTAATATGTTATTTGCCCTGTGGGAACCTGATTTTCAGTGGTCCAAACAAAACATACTTGAATGTAGAATTTGTACAAGTTACAATTCAATGACCCAAAGTTTCAACGCTCCTGTCTAGTGTCTTCCTTTTATATGCTACCAAGATTTTGTGTTTTTCCTGTTCGTAAGCGGCAGGTTCTGCTCTGCTTGTTTTCTTTTTTGCCTGAGGTGGTGAAACAACTTAAAACTAATGCCACATTATGAGCTGAGACCATGAGTCACTCTATTGCTCTTTGCTAAATGACTTGCTAACAACCATGCCAGTGGTGAGATACATGAACATTGAGCCTGCAATCGTTTCATGGAAAATACCGCATGGTCAAAGATGGCCCCCAAACTTGAGATTTCATTGCAGAGGAAAGCTGCATCTTTATTCCTTATTGCCTGGAAGTTTCCATTGAACGAAAAGCAATCAGAACGAAAGTACATTCTATATTATGACATTTGATGGCATTCATGAAAAGGCATTAATTAAAACTTCACTTGTCCAATGGACAACCTTTGGAGTTATTACACTCGTCCGGACGGATTTTTGCTCATCGGGGACGACCGGATGACTGCAAATGTGGATCCCTGTGGCCATACAAGCTACATGCACACCTGACGCATGAATACTTGTAAAATTAATAAAGGCTAAAGTAGGTTTTTGTTACTAAAATGTAAACATCACAATAGGCCCTAAGATTAAGGCACTAACATACCAGAATGTTGCATTTAAGAAACACAAACCTCAAGTAACTCTTTGGCCTCATGACTCTTATCACCTAAATCTGTTTAAAGATTAAAAATGTAACAAAGGGTTACCCCATTGACTCCTGGGGTAATTCCCATTGATGAGAAAAATCATCTGGCTTTAGACAGAGTAAAATACTCTGGTGTTAGATAGAGTAAAAAAGTCTGGCCGGTTTCGGCCGGTTTAGGCATCAAAGAGTTAAATTAAGACCTGGTCAAACAGAACATGATAGCAGATGATAGTTACCGGTAATAGTCTTTGATAGGTGAAACTCTTGACCTTCTTTTCAATCACTGTCATGGACAAACATTAACTACAATTGTACCATGTTCACTTTGAACATCTTTGTGACACTGAAAGTTTTACCTGATTGACCACCCTGTTATTATTGTAAATAACAGTTAGCATTTTTGGTTCTTAATGTTTTCAAGCTGCTGGCCTGGCAATAAAAACCTGAGCAAACACTCCTCCTGCATTACCCAGCTAATAATAACGTAGTTCAGAGTTGTCTGTACTCCAACTTATCCACGGCGATATTCATCATCACAGTACTTGATCAAAATTTTGTGCACCTTGTGAGTTCACAACAAATTTTGACCACCGTGATGATGAATATCGTTGTCGATAAGAGTACAGACAACTTTGAACCAGTCATTTGATGTGATTTTTACCATGTGACAATATTCAACGCCAAAGAAAATGTTCATTTCAGAGTGAGACCAAAATCATGACAGTAAGAAAGAGCAAGTATTGTCTATAACTTTTTTGCAATCTGATTGGTTTATTTCGCAAAGTGAGCATTGCTGGTTGGCTATTACAGTTGTGTGACAGATTGATGCAAGCACTGGCTATTACAATTTCGTGACACATTGACGTTATCGACAATGGCAAATTTGCCATTTAGATTGCGAGATTACAAGCCTCAGTGGTAAAAACTGTCATTGACCATCATGAGAATTTATTTATCGACCATTTGACCCTATGGACGATAGTACTGTTAACGATAGTAGAGTTGAACTTAGCTCTCAAGTAATCTCCCATCACAATGAAGAAAGGTGTTGCAAACAATGACAACAACCTTGTGATGGAAACAGATTTCAAACAAATGATGTGGTCAGAACTTAAGATCTAAAATACAATAATTGCGATCTCAAAAAAATATAAACTAAAGCTGACCTCCTTTTTCTGCATCATCATCAATTGGATTTCCATCTAGATCCATTCTTTTTTTCAATATACTATGCATGACATCAATCTAACCAGTGAAATCAAAGACATCTCTTATAATTATATTTTATCCTTTTTAACACAATTAACCTGAGTGTCTTAATACTAATTTAATAAGAAAGGAGCTCTAGGAAAGAGAAAACGACTTAACTGAATCAGAATAAATTTAATTTACAACTACCTGTTGTTCACCAGAAACATCCATTGCATCAATACTTAAATCTGAAAAAAGGGAGGAAAATCAACTACTGGAAAAATCAATTAAACATAGTCAACAAATTTGTTGACCTGGAATGGCTTTGTCTAGAGTGCTACCAATTTCTCTCTTTGATTTGTTTCTAACGAGTTTCCTCCTGTTCTTACGTACACTGTAAACAGCAAAACAAAACAAGCAATGCATCACATACATCAAAACATACTTACAGACACAGGGTAATTTTGGAAAAAGAACATCTAGATTTATTCTAAGCTTTTGACCTCTTGATGTATCTACATAAAGTTCAGGTGTCACCTGAAACAAAGACACTAGACTTATCAACTGAATTCAAGGAGGAACTGAAGTGCTTTTAAACATAGTTGTTCAAAGTACAATTTTCATGACGTTAGGTGTCATGGAATGACAGTACATAATAATGTTGAAATTGGAAAATGACATTGCTGAGCGCACAGACTAGTGTCTCTTTGATTATGAAGAATCTAGTAAATGAACAACCTAGTTTCCCAGGAGTTTTTGTAGCTCAATCTAACTGGTGTTATGAAAGCATAGGTTCAAATCGTGCTGAAGGCTCTGATTTGACCTGTTGTCAACCATTATGCACCGATCAACTTGAAACTTCAAAATCCCCCCCCCCCCCTCCCCCTGGGCAAAGCCCAGGCATTTGAACTTTTGAAGATTGGATCGTTCAAATTCCCGCCCCCTCAGGCCAAAATGGTGTTCAAATGCCCTACCCTATCGTTGGATTTGTCTGTCATACTCTACTAAAGAACAATCGTCGTCTCCTCCTCCTGTCTTTAATAAAGACCTTTTGAAGACCTTTTTCGTAAGCCAATGACTCACAAATGCTACATTTCTTCCTTTAATTAAACTCTTCCATCTCGTCCAAACACATGTTTTTTAACTGTTAGCAACTTCAGCGCCCGAAAAAAAAATCATTTGAAACTTGACACTTCCGGTTCAATTTTCCCCACTCCACGGAGGCAAAGGTCAAATTCCCCACTTCCTGGGCACAGAAGATAGTCAATGCCTGGGGTTTGCCCAGGGGAGAGGGGGGAGGGGATGTTGAAGTTTCGATTTGATCGGCGCATTAGTGCCAGTAGCTTATCATCAGGTCATGGGGTCCTTCAATAAATTGAATTGCATTGTGAAGAGGGACAAGGAAGGGTTACATTTTTGCAAACGTTGGCCAAAACAATAACATTGCATCATATTTTCTCTATCATCATCGTCATCCAATTCGCTTGAGCTTTTGGCCACATTAACTTGTAGTAGTTTACTGCTAATTAGATTACATTAAAGACTCCAGCATATTCTTGGTTTTTTAGCATAATACTCTTAAACGCAGGGTTGTCAGCACAGGGGCTGCCAATAATAATTATTACTATGGCACTGTAGACAAAACTACAGCTGCAATGCTAGCAATGTCCTATTCTTCACAAATTTTGTGGCTTTTTTATGTCCCACAGAGTTGGTAGTTGGCAAGGGCAGGTGAGAAGGGATTTCCTCCAGCTACTACAGTGTACAAACATGAACCCCCGCTCCTTTCAGACAGACCCCCTTGCTGCTTCTTTCTTCACCTCTCAGTTCCCTGCTGCTTAAAATTCAAATCAAAGTCCTGATAAGTGGTTGCCTATGAGGATTATTTTTAATTTTTAAAGCCCTTTAGCTGCAAGGACTTGGAAGTCTTATCATTTGAAATTTCAGATGTCACTACAAAGGCAGCACTTTCTCCTCAGTTATTTGTAGATTGCAAATGTTTGTCCAACTGAAATGAACTCATGACATACCAACCAGTAATCTCATGCCCAACCAACTAAGGGCCAACCAGTCCAAAGTCTTACTCAAGAAATTAAAAATGAACAAATGTCACTTGCTAGAATATTTAAAAATTCAATGACTTCAACTCCTTACCTCTGTTGATAAATAGAAACTTAATTCTGATACAAATAGTATAAACATCAGAAAAGCACTCACAAGGGTAACTGCAAGGAAATTAATAAGGAATAGTATTTTTACTTGACTACATTAACTTCATAATTTAAGTACGTGTAAAATGAACTATTCAACTTGAACACTGGATGGAATAAACTTTAAAGTAAGCTCTGAATGGGGACCTGCTGTCCTAATCATGTTCGTGGCAGTTCAGTTCATTTTGAATATACCAGTACGTTTATTAACAATAATAAAGTAATAAAAATTATTATTTGCCCCTCCTCGCAAACTGTTTTGCAAACAGTAGGAAAACAGCAAGAAAGACCCCATCCAAGTACATGTGATTGACGCAAAAATGAGGTAGGTGTCCAATTACAGGTATCCAATTTGGAGTTGTTCAGATTGGATACCTGTAATTGGACATCCACGTGATTGCACGCCAATTATGCAACAAAAAGGTGCACACAGCACCAATCAGATTCAAAAATTTTGTAATAGTTATGACTATTAAATTTACATTAATATCAAGTGAAGCTATGATCCTCGCAGTTGTGAACGCAATTTTTGCGATAGCGTAGAAAGCCTGAAAAATTCAGGACTTCAATGGGGTTTGAACCTGTGACCTTGTGATACCGGTGCGAAGCTCTAACCAACTGAGCTATGAAGCCACTGACATTGGCAGCTGGTCATTTGTGGATTCTAATGTTCCTGTGAGGAATGAATCAACGATGAAATTATATATGAAATGCATCATATATGAACTGCGTCGCACCGGTATCACAAGGTCACAGGTTCAAACCCCGTTGAAGTCCTGAATTTTTCAGGCTTCTCTATGCAAATTCAAAAATTGCTTTCACAACTGCGAGGATCATAGCTTCACTTGATTTCTTATCCGCAGTTCATATATGATCCATTTCATATATCATTTCATCGTTAAAACTAATATGTTTATGCACCTATCAATGTTAAGCCCCAGGGGAAGGAAGGATGGGGGAGGGGGGGGGGGGGGGGTCTTGACATTTTCTGAGAAAAAGAGTCAAGCTTCCCACCTCCCGGACAACATGATTGGCCAAAAGTATCAAAAGCCCTCACCCTGGGGCGAGTAAAGGTGGCCAAAATGATAGCCTTTAGACCTTTCTGCACACAATAAGAGTGCAATCTATGTACCACTCACCTTTCATTAAGCCGTCTCTCAGGAACGCAGGAAGTTCCTTTGAATGCCTTCTGGGTATTTTTCAAGATGGTGGAGTTATTTCCAAGCAACCTTTTTCCCACGGCTTTTCCCTCACTACTGGGAGACGGGAAAAGCCTTGGGAACAAGGTTGATTTCCAAGCCCTCTACATTATCCAAGATGGTGGGCATGTCAAATTCCCCACCCTGGGGTCGTATGATCAAAATCCCCAACCTGGGGGCAGACTTCACAGCCAAACCCCCCTGGGGCTTAATATTGATAGGTGCATTATAAGACAGTCTTCAAAATACCTGCAATGTTGACATTTTACTAAATCTAAGCACCTTTTGCATCCCATTCAGTCAAATCATGAGTAATGGCGTACATATCACTGCCATGGAGCTACATGTGCCATACAATTTTGGTTTTCGACAACTAGTGTACCTGTCGTAGGTCAGGTTTATCGTAATTATATATTAAATCAAAGCGCGAAGTATGTTAATATCTCGCTCTCATAGTCTGATTGAGTCAAAACTGTACAGATTAGAAAAGATTCCAAACTCCAAACAAAGAAAAACCACTAATTAGCGATGCATAGTTACAAAACTACTGGGAATTATGCCACGTTTACACAATAAACAAACAAAGTATTCGTGGTCCCTGCAATTCAATAAACGCAAAGAATTTACGCTTTGAAACCGGTCACTTCAAAAGATTTGCACCATAGAGCTTATTGATTAGCTGACCAAGTCGGGAAGTTATATATAACGAACTCCATTAAAACCGTGAAGACTTGTAAATCCGGCCTGAACGCCTTGTTACTTACCGGTAGCGCCCCCGAAAGTTTTGACTCGAAAATCCTCAAGGGTCTTCGGATAAGCATCAAATCTCTTAAGAGTACTCACAAAATCTTTAGTTTGCATTTGGTTTTTTTAGTTTATGAAGAAAACATTAACTTTTCGTGGGTTTTAATAAGCGTTGTATCCGAAGAAGTGAAAAGTACCCTTTTTATTGGGCATGCGCACAGTTTTGTCCGTTTGGGGTTTTCCTCAGTCCTCCCCGAAACGAAACCAAACCACAGGGCCCCCACAGAAACAGTGTGTCTGATTGTATGTTCGAAATATAAAGAAATGTATGTGAAATATTGAAGAGTCCTAATATAGTGAACTTACATCGAGAAATGACTATGTTAAAGCTCAAAATAAACGTAAACCTACCTCAGTTGTTGTGTATTGTCATTTCTGCGGCTGAAAATGGTGAATTTGAGCGATTTGGTGGGTTTTCCGTTGACTGTTACTACACGTCCTTAGAAGGAAACCTTCTAAGGACAAATAAGTAACGTGTAGTTAAGTAACGTGTAACGTGTATAAGGACGTGTAGTAACAGTCAAGAAGAAGAAGAATGGTAATGGTAATGAATTTATATAGCGCATTTTCTATTAACATATTCAAATGCGCTTTACAAGCAAGTAATCTATGGGTTGAGATCGGACATCAGCATATACAGGCGCCGCCGGCAGCCGCTATTAGTCCTTTAACGATCTCACCCAGCACATGAATGAATGACATGAGGCCTGACCACAACAATCAGAACGTTCCCATTTTCTTCCGACTCCGCTTATGACTCCGTCGCTTATTATCCAGTGAAAACTAGATTGTCGGAGTCGGAAGCAGAAGCGGAAGAACCAACCAACCACAATGCATGGAATCGAGCATTGTGATTGGTTTATTCTTCCGATTCTGCTTTCGGCTCCCACAATGCAGTTTTCACTGGGTCGTAAGCGACGGAGTCATAAGCGGAATCGGTGTTCTGCTTCCGACTCCAACAGTTTGATTTTCACTGGACCGAGCAAAATACAAAGTATGGCCGGTTCAGACCGGCTTGGGAGTCAAAGAGTTAAATTGACGCGCTATGTGCAATCTTTGAGAAAGGACAACTTTTTGCATCCTCAGCACCACTTCTTTGCCTCTGGAATGTCCTACTAGTCCATTGATGTTACTCTCCAATTCCATGTTATATCCCCCTAACTCGTCCATGATGATATTAACTTGCTTGACTTGATAATCCGCAAACTGCCTCTTCAGTTCCGACCGCAGTGGGACATACTTCTCTGTCTTCTCGCAGCTCTTGATCTCCTTGTTAGCTAAACACGGACAGCTCATCTCTAGTAGCACCATAGAATTCGCCGTGTTGTCAACGATTCGAGCGTCAACTCGATTGGCTCCCATCTCTACATGGTCTGAGTATACTGGGACATCCCAAAATGCTTGCGTTTTCGCAGACAGGTTTCGGTTCTACTTATGAATACCATGGCGGTAAGCTATCTACAAGATCCAATGTGTTAAGCATCTCAAAGAAGACTATCTTCAACACCGCATTGTGCCGCTGGAGATATTTGGACTGCGCAAGTGCAGGACACCCTGCCAAAATGTGTGCCACAGTCTCAGAAGCCTTGCCGCACAGTCTACACAAAGTCCGGTCTGATGGTCCCGTTCTTGTCTTTTTTGCCTGGTATACTCGGGTAGGGAGTAACTGTTCGTAAAGTTCATACACACCTGCGATCACATACGCAGGCCATGTCCTCCATTGTCAAACAACTAAAGCTGACGTAGTGACGGGCTTCACTCCACCTTATTATTATTATTATTATTCTATCTCCTTTAACTTTATGCCGATTTACAACACAATAGCCGAGCCCATTCCTTGGGCCTAGGCTAAAATGAGGTAGAAGTCTATCTTACCTGATGGAGAGTGTCTTTCTTAGGATTCGAGATGTTCCTAGCAATGGAATCTTCTGTAGTTCAATAATTTTGATGTTACCCGGGATTTGTTTGGTGTATTTCTCCAAGCCCTTTTTTATTAGTTCCAGCGCTCCAATCACAACTGGGATCATTGTGGCCTTCATCCCCCACATTCGCTCAATCTCGATTTCGAGGTCTTTATATTTTGATAGCTTTTCAGTAACTTTAACTGAAGTATTCTTCTTCTTCTTCTTCTTCTTCTTCTTCTTCTTCTTCTTCTTCCTCTTATTATTATTATTATTACTAATGCTTAATTGTCTTTTTCCCATTTTTTAATTATTCACATATCGTAAATAGTTTTTTATCGTGAACATAAAATTTTGTTTTTAAAATTTGTAAATAATTTCGATATATAGTTCAAAATTGTAAATATTTACTAATTGTTTTGGTAGTTGAAATAAAGTTTTTACTGGATTATTATTATTATTATTATTATTATTATTATTATTATTATAACATGCACCAATTTTTTTTTACCCAAGGTACTCCGCGCGTGCGCCTGCGGCGCGTGGAGCTTCGCTTTATACAGCCCTTATCGGAGTTATCAGCGGTTTTGTCACAAGAACGAGGCTAAGGGGTCATTTTGTATTGAAATGACCCTTAAACCTCTTTTTCATGTAGTTTTAAACAAAAGAAAATGTGCCTGCAGGCTCAACTTCAATAAGGACTATTGCGCTGTGCCTATTCCCAATAAGTTTTGCCTGAGACTATTAAATTGTGCCTGTCCTCGATACGTTTTGCCTGTACCCAATAAAAAAGTGAATTTCTTTGTTGTGCCTGTCCCTACTGGAAAGTGAATTTTGTTCCTAATGCCGCTTTACACCAAAGGGGCGTGACCATCTCTTGGAATAACCCAAATGGAGAGCCTGCATGTGTACAGGATAGAGCACGAGATTAAATGTTTAAAAAGATCCGTATCGACAGTGAAGTGTCGTACTTCGTATTGTTTTGTGTACTAACTCCATTGTCATCTTTGTTCGTTCTATTGTTCTTTTGGCCAAACCTGAAGCCCGCTCAATGAGATACGACACGGTCCAGTGGTTAGGGCGCTTGCCTTGAGATCCAAAGATCCTGGGTTCTGACCATTCGTTGAATTTGTTCCAGGTAGTGCCTGGCTCAATTTCTGGGCTTCACTTGTAAATAGCCGACTAGTTTGCCTCCGGCCAGACGAGATTCTTAAAGTTGTTCTGTTCAATGCTCGGAGATATTATGCCCCGAACAACTCGAAACTTCAACATCCCTCCCCCCACCCCCGGGCATTTGAACTTTTGAAGATTGGATCGTTCAAATTCCCGCCCCCTCGGGCCAAAATGGTGTTCCAATGCCCTACCCTATCGTCGGAGTAGTCTGTCAAATCTAACTAGTCGTCGGCTCCTGTCGTCTTAAATAAAGCAGCAATAAAAGCAAGGTGACACACGCTAACACCAACCCGGTGTGGCCAACACATCACGCATGCGCACAACCATTTCACCCGGTCAATTAGCAGCCATGGACAGCTGTTTCGGCCTTTTGGGCCTCATCAGCATGGCGTAGCTAACATACCAGGCGGGTGTGTTTAGCACCCCTTTAAGTGGAATGTGATCCACCTTCCCACACGCTTGCCGTGGGAGAACAGTTTTGCTGTTCCCAACCCAGCTTACCACATGTTTGGCATGTGAAGCTGCCACTTAAAGGGGTGCTAAACACACCCGCCTGGTATGTTAGCTGATTAGGCCCAGAAGGCTGAAACCGCTGTCCATGGCTGCTAATTGACCGGGTGAAATGGTTGTGCGCATGCGTGATGTGTTGGCCACACCGGGTTGGTGTTAGCGTGTATCACCTTGCTTTTATTGCCGTCTTAAATAAAGACCTTTTTTGTAAGCCAATCGCTCCCAAACACGTGTTTTATTGCTGTTAACGACTTCGGCACTCGCAAAAAAATCATTTGAAACCTGACACCTTCGATTCAATTTCCCCACCCCACGCAGGCATCCCCAGGCACAGAAGATAGTCAAATGCCCAATGTTTACCCCGGGGAGGGGGGATGTTAAAGTTTCGATTTGATCGGCGCATTAGCTACTATAGCTACTCTAAAATCCGAGGTTAAATAATGATACTTGCTTACCTACTTACGTCCTTACTTACTTGATATTTAAAGTAACCCGTTTTCTAACACATAACTTTATAGTTTTATATGAAGTTACCTAAAAATATTTCCTTTCTTTAACTGGCTACTTAACTCAGACACCTGTGAGAGCACTAGTGCTAATCCTGGTAGACACTTATAAATCACTCGGTTCGGCGGGATATTTGTACGACATCCAACTCGGAGAGCAGAGAGTTTTACCTCTTCGTCGTTGACGTACGTAATGGTTACAGTGTAAGCACGAGCCATACGGTTCATCAGGCCCGTAACCAGGATTTTATGTGGGGAGGGGGGGGGGAGCTAACGAGGCCAAAGTGGACCAAACTACTACGATCGAAGACATGAATAGGCAGTGAATAGCTCGAAAATAGTTAGGTTTCCTGCAAATTTCACACCAGAAATTACACTAAAAGTTTCTTGACAGCAATAATATTGTTAGCACCTTTCCTACAGAGAAAAAAACATGTTTTTCGTCAGTTCTTTTTATCGATCGCTAAGGTTTTTTTTTTTTTACTGATGGCAAAACAAACTTAACCGCTATTTTTTATTGTTTTTAAAATTTGCACACAACTCTGGGTTTGTTTGTTTGCGTGGTCATGGAAAATAATCCTTTTTCGGATTTTGCGTTTTTGTGACGCTGAAGAATCCATTGATCCGAGATCAGAAATCCGTTTTTGGATTTTCCTGAAAAACGCACCCTTAGATAAGCTCTGACATCTGTGCGCTCGGGCTGAATGACTCGGGCTACTAGAGTGCAGCTGGTTTTAGTTTCCCAGTGAATACATTGCTGCTTTTTCCATTCTTTGATTTTGTTTAAATATCACTGTTCAGTTTTAAACTTCAGTTTAACCGACTGCACTCCTTATTAACTTGGATATTGAGTATCAAAATGCGGACCTAACGCACCCCCCGTGCACCCCGTGCACCCCGTGTGACAAATGTCAACAGTTCGTGTTTGGCGAATGAGGCATTTGGCTCAAATGTAGAAGATTTATAATTTATAAGTGATTTTTTAGGCGATCTTCGTCTTCGGCCCCCAGGCTAGCATCATTAAGCTGGAATGAGCCAAACCTTTGAAAAAAAAAACAGAGGTGAGAGACGGTTTCATGCAGACTGGGACGCCTAAAATGCTTTGCTGTAGACATGGCGGTTCACGAATGAAGTTGTCTCTCTGGCCTTTCTGTGGACGAATTCCAGGACCTACCGATACAATTTGGGCAAGTCTTGAAAGCTAAAAATTTCAATCGATGCTGTATTTTGCTGATCGGACTTGTTAGCCCCACAACTATTTTTATTTTTATTTTCTATCTCGTTATTCTATACATTATATACATACATACATACTTTATTCAAAGTGGACAAAAAACACACTTAACTATTCGCTACTTTCCAGGTTCTCCACTTAAAATTAAGTAATATACAATATTACAAAAGCTCATTTAAAATTAAAATTTGAAATTTTTAATTTTTAATTTGAAAAATATTAAAATATTCGACTCTACTTGGCTACAGCCTTCTTTTAGCAGGCATCTGATGACATATAAGCATTTGTTAGCTTTACATAACTTTTCTTTAAGGTGAGTGCTGAATTTGCAGTTCGGCTGAAATGTGAGGCCAAGAATCACTGAAGAATGGTGACTTCACTTGTCTGTGGTATGCCTAAGATACCACTATAGGCCTCGGCAGTCTATCCTCGTTTATACATAATAAGCGCTTTACATTTTGTTGGATTCGAATTCATTCTATTTTGGCCCGCCCACCGTACAAACTGATTTATTAAGTCTGTAGAGTGATCTATATCATCATATATCGGAGCAATAATCGTGCAGTCATCGAGCATATTTAAAACCAAGTGTCTCATTCCCTAATTTAATCTCCAGATCGTTAAGAAATATATTGAACAAATAAGGTCCTGAGGACATGCAGATGTCCTCCATACTTTCAAAGACACATATGCATTGCAAGCGCGATATCAAAAACAGGCCCACCGCGGGCCAAGATAAAAATTCAAATGGTCTTACCTCAGAGAGAACGTTCAGTGAAAACCCCTACCCACGAGCCCTCTGTTCTGGCTTGCCCTCTCCCGCGAGGAAAGCCACGAGGCGAAATCCTGAGTGCGAGCAGCGCGCGAAAGAGAGGATTATGTGTGGACGTCATTTTGTTCTCGCCGTTTTCGTTCAAGTCAAGTATGACGTATTGAGCGAAAGAGGGACTACTCGTAGTCTAGTTTTCATGGAGGAGGAATGCATAATGAGCCCAAACAGCAGACATTACATTAACTTGCTACTCCTGCAGTATATCACAAACATAAGAAATCTAACATGATTCATTTATTTTGTCACTGACAGTTACCTGAAAAGCCAAAAGTAAAAGAACAAGGGGTAAGTATTTTATGCTTAGAACATACTCTTCATATTGATATTTGTAGCAAATGTTATTGTTTGTTTTAACAACATTAAAATTTCTTTTTCTTGTCGGGTCCTGTTCACAGTCTAGGTTGCACACTAAGGTTTCGTCCCCAGATTAGGCCATTTCCGAGTTCATGTCTGCCTCCTTTTCAAAGCGAGTCTAAGTGCGAAGTTTTTATGATGGTAATTAGTTCTACTTTACATATGAATAAAAACTAATTTTCATAAGAAAAACTTTCCTCTTAGACTCGCTTTGAACAGGAGGCAGACATGAACTCGGAAATGGGCTATTGGAAGCTCTATTGTAATGGTACCTCATCACAGAGCTTCTCATTAGTAAGCAGTTTTGTAATGCTCCATACACTGGCCACGTCAGTGCGTTTTATTGAATGCTGATACCCTCGGTGTATTCCTTGTAAAGATTTTTTTGAATACGTTTATACAAAACGTATTCTAAACTATTATTGACTTTTCCTTCACATGGTAAAGTCTGCGTTCGAGCCAAGTGGCCAATCAGACAGGAGCTTATCCTGGTTGCTGTAGCATGAAGCGAATTGGAGTATTTCTACTTCCCCCTGGATGACATGCTAGTCCATCGCAGCAGCAATTCCCCCAGCCCTTTACCCATTTATACACCAGGGTGGAGAGAAACACTGTGAGAGTAAAGTGTCTTGCCTAAGGGAGACAACACAATGTCCCCAGCCCGGGCTCGAACCCGGATCGCTCGATCCTAAGAGGAGCGCACTAACCATGAGGCCACCGCGCCTCCCTCGGATGCACGGCTTTAATTCGATGACTTAAATTGTCTTTATTGACAGGTGCTGTTTACCTTTGCTGATTCACCGTCTCGCTATTTTATTTTGACAACGTTTCCAAGGAAACACCTATTTGGGGTAACACAAACTTTGCGCGAGGCCGTAGTGCTGGAAGAACTATAAAATGATATTTTATAATCAACTGGGTGTCTACAAAGATACAAAGACGAGAATTAACTCTTTGATATAGCCCAAAAAACAAATTCTTCTTAAGTTTTGCCGTAAGTTTCTGTTAATATAAGTTATGAGAATGTGGTAGTCCATCAAGAGAGTAGGTTACTGTCTTCAGACAGCGGTTGCAATCCCTTGACTTACGTACAGTATTGAACTAGAGGTCCGTGAGGGGAAATAATGTTTTTGTGGCCAATTTACAGGCTTAAAGAATAGCCCAAAAACGTGAGTAGGCCGTTACAACAGCAACGTTAGGGACATTTCTCACACATCTTAAGTAGGAATTAAAGAACTTAATTTCCGTACATTTTAGCTTGAAGATTCCTCTTTAAGAGACCTGAAAGGCAAGCCTGCATGCTGTGATTGTCTCGTAGTGTTGTTTACTGATTGTTGTATCCATGCAATAACCTACATATCAGCTGTGGGAGGGAAATAAGTGTTGTGACGTGTTGAGTCACTCACTCGGAAAACTGACTGAGTCCGCGCGTTTTGGTAGAGATCTTTCCACGATAATTTGATTAGATCTGCTCAGGAGGTACTATGTTACTGTAAAAAGGTTTTTTAGCTAACAACTGAAAAAAGAGAATATTTTCCCTCCGGAAATACGAGAAATAATATGAAAAGACCGGCTCAGAACAAAAGTTTCTTGGAAATGAAGTATTTCGACGTTTAATTGCCAACGTCTTTATCAGTCGTGGTATTTATTAGTCACGTGACCACTAGACGATGTCCAGGCTATCCAAACTCTCCGCGTACATCTTAAAGTTGCGTGTATCATTGTAGGTAATAGGGACTTTAAGATCTACGACGCGGTGGGTGGACGAGAACGCCACGAAACAACAATATCATTGGTTAAAAGAGGAAAAATAATCGTGCTGCACGTGCAGCACGCATTTTAGCACATAATCGTGCGGTTCTCTGCACAACAACGACGTGAAATCACCAAATTTGAGGTTTTGACGACAACGTGAGCGTTCAAATGTGAATCTTTCGTTCTCTATTTTTGCTCTGAAACCGCTCGTACCAATTTATTTTTGGGATACTTCGGCCACATTGTAAGACGCGAACGAGATGGCCAAACCGCGAGAAACTTACGATAGTGTAACGTTATATTTTGAGGTGACGTTTTCGTCGACGTCGGCGTCGTAGATCTTAAAGTCCCTAATAAATCAGCAAAAAGGCAATGTGTGGTAGTATTGACAATTTTACACCATGAAACAGAAAAACAGTTTGTTACAGCAATGTATTTTTATTTATCTTATAATATACGGCATTAAACATAATCAAAGATGTAATTTAGTACTTCGTATGCTTCTAAACATCTAACACGTTTTCATAATGTACATAAAAACAAGTATCATAACATAATTCAACCAAGGGCACTTTACCCTTCGGAAGGAAGGGAAAAGGAAGGAAGGAAGGAAGGAAGGAAAGGAAAAGGATCTCGAGGCGTTGAGTAGATTCTGCCATTCGGTAAAGTGATTTATGCGTGAAATGCAGTTTGCCAGCTTTAGGAAAAGTTCTTTGTTTTTCTTGTGTCTCCTTTCCAGTCCTTCCCATCTTCGAAGGGAAGAGCACCCTGGGAAAGAATTTGAAGTTGTTCTATTTCCGAACTTCAGAGCGGAAAAACGTAATAAGCGTGCGCGAGTTTTGACTGTGCGCCAGGCCCCAAGTTTGAAAAAATGGTGGGAATTTCGTCGATCGTGTAAACAAAAAAAGGCTACGAACTTTGTTTGCTTTGCCAATATTCCCGGTAAGCAGCAACATTTTAACGTCGCTAATGGAAAAGCTAGTGTATTGTTTTCGTAACGAATCAACTTTTTTGGGACAAGAAATGTCGTTGCAAAGACACATCCTATAAGTAACCCACTGAATATATAAGCAAGAGAGCCTCTCACCAAGGCAGGGGGAGACTTGTTTTCTTAACAGTGAAATGCCGAAAAAATTTCATGCTTGCTCAAGTATAAGTAAATCAACGGAATGATAGCCTCGCGTGCCTTTCTACAGTCCGTCGCTCTTTCCAACCATGGTGAACCATTGCAGCTTGCATTAGTACCTGAGCCCGCAAGCAGGGCTAGAGATGCGCAGAAAAGCTGCGCAGCACGTTTTTCCACTCTGAATTTCCGCACCGGAAACTCCCAGCTCGTAACAGGCCTCATCATTTTGTAAACGTCTTATTCAATTCCTGCTCAATAAAGGACTCCTCAAATCAACAACGTTGTCGATTACGAGATGCTCTGTCATCAAGCGGTCTTATTGATTTATTCAGTCAAATCATGGAAAAACGCTTTGCTCCGATATTAACCATTAAAATTGTTGAATGCAGAAAATAGTGGGCATAATCGCCCTCAAAATAGTATAGCATGACAAGGGCCTTGGCCAGAAAAACGTTTTGACCAAGGCAATGGTACTTCTTTGTTTGTTTGTTTATTTATTTGCTAGCACTGTTTGACTTTCCCCCTTCCTTTTTAGCTGAAACTCAGCTAAAAACAAGAAACAAAAAAGAGGGCCCGTTATTTTTCGGGAGCCTGAACTGACTACCTTTTCGTCTAGCTTCGGTGCACCAACGATACTTCAAATCAACAACAGATGTAAATGATACACGTAAAGTACCAACTCTCTGAAGAAACCACCTGACAGCCTACAGACACCTGGCCGAGCGTCTAATCGCACAGAGATTCATGAAAAGTAACTAACTAGAAACTTTATTCACGAGTTTTGACAATTTTGGAAATTACGCCAACAGCATTATTTTGTAATGGTTTCTCTCTCTCGGTACCCCCCTTCCAAGCTCGTACGCATATGAACAAAGCCAAGTAGAAAATGCCATGACGCTTCATAATGTATTATGACTGAGGCAAGCGCCTCTGATGACTAAAAACACGAATAACAGCTATACAGTAAATTAATTAAGATAATAAGCACCTGTTGTCTTGTTAACTTTCCTGAATCCTATATTCATCCATCTATTTAAGGTCAAACCTTGTTACAATTTATGCACTTTAACTTAAAACTGTTGTTAATATCATGAAATTTCAAATTTAGCAAAGCCAAGTAGAAAAATACAATGGCGCTTCACAATGTTTTACAAATCATTAAGAGGTAAATCTGCAACTCGCCTTTCGCGGTTACGAACAGTACGTTTGCAAAAGAGTGCAGCTAAAGTAGATCTGTATTCTGGCATGCGGATAGCGTATAATAAAGGATTGACAAGAGAATTTGCAAAAATTAAAGCATAAAGTGCAAAATAAAGTTGATCACCCACCTGAAAGGGCATTTTAAATTTACCGCTATAAAGGATAAGAGTGAAAGTAATAGCAGGCAGGTACACCAAAAGAGATGCAACAGTCACAATCAACAATGTCATGGTCAGTTTTCTTTCTCTACTGGCTGCACCATGGTGTCGAGGCTGCGCTCCACAACGGACTTTAATAACAATGGATGAGTAAGATACACAAATGATCAAAAGTACAAACGAGATAGATGCAATTTTTAAGTAAAGATCAACTCCCTCTAAATGATATTTAAGATTTACGGAAATACCTACGGCCGCACCAACCCAAACAAAGACAATTAATAGGCCATACACCCGTTTTTTTAGCACGCGATGCTTGAAAGGCCGAAATGTCGCATATGCCCGTTCTAAAGCAATAATGGCTATGTTTAATAAAGACATACCAGGAAAAAAAATAAGTAGTCTTGTTGCTATGTAATCTGCCAAATGTTCATTTAGATGCCCCCTCCATACATTACAGAATACTCCAAACCAATAGAACAGGTAATACACAGCAACTCCTCCAACCAACATGTCTGTAACTGCCAAATTTATCATCAGGTACGTACTGCGCTTGCGAAGATTAGGGTTTCTTGTAAAAACAATTATCGTACAGAGGTTGAGTGTTATTATGGCAACAGACTCGGCCAAGCCTACAGTCATCCAGGTTATGCACACGGGTGAAGGCATCTCAGAGCTCTGTCTTTTTCTTGTTGATGTTAGAAGTAATTACTCGTCTCAGTGACTTTGTTTTGTCAGGTTCTTTTACTAACTGTAGAAGACACAAAATGAACAGGAATTCAATGCTTACATCAATGTGCAGGAAGTCATTTTGGCTTTTGAGGTATTGTAAAACAGTTTTCAATATGTCTCTTGTTGTTTTTGATATGGCTGTTTGTACATGCTTTCAGCAATTCGTGTGAACCCCAAAATTTAAGAAAGTTAATGCCAAAAAGCTTGGAGGACTTATTGCAAGTCCAAAAGCATTTCCTTCGAGGTCCATGACATGGGACGATGACGGACACGATGACGTAACATAGCATAAAATGACGCCGGTGATCATTTCTAAAGAGCCACGATCTTAGTCCGTCATCAAGTTATGAAAGGTTAAGAATTTGGAGGAAAATAGTCAAAATCGACCAAATAGGCAAAAATTGCTATGAAAATATCAAGATCCTTTACCGATGACACGTACCAAAAATTGTTACCAGTCAAATTTATGGAATGGCCACCAAATCTGGAGTTTGATTTAATTTGATGCTTTTAAAAGTTTCAAATTTGGTGTGGGCCTCAAAAGGTCTCCCTCTATCTGAATAGGGGAGTATCGAACTTCAGCGCAAAGAAAAAAATTTAAGTACAATAGTTTGAACAAGGCCACTGCCAGACAAAAATTGCAACTGAGGCTGCATGAGGAAAGCAAAATATTCATTCATTTCATTTTTTAATGAAGAGCTTCTTACATCGCGCCTAATTAAGGTTAAGGAAAAAACATTTTACTCACTTAAATCAACAATTGGGTGTTCAAAAGTCGTTTGAAGATTCTGATAGGGTGAGAAAATTTCCGCACGTGGTTCGATCTAGTCTTTCCTCAAATCTCAGTTACTGTGGAATAATATTTCTGTTAAGCGCCTAAACATCCTTCAAAATTTGAATGTGATGAAAAAGTGAACGTGTCGTAGGCTGTTCACATCTGCACCAACACAACGTAGTAAACACTTTTTTTGGTAATGAAATTCGCATTTAGTAGAAAACTTTCTGATGGAGCAATTATCATAGCAGTAGAAAATAAAGCATCATCAAACTCATAAGTAATCAAAGTTATTTCCAAAACTTCTTCGAAAACAGTTACCAAAATAAATTTTATTAAATGTAAAAATGACTTCAGCTCGGAAAAAAATCCGAGTCCTAGATGGGACTTGAAACCACGACCCTCCGTTATCTAGTCGGACGCCATAACTACTGAGCTACGAGAGGATGACATGATGAGCTTAACTTGGGTCAGGAATGTGGGTCCCCGCTGTTTAGGTAAAAAAAAATTACCAAAATCTCAGTGGGAGTTGTAACAAGACTCACACTAAAAAGGCAGAGCGAGAGACAAAGGGAGAGAGAGGTGTTAATCTCGACACATTTGTTGGGCCGACTTCGTCATAAAGTTTTAATGACGACAAATAACTCAAATTACTTTAAATTAATTTTTGAGTGATGTGTCAAAATAGTCCAGAGGCACAGTAAATCAATCTGAAATATTTTCTAAAACACGGTTTACAACGGCCAGCATCATGCAATTAAAAAATGAAAAATTATTTCTTTATTCTCTTTATTTCAAATTAATTTAAACACAGGCAAATTATATCTTAACTTTCAGGCTACCGAGATGCAACTTGTTTTGCCCGGCATACACATTTCTCAACAGCAACCGTGAATTGGTTCTTTTCTGATTTGAAAGCAAACCATTTTTAAGTTTTATACTTATGGAACTCGATAACTGAGGAATAAAACTCAACAGCTATTACACCTTCGAACATCTGCTTCCCTAATTCTCCGATTAAACGTGAAACGCGTTAGTGATGTATTGGTGTATTTGTTAATTTAAACACAGGCAAATTATTTCTTACCTGTCAGGATACCGAGATGCAACTTGTTTTGCCCGGCATACACTTTTCTCAACAGCAACGGTGAATTGCTTCTTCCCTAATTCTCCGGTTAAACATGAAACGTTAGTGATGTATTGGTATATTTGTTAATTTAAACACAGGCAAATTATTTTGTCAGTTAACCCACACTCCGGTTAAACATGAAACCTTAATAATGTATTGGTGTATTTGTTAATTTAAACACAGGCAAATTATTTCTTAACTTTCAGGCTGCCGAAACGCAACTTGTTTTCCCTGGAATACACTTTTCTCAACAGCAACGGTGAATTCAGTGAATTGGTTCTTTTGTGATTTTAAAGCAAACCATTTTTAAGTTTTATACTTATGGAACTCGATAACTGACGAATAAAACTCAGCAGCTATTATACCTTTGAACATCTGCTTCCCTAATTCTCCGGTTAAACATGAAACGTTAGTGATGTATTGGTGTACTTGTTAATTTAAACACAGGCAAATTATTTCTTAACTTTCAGGCTACCGAGATGCAACTTGTTTTGCCTGGCATACACTTTTCTCAACAGCAACGGTGAATTGGTTCTTTTCTGATTTTAAAGCAATCCATTTTTAAGTTTTATACTTATGGAACTCGATAACTGAGGAATAAAACTCAACAGCTATTACACCTTCCAACATCTGCTTCCCTAATTCTCCGGTTAAACATGAAACGTTAGTGATGTATTGGTATATTTGCTAATTTAAACACAGGCAAATTATTTTGTCAGTTAACTTTCAGGCTACCGAGATGCAACTTGTTTTGCTTGGCATACACTTTTCTCAACAGCAACGGTGAATTGGTTCTTTTCTGATTTTAAAGCAATCTATTTTTAAGTTTTATACTTATGGAACTCGATAACTGACGAATAAAACTCAACAGCTATTACACCTTCGAACATCTGCTTCCCTAATTTTCCTGTTAAACATGAAACGTTAGTGATGTATTGGTTTATTTGTTAATTTAAACACAGGCAAATTATTTTTATAACTTTCAGGCTACCGAGACATAACTTGTTTTGCCTGGCATACACTTTTCTCAACAGCAACGGTGAATTGGTTCTTTTCTGATTTTAAAGCAATCCATTTTTAAGTTTTATACTTATGGAACTCGATAACTGAGGAATAAAACTCAACAGCTATTACACCTTCCAACATCTGCTTCCCTAATTCTCCGGTTAAACATGAAACGTTAGTGATGTTTTGGTATATTTGCTAATTTAAACACAGGCAAATTATTTTGTCAGTTAACTTTCAGGCTACCGAGATGCAACTTGTTTTGCTTGGCATACACTTTTCTCAACAGCAACGGTGAATTGGTTCTTTTCTGATTTTAAAGCAATCTATTTTTAAGTTTTATACTTATGGAACTCGATAACTGACGAATAAAACTCAACAGCTATTACACCTTCGAACATCTGCTTCCCTAATTTTCCTGTTAAACATGAAACGTTAGTGATGTATTGGTTTATTTGTTAATTTAAACACAGGCAAATTATTTTTATAACTTTCAGGCTACCGAGACATAACTTGTTTTGCCTGGCATACACTTTTCTCAACAGCAACGGTGAATTGGTTCTTTTCTGATTTTAAAGCAATCCATTTTTAAGTTTTATACTTATGGAACTCGATAACTGAGGAATAAAACTCAACAGCTATTACACCTTCCAACATCTGCTTCCCTAATTCTCCGGTTAAACATGAAACGTTAGTGATGTTTTGGTATATTTGCTAATTTAAACACAGGCAAATTATTTTGTCAGTTAACTTTCAGGCTACCGAGACATAACTTGTTTTGCCTGGCATACACTTTTCTCAACAGCAACGGTGAATTGGTTCTTTTCTGATTTTAAAGCAAACCATTTTTAAGTTTTATACTCATCGACCTCGATAACTGAGGAATAAAACTCAACATCTATTACACCTTCGAACATAATTCTCCGGTTAAACATGAAACGTTTAGTGATGTATTGGTGTATTTGTTAATTTAAACACAGGCAAATCATTTTAGTTGTCAGTTAACTTTCAGGCTACCGAGATGCAACTTGTTTTGCCTGGCATACACTTTTCTCAACAGCAACGGTGAATTGGTTCTTTTCTGATTTTAAAGGAATCCATTTTTAAGTTTTATACTTATGGAACTCGATAACTGAGGAATAAAACTCAACAGCTATTACACCTTCGAACATCTGCTTCCCTAATTCTCCGATTAAACGTGAAACGCGTTAGTGATGTATTGGTGTATTTGTTAATTTAAACACAGGCAAATTATTTCTTACCTGTCAGGATACCGAGATGCAACTTGTTTTGCCCGGCATACACTTTTCTCAACAGCAACGGTGAATTGCTTCTTCCCTAATTCTCCGGTTAAACATGAAACGTTAGTGATGTATTGGTATATTTGTTAATTTAAACACAGGCAAATTATTTTGTCAGTTAACCCACACTCCGGTTAAACATGAAACCTTAATAATGTATTGGTGTATTTGTTAATTTAAACACAGGCAAATTATTTCTTAACTTTCAGGCTGCCGAAACGCAACTTGTTTTCCCTGGAATACACTTTTCTCAACAGCAACGGTGAATTCAGTGAATTGGTTCTTTTGTGATTTTAAAGCAAACCATTTTTAAGTTTTATACTTATGGAACTCGATAACTGACGAATAAAACTCAGCAGCTATTATACCTTTGAACATCTGCTTCCCTAATTCTCCGGTTAAACATGAAACGTTAGTGATGTATTGGTGTACTTGTTAATTTAAACACAGGCAAATTATTTCTTAACTTTCAGGCTACCGAGATGCAACTTGTTTTGCCTGGCATACACTTTTCTCAACAGCAACGGTGAATTGGTTCTTTTCTGATTTTAAAGCAATCCATTTTTAAGTTTTATACTTATGGAACTCGATAACTGAGGAATAAAACTCAACAGCTATTACACCTTCCAACATCTGCTTCCCTAATTCTCCGGTTAAACATGAAACGTTAGTGATGTATTGGTATATTTGCTAATTTAAACACAGGCAAATTATTTTGTCAGTTAACTTTCAGGCTACCGAGATGCAACTTGTTTTGCTTGGCATACACTTTTCTCAACAGCAACGGTGAATTGGTTCTTTTCTGATTTTAAAGCAATCTATTTTTAAGTTTTATACTTATGGAACTCGATAACTGACGAATAAAACTCAACAGCTATTACACCTTCGAACATCTGCTTCCCTAATTTTCCTGTTAAACATGAAACGTTAGTGATGTATTGGTTTATTTGTTAATTTAAACACAGGCAAATTATTTTTATAACTTTCAGGCTACCGAGACATAACTTGTTTTGCCTGGCATACACTTTTCTCAACAGCAACGGTGAATTGGTTCTTTTCTGATTTTAAAGCAATCC
>OX421453.1:3284285-3286785 GCA_949126865.1 Montipora capitata
AACTATATTCGCCAAAAATGTAGCATAGGATACAGTTTTATATATAATATTATATTTAACCTTGTTCAATCTCACAACAGTGGCAGATCCAGGGCCGGGGAGGACTTGTTTGACTCTAAAATTCTCGCATCGACAGGATCGCCTATTATTACTGAATGATAGAGAGCCATTGTATTTTGCCACTAATCTAAATTTCAGGCATATTCCTCTAGGTTTGAACCCCCCCCTCCCCCCTCCCTATCAAAAATTCCTGGATCCGCCCCTGCACAAGATCACGCTCGAGTGCACTACACCAATAATATTGACGAGCCGTTCATTTATCTGAAACAAAATCCAGACTTCAAACGGTTACTGACCTCGGCAGCTAGTCGGTCGACGTTAGCTGTAAGTTCATGGAATATTTAGATAACGCAGCCAGTTAAGCTTTTTCAAAACGTATTTAGTATTTTTGAAATGTTACAGCTTCTCTCCTCGGGTCTGGAGCCCTTTTCTCGAAAGCCCCGGAAAGTTTCCGGGCCCTCAAAGCCATTTTTTTAGTTAATCTGTATCTAAAAACAGAGAGGTGTATACGCCACAAACTTCTTGTATTAAGAAAACCTCTGTTCATATGTGAATAAAACAGCTCTATAATCATAAGGTTTGAGGTTTTGCTACGGCTTTCCAGACCTGGGCCCGGTTGTTCGAAAGCGGGTTAACTTAATCCAGGATTAGCGTTAACTTTTGTTTCATGTTTTCAACTTTTTGGTGAAAGTTTCTTTTGCTTATTTTTGTTGTTCAGGATTGACTTCTTTTAATGTAAAGTTTTGCCGAATATCAGCGTTGAACAGCATTTGGGAATAGAGAAATAAACTCCTTGGTTAATTTTTAATCTGGGATTAGCGTTAATCGGCTTTTGAACAACCGGGCCCTGGTTCTCAGGCTTGTAATTCTGCTTAGTGATTGTTGCTTTGGCTCCTAACTGTGTTTATTATTGACGTTCAATCTTAATTATTCTTGTTTTTGGCGTTAGCAAAAAAAGGAAATAAGATAAGAACTTTTATTTAAGTGTCAAACGTATTTAGCCCCAGAGGACTAAATGGGGACACTATATATAACCAAGAGCCTTAAGTACTTAAAAGAAAATGCTAAGATAATTAAAGGCTATAGTTTATGCAGTTATGAAAAGAACTGCTATATTTTTAAAGAACTAAATTTTTTAAGAGCTGCTATATTTTAAGGCTACAGGGCGAATTTGGAAAAAAAAAAACATTTCCATCTGTAACTTGGACGTTCAGAGTTCCTAATAATAATCTAATAGGCCACTTCGGAAAATACCATAATACTCTTCGTTTGTTCCCCCAAATTTTGCATAAACATATTGTTTCCTGTTTCTCTTGGGACTTAACAATGGTCCCAAGAGAAAAAAAAACAATGCTTATGCAAAATTTGGGGGGACAAACAAAGAGTATTATGGTATTTTCTGAAGTGGCCTACTACAGAAACGCCCGGAATACCAAATTTCGAGAACGCAAAGGAGTTCACCAAATACGACAAAAACGCAGATTAATGTCAAAAATGTTTTGTCCAACGCCTCTGTTCGTAGGAATTATCTCTAACTTATTTTACGGATTCTTCTCAAAGGAAGTCATGACTAATATAAATTAATAGAAATGATATTGTTATATGATCATTTAAAAAGACAAATTGTTTCGCTAATTAGCAAATATGTAATTACGAGCGTGAAAGTATGATCAACAATCAGCAATTGACTTAATTAAGAACTCGAGTCCGAGAAAGACCATATGATTTCGAACGCTCACGTCGCAACGCCAGTCAATAAATGTTACGAGTTTGAAACCTCTGGTCTGGTGGCTTCGTTGATTCGGCTAATCGGTACAAACCGATACATTCGAAATCCGTTTACCTCGGAGTAGCAATGAAGCCTGATGGCTGAAGAAAGCGTAATGAATTGCTCAAGTCCATCCAAAGTGGGGGTGGGAGAGAAATCGTCCACAGCAGCTACGTGTTCCTCGTGGAAGCTTGGAAACTCGTTGAGAGCAAGCATGATGTATACACCATGTAACTGGAAGATGAAGAAGTAGAGGCAGCCGACGAATGGATACTAAATTTGCAAGATCTATTCTCAGAAGCTACGACGCTTAAGATAAGTTACGTAGACAAATCTAACGGCGATAGAAGCCAAAGAGCGCGCGGAAGCGGAGAAACGACATTTAGAAAGCAGCAATTTTCACAACGTTGCTAAAGAGCGCCAGTCATCTGTTACAAGCAGGCGAAATAACGGCCACAACTGGAAAGAAACTGCAGACGCAACTCGAAGCGGCGTTCTCCGAATGCAAGCAGACAAATAGCGCGCTGCTTGACTTACTACCCCGAAAAACTGCGGAGGCAGAAATCGAATGGATTCCAAACCTCCAAGGAAGATACAGCGAGATCGCTGAGCAATTGGAAATACAAATCGACAAAGAGGAGCCGAAAAGCGAACGAAAACACGCGATCGAAC
>OX421453.1:3291785-3306785 GCA_949126865.1 Montipora capitata
CTACACGATTTGCCTACCCTGGATGTGGATAACGGAACGTACGTCTTACGTTCATGCCTTGGAAAAGAACCATCAGACACAGTTAAAAGCGTAGATGAGACTGCTTACAAACCCCTTTCCAATGCCGTGTGTAAGTGGTTCTGCGCGCAGTATGTTATGGGTGTTTGTAAGAACGCCTCGTGTCATTTTAGAACCTTACAAAATGTGCGTGTAACATGATACTCTTTAAAAGTGCCTTATGCAACCCGAGACTCTTACAAATGACATGTGTAATCGCACACGTCTTACAAACGCCTTGCGTAGGTTAAAACAGACTTGTGTATGGAAACTCTTAAAGCCGTGCGGTGTGTAAGACGTCTTACAAAATCCTTTTAGAAAATCGGCGTACGCAATGCGAGTTGTGCTTGTGATAAGGGTTAACACTGCCCAGTTTAAAAGTTTGTCCCATTAGTACAAAGAAGCCATTACATGCATTGGGTTGATAAAAATGGTTTTTATTTTTGACAATAACTAGTGAATTAATCTAAGGTATAAAGAAAACTTAGATTTTAATTGCCTCGTCGTGTATAGTTTGAATGAAAAGTATTTTGAAAAAAAAAAAAGAACGATTATCCTTACTAGTCTGCGTATTTAGCGTTTCGGTAGGTTTCTTAGGAAACAAAAAGATTTTGCAGTTTGTTGCCGCGTAAAAAATAGCAGGCAGGCGAAGGGCTAAAAATGAGAGATTATCGCTATTTTCTCCTTTACTTTGGAGCCAAAAAGTCTCATATATCGTATGTCGGTCTTCCTTTGTTTTGAAACCTCACAGAAAAACTTCCGCGTTGCGATGCGTTACTACGCTCATTTTTCAGATTAAAAGGAATTAACTATTTAAATTGAAAAAATGCTTTAACTACATAATTATTTTTTTGAAAATGCCAAAAATTCGGGTCGGTCGGACGACGGTAAAAGAAAAATTAAAAGGGGGTGGCCTAATCAACAAAAACATTGCAATATAGAGGGTGAACAGAGGCTGGGACAGCCTTTTTTATTCAAAAACTAAATATTCAGTTTCCAAGCCTCCGGTAATTTGGCTTGGTTAATTAAGAACGAAAACGATTCAAAAAATAGGGGCAAAACTAAGGAAAATGAACATAAATTAGTAAGCCAGAGCCGAGCTGATTCGAAATACTCGAGTTCGAAATAAGAAAGTTCACCTGTACTGGAGATATTTACTGTTGAATAAAACGCTGAAAAATCATTGTAAGAAGTGCTTGAAAATAACTAGTATTAATTGACTTAAACTTATAACTATGCTTCTAGAATTAGAAGATGTGGTATAAAGTAGCTTTAGGCGGTAGTCGTTTACTGTTTTCCAAAGTCTTTCGTCAAATTCGAGGAGTTCCGGGTTGCCAAAGCGGACAGTTGGTTCTCACGGGCTAAGATTTAAAGATAAGGAAATTTGCTTTTACTTTGCAGAAAAAGAATAAACATAAATAACTGGTACTTACTTGAAAAGCCACTTGAAGACGTTTTGTATGCCCCCTACAGCAAAACGAAAATATAGTTTAGACTTCTGTATATGAAATTTGATAAACATGGACTCTCTGTATGACTGAATACTCTTACCTAACAGGTTACACCTGTAGAATGAATGGTAAACCAAGGCTTAATAACTGGCCAAAAACCCAGGTTTTAAAAGACAAAAGGCTTGTTCCTTTGGATGTCCAGAGTAATTTTTGGGGACATTATTGAGATTTTTCTGTTGGATATAATTTACGCTTCGCCAAAAATCTTAATTCTGTCGTAGAATTAATTAAAATTCAAAACCTCTTACCTGCATGTAGTTGAGTCAGAGATAGGTTTACGGCTTGGACAGTTTTGATGAGAGGACCTTCTGTTCGCCTTTTTTCGTTGAAAAGGCAGGCTTTAACAACCTTATGTAATCATTAACTTTGGGCGGCAGTCAAACCGCAAATGCGCACGAGAACGTGAGTCACAAACGCACTAGAGGACAAAAGTGTTTACTTATGTCAAAAATCTGTCATCACAACGAAAAACCAAGGGGCTCCGGTTTGGCTTAACTGCAGAATACCCTGCCACTCGAATAAAGTTCTGCGTAGCTGGCTACGCGGTACGCAGAAACTAATAAATTCAAGTTGAAGTATGTAATTTATTCAAAACAGTATTTCTCGTTCTTAAAGCGTGACTCGCGAATTAAGTAGTGATCAATTGTGAATGTTACGGTTAGATTAACTGCAGTTTTCACGAGATGGTGTCAAGAAAATAGCGCTCGTTGCAGTGATTAGGTCTAAGCAATTTTTAACATTTTCGCTTTCAATTTACGGTTTGGATAACTACGCTTTGCACGAGATCGTGTGAAGAAAATAGCACTCGTTTATTGATTAAGCCTAAGCGCTCGTTTCAGTCATTAGGCCTAAGCACGCATTTAACTTTGCGTACGCGTACCGCGTAGTCAGGTAGTTAACATACCTCGCCATCCCGTATTTCATTCTTTCCGCGTACCGTGTAGCCAGCTACTTAAGATACTTTGCCATCTTGAATTCAGTTTTTCCGCGTACCGCGTAGCCAGCCCTTTACAGTAACGGGCTCGATGTGGTGGGGTATTCTGCAGTTACCAAGTGCCAGAAGTGCGACCAGTTTGTTCACCAAAGGACAAAATTTGGTTGCAGACGGACAAACTTCAAAGATGTCGTCAACTACCTCTGGAGCAGGCCAAACTGAGACAAAGCTTGGAAAACAAAAGCGAGGGTGTTTTGTTTCGGAAATGATTTGACAGGAGATATGTAGCAGAGTCTTGAAAGTAGTCCCCTGGTATTGTCCGATCAGTGTAATGGATCGCGAACCACGATTCGACTGGACGCGGAAGAGTCCAATAATACGGTGCTCGTCTTCGATAACGATTTCGTTGACGGCGAATAAATCGTGTTAATAGCAAGTTTTGTGCACGTAAATTCTCCATAAATAACAGGCAGCATAGCATTAAATTGTTATTTTCCTGCTGCTGAAGAACCAGGAAAAAGGAGAAAACAATTATAGAAAGAATTCTTCTTGGTAACATATTTTGAGATCCCTCGTATCGCGGTTTTGTGGATGAAAACAGCAAGCTTAACTTCCATCGGATTCCGAGTTGTCAAAACTTCGTATTTCTTCGTCAGAATCTTTCCAAACTCTAGCTAAAGCATCTTCAAGTGACATCAGGCGTGATGTTTTGTTCACAGATATTGTTCTCAAGTGCGACTGTAGCTTTCCAGACAAATTTTTTGTCACTGGCCGATTTCAAGTCGGATTTGTCCAGAACAAATCTGAAATTGTCCCCTAGTGCGACTTGGGGTACCTGGACCACGAAATAGAGCCGTCGCGTGACAAATATGTATAACTTCCTGTTTCTAACCTAATTGAAAACTTGCAGCTGGCAGGTTATACAAAACCTATTCTGAACGAGATGCTTCCGTGAAGCATACACTGGGTTGCCTGTGGTACGTGTTACAAAAAATCAGAAGGCACTGAATTGTGTGGTATTGAACTACAGCATTCCAGTCTCTGAAGAATAACAAATAAAAGAGAAGCGAGAAACATTGGCTTCTTGGCTGACATGTCGATAATTTTCAAGTTCCCTCACAACTTCTTTTCACCACAAGTTTAAGCGTGCCCTCTGAGCATCTGACAGCCTTGTAATACCAAAGTTCACTGATGTTAATATCGCCCTGTCTGGCGGGGTTAGTATCTGGATGGGAGACCAAAACAACATACCCCTCATAAAACAGAAGCATCGAACCGAAAATACTATTAATTTAATTTTCTTTAATTTTTTTGAAAAACAATATTTGAATAACAAAAGAAAAACACTATCACCCAATGGGAAGCTTAATTAAATATTCCTGTGAAGAGGTGTCAGTGTGCATACATTAAAAATTAGCAACCGTCAAACATTCTTTTTTCTTTTCTTTTTTTTTTTACAATAACAACACTCCCACTTTTGACGTTGCTTATTTGACAGTTTTCATTCCTAGTTGGATGACAAGCTTCTCGAAGGGATGCTTAGGTAACGGCTTCGTCAGAATGTCCGCAATCATCTCATCAGTGGCTACATATTTTAAAATAATCGCTCCGTCTTGCACTCCTTCACGAACGAAATGATAGCGTATATCAATGTGCTTGGTCCTAGCATGACCCACAGGATTCTTTGCCATAGCAATAGCTCCTTGGTTGTCTTCATTGATTACAACGGGTTCTGCAAGAGGTTTCCCTACATCTGTGAGTAACCTTCGAAGCCAAATTGCTTCCTGAGTGGCCGCACTAGGGGCTACATACTCAGCTTCTGCTGTCGACAGCGCAACGGTGGCCTGTTTCTTGCTCAGCCAGCTCACTGCTCCCTTAGCCAATAAAAACACGTTTCCTGAAGTGGAGTGACGGTCATCCACATCACCCGCCCAATCAGCATCTGAGTAACCAATCAAGTTTCCATCAGCACACTTCTTGTAACTCAGGCCAAGGTATACAGTTCCTTTCAGATATCTGAGAATCCGTTTTGCTGCAGTTAAGTGACTTTGTGTAGGATTTGCACAAAACTTCGACACAACTCCCACTGCTTGGGCGATGTCCGGACGAGTTGTGATTGCAGCATAAAGTAAGCTCCCAACGATGGACTGGTACAAGATCGTATCGACTGGTCTGCTAACACCATCATCCTTTTGCAGCTTGACGTTCAAATCAGCAGGTGTGGACACCGTTTTCGCTTCTGTTTGCCCAAACGTCTTGAGCATCTTTTCGATGTACTGCCGTTGATGAAGATAGACTTGCTTTCTTTCCTTGTCTTGAACGATACAAACTCCCACATAGTAATGCAGTTCCCCCATATCTTTCATCTTAAACTGCAAGTTTAAGCTGTCCTTAAGTCTTTGCATCTCGAAAATGTTTTCCGCTAGTATCATAAGATCATCAACGTGGATTGCGATGATTGTGAGCGTATCCTTCTTTCTGATGAACACACAGGGATCTGCTGTGGCTTGAGTAAAACCAACCTTTTCAACACTTTCCCTGAAAGCTTTATTCCAACACCGGGACGACTGCTTTAATCCATATAGCGACTTCTCTATCTTGCATACCAGATGCTCTTCTCCGGATTTCACATATCCTTCCGGTTGCTGCATGTAAATTTCTTCATTGAGTTTGCCATTAAGAAAAGCTGTCTTAACGTCCATCTGATGAATCAGGAGATCATGCTGGACTGGAAACGCCAGCAAAAAACGGATTGAAGAGAAACGAACTACAGGCGAAAAAATTTCATCATAATCAATCCCATATTTCTGCGCGTAACCCTTGGCTACTAGGCGTGCTTTAAAATGTTCCACTCTACCGTCTACATCATGCTTCAGCTTAAACACCCATTTGCATCCTATAGCTTTCCGACCCGGGGGTAATTCAACCAACTTCCATGTCTTGTTCTCAATCAGAGAATTGTACTCTGCATCCGTAGCTACTTTCCACTCTGCAGCATGATCACTCGACTTTGCTTCTTGTATGGTTGAAGGCTCATCTACCTCACTTAGATGATAGACAACATGGTGCACGCGGTCGCTCGCGGCGTCTGCATATTCGTCATAACCATATCTGACAGGTACTTTATGTGTTCTCTCAGATCTTCGGGGTTCTTGCTGTTCTTCTTTCTCTGATCTCCTAATTTCTGCTTCTTCTTCTTCTTCGTCTTTTGCAATGGTGTCCGCATTCTGCTTCACCTCCATGCTCTTTGGATCTGGCTCTGTAGTCGTCGCTGAATTCTGGCCGAAATCACTCTCGTTAAACTCAACATCTCTCCGGATATAGAGCTTTTGGTTCGTCTCATCAAAAAGACGATATCCCTTTGACGTCAAGCTGTAGCCCACGAAACGCATCCTTTTGACTTCGTATCCAGCTTTCGCCGTTCGCAGTCTGGCACGTGAGCGTAGGCCATACATCCAAATACTCGAAAGTGGTTCACATCCGGTTTCCTACCATACCACCGCTCATAAGGAGTTTCTCTTTCTTTTAGGGTCGTTGTGGGAAGCCGATTTCTCACATACGCAGCTGCAGAGATAGCTTCGGCCCAAAAAATGTTCGATAATCCTGCATGCGCAATCATTGAGCGTGCTGACTCAACCAAAGTTCGATTCATTCGTTCTGATACACCATTTTGTTGGGGTGAGTGTGGCACTGTCAACTCGTGTCTAATTCCTCTCTCCTTCAGATAGTTTTGAAATGCAGATGACAAATACTCGCCACCATTGTCAGTCCGCAAAGTTCCTATCGCTCTGCCGGCATCGATGGTAGTTGTGGCTTCAAACTCTTTAAATTTGTGATTTGTGTTTCATAAAGTATACAGCGCAGCACCGAGTGTAATCATCGATAAATGTGACAAAATACTTTGCTCCTCCAATCGACTGTGTTTGCATTGGACCACACACGTCACTATGCACCAGCTGTAGTTTACGCGTCGACCAAATCCTTCCCACTGTGGGAAACGGTTTTCGACACATCTTTCCTGCCAAACATCCTTCGCAAAATGACAATTCAGTAATTCTCTCGATGTCAAACCCTTGCACATATTCATTCTGAACACACTTCTTGAGGCGTGACTCGTGCACGTGCCCGAGGCGTTGATGCCACAAGTCGCTACGAGATTGCGCAACTGAGGCATACCCAGAAGAGACAACTTGGCAATCTAGTTGATAGAGTTTATCAGCCAGTGACCCCTTTCCACGAAGCTTTCCATTCTCATCCCAGATACAACATTTATTAGGGCCAAATTCGACAGCATTACCCTTAGCAACTGCAGCTCGTACAGAAAACAGATTGCAGGTGAGTTTAGGCACATACAGCACGTCATGCAAGACAGCTTTCTTAGCCTCAGTTCCTGGATACAGCATATTCATTTGAACGCGTCCAGATCCCAATGCTTTCACAACACGACCGTCTCCTAGAGCAACGTTTTCAGGGTCTTCAAATTCCTGGAAATTAATCAAAACGTGCTTCTCTTTTGTCATATGACTTGATGCACCTGAGTCGATCAGCCATGGATAGCATTCTTTATCCGCAGACTTGACGTTTCCAGCAAACGCCATGAAAGCTGCAGCATAAACATCTTCACCATCGACGTCAGAATTTTCCTGTCGACTCTTCTTACTCTCGGCTATTTTTGCTTTGTGCCATTTACGCTTCCTGGGACAATAACGCTGAATATGACCGACATCACCACATCCAAAACATGTGAGTGAATCGTTTGGACAGTAACGGTGAATGTGACCCACATTACCACATCCATAACATGTTGGTCGATCCCGTGACGTATTTCTCTTTAAAGCCCCCGTCAGTGCTGACTCAGCTCCACTCAACTCACCGGATAGCTCTAACTGCTTCGTTTCCTCGTGTATGAGTGCTTGCTGAACATAATCCAGGCTAACACCATCCATTCTAGCTTCAATGGCGGTGACAAGGGTAGCAAAACTCCTCGGTAAACTTCCTAACAAAGTGACAACTTGATCCTCTTCAGAAATAGGTGCTCCAATTGCCGCAAGTTTATCAGCAATATCCTTCATGTGCTTTAAATGTTGATCAACCCATGTACCTTCTTTCATTTCAGAGCGAAAATACTGCTTTTTCAGAAGCAATTTGTTCGCGAGGGTCTCTCGCTCGAAATGGTTTTTCAAGGCATCCCATGCTTGTTTAGGTTGTTCGCACGAGGTGACCAAGTAAAGCTGAGCACTGTCAATCGCCAATACAATTGTAGAGAACGCTTTGTGTAACCGCGACTGGAAAAGTGCCGCCGCCGCTGCTGTCGCTTTGCTTGCTAGGATTTCTGAACCATCCACAAGACTCCATAATTCTTTCGCCATAAGTAAATGTTTCATCTGGAATTTCCAAGTGTTCCAGTTACTCCCGTTAAGTTTCTCGATCGACCATTTCTCCTCCATGACTCATCCAAACAGCAAACTTGAAATCGAAGTCGTCATAAATTCAAAAACCTACTCGTAAATCCAAAAAACACAAAAGTTGTTCAGCTCAACCACAACTCATCTCAACCGGTTGACAACATCGTCCTGGGCCCATAACCTTTAATTTTTTTTTATTTTTTTGAAAAACAATAATTTGAATAACAAAAGAAAAACACTATCACCCAATGGGAAGCTTAATTAAATATTCCTGTGAAGAGGTGTCAGTGTGCATACATTAAAAATTAGCAACCGTCAAACATTCTTTTTTCTTTTCTTTTTTTTTTTTACAATAACAACAATTAACGCTAACAAATGCGAACTCAGCAAGGTACAGCTTTTGTTAGCTTGCTTTATGCAAAACAAGAACATCATTCTAAAAGCTTATTCTACGCAAAAAGTAGGTTCTGGAGGTAATTTTGAGAGTGGAAATCAAGGTTACGCGGCAGACGGCAAATACAAACCCACGATTTAATTAAGTTAACACACCAGAAAGACGCTAACCTCATTTTGACAAGAAAATGCTTTACTATTGCCATAAAAACTATCCAGTTAAGCTCGCATATCATAAAACATGATGAATTCATAAAGGCCACCTTTTACAGAGAACAATTTTTTGAAACAAACAACATATTTGCTATTAGAGGCAAAAACCCCTTCCTTTTTCATTACGTGCGTGAAGAGAAAAAACTCAATCGTGTCAAATATGCGCAATATTACAACAAACTAAAATTTCAGGATCAAACCGTTTCCATGAAGAACCTTTTCCTTGAATGATGAAGCACAAAATACACGACAAGCTTTCTTTCAAATAATTCTTGGCTGTCACATTTCCAATTTTTTTTTTTTACCTGAAGACTGTGCAGAGTTGATCACAGCTCCACGTAAGGTGTTCGATTCGTTCTCTGTCTTTGTTGAACCCATAAGTTACCAGAGAATTTCCACTTGGTTTCAGTGTTCTACATAACAGCACACTTGGTAAAATATTATTTTAGAAATACAGCTCACTTTGATTTCGGCTCGACGGGCGATAGATTGTTGTCGAAGTCCATTACTCGTCGCTTTTGAGATTCCAGGTGTTGGTTTTTCACCGCCTGCCTAGTTTATCCAGCTGACTTTCCATTATTGAGCTCCATAAGGGTATATTTTGTTTAAGGATCCACTAAAACGCCATTCGCGTTACATGACTTTCGACGCCATTGCAGGCTAAGTTAATGATTCTACTGTGTCCACCAGAGAAATCTACGCATTTCCACTACCCTCTCGATCCTAAGAAAATACGCGCAGAAGGCTCTATGCACAAAGACACCACTTACCAGGGGAGTGACAAGGAAGACTTTTACCGACACGGAAAAAAAAGCTAAAAATAATAATAATAATAATAAAACGAACAAATCCCACTCACTTTCCGACTGTGATTGCCATACTGGCAACCCAGTATAAATTATTCGACTCCCGCATCATCATTTAAATCTAATTCAATGTTGTCATATTTATTTATCTCCTGCTTTAGCAAACCTGCCCTAAACTACGGGGGGTCTAAAACACAGGTCACTCTTTGCAGGTCGTTCTTTATTCCTTTGAAATTCCCTTCAGTCAGGCCCTAATTGTGCCAATGGACACTCACATTACGAATCAAGAAGGGAATATTTTTCCAGTCTTCTTAAAAGGACTTGTTTGTCTCCGTCGACTATCGACTATACCAAACAAACAATGCAACTAATTTGAATAATACTTTCTTAGCTACAACTTCCTTACACCTGCTCTAAGGACTGTTCTAAACTTTTGTTCCCGCAGGATTTTTTGTTTTTGTTTTCTACGACCTTCCTTACTAATTTGGCTTTTATCTCTGTAGAACGACTGCATGTAACATTTGGTTCATTCTAACACGGTTTGGTGAAGACATTGGTTTATGGACAGCTTGTGTTGGACAAGGTTATATCGTTTCCCGACTGATATCTTCACTCATATGCATCAAGAGAATTAAACGAATCTTCTCTAGGAGTCTAGTGTAATATCTAAGCAGTTATTTCCCAAGACTAAAAAGCAAGATTTAAGCCATTTTGTGATGAAAATCGTTTGTTTAGCACACAAGCTTGATATTGAGAATCTCTTGATTGTTTGTTTGCAAACAGGAATTGTGGATTATTTTGCATGGTCGAACTGTAAGAGAATTCCGGCTGACCCAGGCGCCTCCTTTTCTTCACGGCCACAATCGGACTCCTTCGGAATCCCCGTGTGATTCCTACACTTGCTTTACGTGCTTTACTGGGGTTTGTTTAATTAAGAATCAAGACTTTTAGACAGTTCTAAGACAAATTATATTCTGTCCCTCAATAAATCTAGTGTTTAATAACTAGTTATGGTCTTAGTTCTTTTTCTTAGTTATGAGCTATATTGTAGAATACGCGCACTGCCTGATTTTATCCGTACCACTGAGTTTACAGGTTTTAAAATGAGAATCCAGGGCCGCTTTTCTTTTTAATTAATGTATCTTTAACTATGGTATCTTTAGTTATGCATTCGTATATGTTATGTAGTAATGTCTCGGAGATATGAGCCCTTGTTTAACAATTAGTTCATGCGTCAGCTGTGCGTATGTCGAGATATTGAGCACGCGGGAAGTTTGGAGAGCACGAAAGAGGCGTAAGAGTTGCACGAGGCGCAGCCGAGTGCAACTCTAGCCTCTTGAGGAAATGATTTCTAGGCCAGAGGAAATGATTTCTAGCCAGATACTCAGGAGTAGGCCTGGTGTGCGTTGTTAACTTAGATTTTGGATTTCTGAACAAGTTTTAATCATAGAAAATTCGTGACAAATTTCTGCTTTCATTTCGCTGTAATTCTCGTATCCGGCTAAGAAACGGTATAATAATGTAAATAAGAGAATAACGATATTTATATTTGCAGGATACCTGTCCTTTTACTTCGAAAGTCAAGCTCTACATCTCTATGCATTCAATAAGCGCATTCAAAATTTCCCCGTATTACTTGATAAAAGTGTGTTTTTTTTTTGAAAAAAGGGTTTTTCTGCTTATATGAAAAATACGTTTTCTCTCCCGTCTTTTAATGCATGATCTTCGCGGAAATTACATTCTGTTCCTCAATAAACCTGGAACAACCAGTTAATCGTCTTAGTTCTCTTTTTTCTTACGTATCAGCTAAGTTGCGGAATGCGCTACTTGATTTTATCCGTACCTATGAGTTTACTGGTTTTAAAAGAGAATCCAAGGCCGCATTTCGTACAGCGGCTTTTCTTTTTAATGAATATATCTTTAAATATTATGTATTTAGTAGGTATCTGTATATATGCTTTGTATTTTAGCTGTAAATGTAATGTCTCGAAGATATTAGCTCCTGTAGTTATTCGGAAAAAGCTTATGACCGTATGTATGTTACCTTTAGGAGGGCGCATGGGCACACTTTGTAATCTGCGACTCCAGTGCTTACCATATGACAGATAAAATGACTTTTCTCTTGAATATATAAGCCATCTAATTCTTACGCCATATTGACAAGGGCGGTTTGGAGCTGTGAGTAGGCGTGGGATTTTTAACATATGGTTTAGGGGCCGACATATCTCTTCCTCAATGCCGTACCAGGAGGCCAACCTCGTTCCCAGGGTGTCTCTTCTCTGCCTCCCTTGGTCCAACGACCAAGGAAAGCAGAGAAGAGAGACTCTGGGAACGAGGTTGGTGTTTTCCTTGTAAAGATTTTCCTTTGAACACGTTCGGACAAAACGAGTTCTAAACTATTATTGACTTTTCCTTCACATGGTAAAGTCTGCGTTCGAGCCAAGTGGCCGATCAGACAGGAGCTTATCCTGGTTGCTGTAGCATGAAGTGAATAGGAGTATTGCTACTTCCCCCTGGATCATCATATCATATCATATCATAAATCTTTATTTACCCTCGGATTTTTAGAGTAGCTTGGTGTAGCTAATTTCTCCGAACATTTACCCTCCCAACCATGATACATCACAGAAGACAGACCACAACACCGGGAACTACATGCCCTAGTCCATCGCAGGGTTACCCCCAGCAGTAATTCCCCCAGCCCTTTACCCATTTATACACCTGGGTGGAGAGAGACACTGTGAGAGTAAAGTGTCTTGCCTAAGGAGACAACACAATGTCCCCAGCCAGGGCTCGAACCCGGATAGCTCGATCCAAAGAGGAGCGCACTAACCATGAGGCCACCGCGCCTCCCTCGGATGCACGGCTTTAATTCGCTGACTTAAATTGTCTTTATTGACAGGTGCTGTTTACCTTTGCTGATTCACCGTCTCGCTATTTTATTTTGACAACGTTTCCAAGGAAACAGCTGTCTGGTGTAACACAAACTTTGCACGAGCCAGATTAACACACAATACAACGCTAGTGCTGGAAGAACTATAAAATGATATTTTATAATCAACTGGGTGTCTACAAAGATACAAAGACGAGAATTAACTCTTTGATATTGCCCAAAAAACAAATTCTTCTTAAGTTTTGCCGTAAGTTTCTGTTAATATAAGTCCATCAAGAGAGTAGGTTACTATCCTCAGACACCTGTTGTAATCCCTTGACTTACGTACAGTATTGAACTAGAAGTCCGTGAGGGGAAATATTGTTTTTGTGGCCAATTTACAGGCTCAAAGGCGGGCGCAAAAAACGTGAGTAGGCCGTTACAACAGTAAAGTTAGGGAAATTTCTCACACATTTCAAGTAGGAATTAAAGAACTTAATTTCAGTACATTTTAGCTAGAAGATTCCTCTTTAAGAGAACTGAAAGGCAAGCCTACAAGCTATGATTGACTCGTAGTGTTGTTTACTGATTGTTGTATCCATGCAATAACCTACATATCAGTTGGGGGAGGGAAATAAGTGTTGTGACGTGTTGAGTCACTCAAGCGGAAACCTGACTGAGTCCGCGCGTTTTGGTAGAGATCTTTCCACGATAATTTGATTAGATCTACTCAGGAGGTGCTATGTTACTGAAAGGGAAAAAATGTGTTTTAGCTAACAACTGAAAAAAAAGAATATTTTCCCTCCGGAAATACGAGAAATAATATAAAAAGTCCGGCTCAGAACAAAAGTTTCTTGGAAATGAAATATTTCGACGTATAATCCCAACGTCTTTATCAGTCGTGGTATTTATTAGTCACGTGACCACTAGACGATGTTCATGCTATCTCTCTGCGTACATCACAACGTTGCGTGTATCATTGTAGGTAACAACTCAGCAAAAAGGCAATGTGTGGTAGTTTTGACAATTTCACACCATAAAAAAGAAAAACCAGTTTGTTACAGCAGTGTATTTTTATTTATCTTTTAATGTACGGCATTAAACATAATCAAAGATGTAATTTAGTACTTAGTATGGCTCTAAACACCTAACACGTTTTCATAATGTACATAAAAAAGTATCATAACATAATTCAACCAAGGGCACTTTATCCTTCGAAAAATAGGGAAGAAAGGGAAAAGGATCTCGAGTCGGTGAGTAGATTGTGCCATTCGTCCCAGTAAAGTGATCTATGCGTAAAATGCAGTTTGCCAGCTTTGGGAAAAGTTCTTTGTTTTTCTTGTGAACCTTTCCAGTCCGTCTCTTCTTCGAAGGGAGGAGCGCCCTGGGGAAGAATTTTGACTGTGCGCCAGGCCCCAAGTTTGAAAAAATGGTGGGAATTTCGTTGATCGTGTAAACAAGAAAGGCTACGAACTTTGTGTGCTTTCCCAATATTCCCAATAAGCGGCAACATTTTAACTTCACTAATGGAAAGCTGGTGTATTGTTTTCGTAGGAAATCAATTTTTTTGGGACAAGATTAACCTAAAGACGGTTTCAGAACCCTTTAATTTCCCGCGGTATACAAGAAATTTCGTTGCAAAGACACATTTTATCCACACTCTTTACACATTGCATCCATATAAGCAACTTACTGAATATATAAGCAAGAGAGCCTCTCACCAGGCAGGGGGAGACTTGTTTTCTTAACAGTGAAATGCCGAAAAAATTTCATGCTTGCCCAAGTATTTTTAAATCAACCGAATGACAGCCTCGCGTGCCTTTTTACAGTCCGCCGCTCTTTCCAACCATTGCGAAGCATTGCAGCTTGCATTACTACAGCTCGTACGCTTATGAACAAAGCCAAGTAGGAAATGCCATGGCCCTTCATAATGTATTATAACTGAGGCAAGTGCCTCTGATGACTAAAAACAAGAATACTAGCTATACGGTGAAAGGTATACCTTATAATAAGTCACCTACTATTAATATATATAATACTAAGAATTAAGATAATAAGCATCTGTTGTCTTGTTAACTTTCCTGAATACTATATTCATCCATCTATTTAAGGTCAATCTTTCTTACGAAGATAATAATTTTTCCTTGTTACAATTTATGCACATTAACTTAAAACTGTTGTTAATATCATGAAATTTCAAAATAGCAAAGCCAAGTAGAAAAATGCAATGGCGCTTCATAATGTTTTACAAGTCACGAAGAGGTAAATCTGCAACTCGCCTTTCACGGTTACGAATTGTAGGTTTTTTTCGAAATAGTGGAGCTAAAGTAGATCTGTATTCTGGCATGCGGATAGCGTATAATATAGGATTGACAAGAGAGTTTGCATAAAGTAAAACATAAAGTGCAAAATAAAGAAAGGGCATTTTAACCCTATCAAGGAGAAGAACGTAAGTATTAGCAGGCAACTCTCTGAAGAAACCACCTGACAGCCTACAGACACCTGGCCGAGCGTCTAATCGCACAGAGATTCATGAAAAGTAACTAACTAGAAACTTTATTCACGAGTTTTGACAATTTTGGAAATTACGCCAACAGCATTATTTTGTAATGGTTTCTCTCTCGGTAGCCCCCTTCCCAGCTCGTCATGAACAAAGCCAAGTAGAAAATGCCATGACGCTTCATAATGTATTATGACTGAGGCAAGCGCCTCTGATGACTAAAAACACGAATAACAGCTATACAGTAAATTAATTAAGATAATAAGCACCTGTTGTCTTGTTAACTTTCCTGAATGTTATATGCATCCA
>OX421453.1:3314285-3321785 GCA_949126865.1 Montipora capitata
TTGAACCGTCATTTCCGTCCTCAAACAGCTCCAGTAACACAAGCGCTACGAGCGGTTTCCGTTTCAGTGTTAGCGTCATATTTATAAATTTAGCGCCAACTTGAACTTGAATCAGTTTCGTAAAGCAATGTTGGATAGTGTTTTGCCACTACCTCAACATTTACACCCAACGATGTTGCATGTGGAATGCAACTTTGTTCGAGAGTTTCTATACACAAGTCTGTTTTAACCTACGCAAGGCGTTTGTAAGACGTCTGCGATTACACGTGGCATTTGTAAGAGTCTCGGGTTTTTTTTGAGTCGGGCTTTGAAGCCATTACATGCATTGGGTTGACAAAAATGGTTTTTATTTTTGACAATAACTAGTGTATTAATTTAAGGTATAAAGAAAACTTAGATTTTAATTGCCTCGTCGTGTATAGTTTGAATGAAAAGTATTTTGAAAAAAAAAAAAAAAAGAACGATTATCCTTACTAGTCTGCCTAGCGTTTCGGTAGGTTTCTTAGCCTAAAAATGAGAGATTTCCGCTATTTTCTCCTTTACTTTGGAGCCAAAAAGTCTCATATATCGTATGTTGGTCTTCCTTTGTTCTGAAACCTCACTGAAAAGCTTCCGCGTTGCGATGCGTTACTACGCTCATTTTTCAGATTAAAAGGAATTAACTATTTAAATTGAAAAAATGCTTTAACCACATAATTATTTTTTTGAAAATGCCAAAAATTCGGGTCGGTCGAAAAAGGGGGTGGCCTAAACAACAAAAACAATGCAATATAGACGGTGAACAGAGGCTGGGACAGCCTTATTTAATCCAAAACTAAATATTCAGTTTCCAAGCCTTCTGTAATTTGGCTTGGTTAATTAAGAACGAAAACGATTCAAAAAATAGGGGCAAAACCAAGGAAAATGAACATAAATTAGTAAGCCAGAGCCGAGCTGATTCGAAATACTCGAGTTCGAAATAAGAAAGTTCACCTGTACTGGAGATATTTACTGTTGAATAAAACGCTGAAAAATCATTGTAAGAAGTGCTTGAAAATAACTAGTTTTAATTGACTTAAACTTATAACTATGCTTCTAGAATTGGAATATGTGGTATAAAGTAGCTTTAGGCGGAAGTCGTTTACTGTTTTCCAAAGTCTTTCGTCAAATTCGAGAAGTTCCGGGTTGCCAAAGCGGACAGTTGGTTCTCACCGGCTGAGATTTAAATATAAGGAAATTTGCTTTTACTTTGCAGAAAAAGAATAAACATAAATAACTGGTACTTACTTGAAAAGCCACTTGAAGACGTTTTGTATGCCCCCTACAGCAAAACGAAAATATAGTTTAGACTTCTGTATATGAAATTTGATAAACATGGACTCTCTGTATGACTGAATACTCTTACCTAACAGGTTACACCTGTAGAGTGAATGGTAAACCAAGGCTTAATAACTAGCCAAAAATCCAGGTTTTAAAAGACAAAAGGCTTGTTCCTTTGGATGTCCAGAGTAATTTTTGGGGAAATTATTGAGATTTTTCTGTTGGATATAATTTACGCTTCGCCAAAAATATTAATTCTGTCGTAGAATTAATTAAAATTCAAAACCTCTTACCTGCACGTAGTTGAGTCAGAGATAGCTTTACGGCTTGGACAGTTTTGATGAGAGGACCTTCTGTTCGCCTTTTTTCGTTGAAAAGGCAGGCTTTAACAACCTTATGTAATCATTAACTTTGGGCCGCAGTCAAACCGCAAATGCGCACGAGAACGTGAGTCACAAATTTGGCAAAGGGCCAAGTCGCACTAGAGGACAAAAGTGTTTACTTATGTCAAAAATCTGTCATCACAACGAAAAACCAAGGGAGCAACTGCAGAATACCCCACCACATCGAGCCCGTTACTGTAAAGGGCTGGCTACGCGGTACGCGGAAAAAATGAATTTAAGATGGCAAAGTATCTTAAGTAGCTGGCTACACGGTGAGCGGAAAGAATGAAATACAGGATGGCGAGGTATGTTAACTACCTGACTACGCGGTACGTGTACGCAAAGTTAAATGCGTGCTTAGGCCTAACGGACTGAAACGAGCGCTTAGGCTTAATCAATAAACGAGTGCTATTTTCTTCACACGATGTCGTGCAAAGCGTAGTTATCCAAACCGTAAATTGAAAGCGAAAATGTTAAAGAGTGCTTAGACCTAATCACTGCAACGAGCGTTATTTTCTTGACACCATCTCGTGAAAACTGTAGTTAATCTAACCGTAAAATTCACAATTGATCACTACTTAATTCGCGAGTCACGCTTTAAGAACGAGAAATACTGTTTTGAATAAATTACATACTTCAACTTGAATTTATTAGTTTCTGCGTACCGCGTAGCCAGCTACGCAGGACTTTTTTCGATTGGCAGGGTATTCTGCAGTTAAGCCAAACCAAGTGCCAGAAGTGCGACCAGTTTGTTCACCAAAGGACAAAATTTGGTTGCAGACGGACAAACGTCAAAGATGCCGTCGACTACCTCTGGAGCAGGCCAAACTGAGACAAATCTTGGAAAACAAAAGCGAGGGTGTTTTGTTTCGGAAATGATTTGACAGGTGATATGTAGCAGAGTCTTGAAAGTAGTCCCCTGGTATTGTCCGATCAGTGTAATGGATCGCGAACCACGATTCGACTGGACGTGGAAGAGTCCAATAATACGGTGCTCGTCTTCGATAACGATTTCGTTGACGGCGAATAAATCGTGTTAATAGCAAGTTTTGTGCACGTAAATTCTCCATAAATAACAGGCAGCATAGCATTAAATTGTTATTTTCCTGCTGCTGAAGAACCAGGAAAAAGGAGAAAACAATTATAGAAAGAATTCTTCTTGGTAACATATTTTGAGATCCCTCGTATCGCGGTTTTGTGGATGAAAACAGCAAGCTTAACTTCCATCGGATTCCGAGTTGTCAAAACTTCCCATTTCTTCGTCAGAATCTTTCCAAACTCTAGCTAAAGCATCTTCAAGTGACATCAGGCGTGATGTTTTGTTCACAGATATTGTTCTCAAGTGCGACTGTAGCTTTCCAGACAAATTTTTTGTCACTGGCCGATTTCAAGTCGGATTTGTCCAGAACAAATCTGAAATTGTCCCCTAGTGCGACTTGGGGTACCTGGACCACGAAATAGAGCCGTCGCGTGACAAATGTGTATAACTTCCTTTTTCTAACCTAAAAACTTGCAGCTGGCAGGTTATACAAAACCTATTATGAACGAGATGCTTCCGTAAAGCATACACTGGGTTGCCTGTGGTACGTGTTACAAAAAATCAGAAGGCACTGAATTGTGTGGTATTGAACTACAGCATTCCAGTCTCTGAAGAATAACAAATAAAAGAGAAGCGAGAAACATTGGCTTCTGGGCTGACATGTCGATAATTTTCAAGTTCCCTCACAACTTCTTTTCACCACAAGTTTAAGCGTGCCCTCTGAGCATCTGACAGCCTTGTAATACCAAAGTTCACTGATGTTAATATCTCCCTGTCCGGCGGGGTTAGTATCTGGATGGGAGACCAAAACAACATACCCCTCATAAAACAGAAGCATCGAACCGAAAATACTATTAACGCTAACAAATGCGAACTCAGCAAGGTACAGCTTTTGTTAGCTTGCTTTATGCAAAACAAGAACATCATTCTAAAAGCTTATTCTACGCAAAAAGTAGGTTATGGAGGTAATTTTGAGAGTGGAAATCAAGGTTACGCGGCAGACGGCAAATACAAACCCACGATTTAATTAAGTTAACACACCAGAAAGACTCTAACCTCATTTTGACAAGAAAATGCTTTACTATTGCCATAAAAACTATCCAGTTAAGCTCACATATCATAAAACATGATGAATTCATAAAGGCCACCTTTTCCAGCGAACAATTTTTTGAAACAAACAACATATTTGCTATTAGAGGCAAAAACCCCTTCCTATTTCATTACGTGCGTGAAGAGAAGAAACTCAATCGTGTCAAATATGCGCAATATTGCAAAAAACTAAATTTCAGGATCAAACCGTTCCCATGAAAAACCTTTTCCTTGAATAATGAAGCACAAAATACACGACAAGCTTTCTTTCAAGTAATTCTTGGCTGTCACATTGCCAATTATTTTTTTACCTTGAAGACTGTGCAGAGTTGATCACAGATCCACGTAAGGTGTTCGATTCGTTCTCTGTCTTTGTTGAACCCATAAGTTACCAGAGAATTTCCACTTGGTTTCAGTGTTCTACATAACAACACACTTGGTAAAATATTATTTTAGAAATACAGCTCACTTTGATTTCGGCTCGACGGGCGATAGATTGTTGTCGAAGTCCATTACTCGTCGCTTTTGAGATTCCAGGTGTTGGTTTTTCACCGCCTGCCTAGTTTATCCAGCTGACTTTCCATTATTGAGCTCCATAAGGGTATGTTTTGTTTAAGGATCCACTAAAACGCCATTCGCGTTACATGACTTTCGACGCCATTGCAGGCTAAGTTAATGATTCTACTGTGTCCACCAGAGAAATCTACGCATTTCCACTACCCTCTCGATCCTAAGAAAATACGCGCAGAAGGCTCTTTGCACAAAGACACCACTTACCAGGGGAGTAACAAGGAAGACTTTTACCGACACGGAAAAAAAAGCTAAAAATAATAATAATAATAAAACGAACAAATCCCTCCCACTTTTCGACTGTGATTGCCATACTGGCAACCCAGTATAAATTATTCGACTCCCGCATCATCATTTAAATCTAATTCAATGTTGTCATATTTATTTATCTCCTGCTTTAGCAAACCTGCCCTAAACTACGGGGGGTCTAAACACACAGGTCACTCTTTGCAGGTCGTTCTTTATTCCTTTGAAATTCCCTTCAGTCAGGCCCTAATTGTGCCAATGGACACTCACATTACGAATCAAGAAGGGAATATTTTTCCAGTCTTCTTAAAAGGACTTGTTTGTCTCCGTCGACTATCGACTATACCAAACAAACAATGCAACTAATTTGAATAATACTTTCTTTAGGTACAACTTCCTTACACCTGCTCTAAGGACTGTTCTAAACTTTTGTTCCCGCAGGATTTTTTGTTTTTGTTTTCTACGACCTTCCTTACTAATTTGGCTTTTATCTCTGTAGAACGACTGCATGTAACATTTGGTTCATTCTAACACGGTTTGGTGAAGACATTGGTTTATGGACAGCTTGTGTTGGACAAGGTTATATCGTTTCCCGACCGATATCTTCACTCATATGCATCAAGAGAATTAAACGAATCTTCTCTAGGAGTCTAGTGTAATATCTAAGCAGTTATTTCCCAAGACTAAAAAGCAAGATTTAAGCCATTTTGTGATGAAAATCGTTTGTTTAGCACACAAGCTTGATATTGAGAATCTCTTGATTGTTTGTTTGCAAACAGGAATTGTGGATTATTTTGCATGGTCGAACTGTAAGAAAATTCCGGCTGACCCAGGCGCCTCCTTTTCTTCACGGCCACAATCGGACTCCTTCGGAATCCCCGTGTGATTCCTACACTTGCTTTACGTGCTTTACTGGGGTTTGTTTAATTAAGAATCAAGACTTTTAGACAGTTCTAAGACAAATTATATTCTGTCCCTCAATAAATCTAGTGTTTAACAACTAGTTATGGTCTTAGTTCTTTTTCTTAGTTATGAGCTATATTGTGGAATACGCGCACTGCCTGATTTTATCCGAACCACTGAGTTTACAGGTTTTAAAATGAGAATCCAGGGCCGCTTTTCTTTTTAATTAATGTATCTTTAACTACGTTATCTTTAGTTATGCATTCGTATATGTTATGTAGTAATGTCTCGGAGATATGAGCCCTTGTTTAACAATTAGTTCATGCGTCAGCTGTGCGTATGTCGAGATATTGAGCACGCGGGAAGTTTGGAGAGCACGAAAGAGGCGTAAGAGTAGCACGAGGCGCAGCCGAGTGCAACTCTAGCCTCTTGAGGAAATGATTTCTAGGCCAGAGGAAATGATTTCTAGCCAGATACTCAGGAGTAGGCCTGGTGTGCGCTGTTAACTTAGATTTTGGATTTCTGAACAAGTTTTAATCATAGAAAATTCGTGACAAATTTCTGCTTTCATTTCGCTGTAATTCTCGTATCCGGCTAAGAAACGGTATAATAATGTAAATAAGAGAATAACGATATTTATATTTGCAGGATACCTGTCCTTTTACTTCGAAAGTCAAGCTCTACATCTCTATGCATTCAATAAGCGCATTCAAAATTTCCCCGTATTACTTGATAAAAGTGTGTTTTTTTTTTTTGAAAAAAGGGATTTTCTGCTTATATGAAAAATACGTTTTCTCTCCCGTCTTTTGATGCATGATCTTCGCGGAAATTACATTCTGTTCCTCAATAAACCTGGAACAACCAGTTAATGGTCTTAGTTCTCCTTTTTCTTACGTATCAGCTAAGTTGCGGAATGCGCTACTTGATTTTATCCGTACCTATGAGTTTACTGGTTTTAAAAGAGAATCCAAGGCCGCATTTCGTACAGCGGCTTTTCTTTTTAATGAATATATCTTTAAATATTATGTATTTAGTAGGTATCTGTATATATGCTATGTATTTTAGCTGTAAATGTAATGTCTCGAAGATATTAGCTCCTGTAGTTATTCGGAAAAAGCTTATGACCGTACGTATGTTACCTTTAGGAGGGCGCATGCGCACACTTTGTAATCTGCGACTCCAGTGCTTACCATATGACAGATAAAATGACTTTTCTCTTGAATATATAAGCCATCTAATTCTTACGCTATATTGACAAGGGCGGTTTGGAGCTGTGAGTAGGCGTGGGATTTTTAACATATGGTTTAGGGGCCGACATATCTCTTCCTCAATGCCGTACCAGGAGGCCAACCTCGTTCCCAGGGTGTCTCTTCTCTGCCTCCCTTGGTCCAACGACCAAGGAAAGCAGAGAAGAGAGACTCTGGGAACGAGGTTGGTGTTTTCCTTGTAAAGATTTTCCTTTGAACACGTTCGGACAAAACGAGTTCTAAACTATTATTGACTTTTCCTTCACATGGTAAAGTCTGCGCTCGAGCCAAGTGGCCGATCAGACAGGAGCTTATCCTGGTTGCTGTAGCATGAAGTGAATAGGAGTATTGCTACTTCCCCCTGGATCATCATATCATATCATATCATATATCTTTATTTACCCTCGGATTTTTAGAGTAGCTTGGTGTAGCTAATTTCTCCGAACATTTACCCTCCCAACCATGATACACCACAGAAGACAGACCACAACACCGGGAACTACATGCCCTAGTCCATCGCAGGGTTACCCCCAGCAGTAATTCCCCCAGCCCTTTACCCATTTATACACCTGGGTGGAGAGAGACACTGTGAGAGTAAAGTGTCTTGCCTAAGGAGACAACACAATGTCCCTAGCCAGGGCTCGAACCCGGATAGTTCGATCCAAAGAGGAGCGCACTAACCATGAGGCCACCGCGCCTCCCTCGGATGCACGGCTTTAATTTG
>OX421453.1:3341785-3364285 GCA_949126865.1 Montipora capitata
AGACAAAAGGCTTGTTCCTTTGGATGTCCAGAGTAATTTTTGGGGACATTATTGAGATTTTTCTGTTGGATATAATTTACGCTTCGCCAAAAATATTAATTCTGTCGTAGAATTAATTAAAATTCAAAACCTCTTACCTGCCATGTAGTTGAGTCAGAGATAGGTTTACTGCTTGGACAGTTTTGATGAGAGGACCTTCTGTTCGCCTTTTTTCGTTGAAAAGGCAGGCTTTAACAACCTTATGTAATCATTAACTTTGGGCCGCAGTCAAACCGCAAATGCGCACGAGAACGTGAGTCACAAAGGGCCAAGTCGCACTAGAGGACAAAAGTGTTTACTTATGTCAAAAATCTGTCATCACAACGAAAACCCAAGGGAGCAACTGCAGAAAACCCCGCCACATCGAGCCCGTTACTGTAAAGGGCTGGCTACGCGGTACGCGGAAAAAATGAATTTAAGATGGCAAAGTATCTTAAGTAGCCGGCTACACGGTACGCGGAAAGAATGAAATACGGGATGGCGAGGTATGTTAACTACCTGACTACGCGTTACGCGTACGCAAAGTTAAATGCGTGCTTAGGCCTAACGGACTGAAACGAGCGCTTAGGCTTAATCAATAAACGAGTGCTATTTTCTTCACACGGTCTCGTGCAAAGTGTAGTTATCCAAACCGTAAATTGAAAGCGAAAATGTTAAAGAGTGCTTAGACCTAATCACTGCAAGGAGCGCTATTTTCTTGACACGATCTCGTGAAAACTGTAGTTAATCTAACCGTAAAATTCACAATTGATCACTACTTAATTCGCGAGTCACGCTTTAAGAACGAGAAATACTGTTTTGAATAAATTACATACTTCAACTTGAATTATTAGTTTCTGCGTACCGCGTAGCCAGCTACGCAGAACTTTTTTCGAGTGGCAGGGTATTCTGCAGTTAAGCCAAACCAAGTGCCAGAAGTGCGACCAGTTTGTTCACCAAAGTACAAAATTTGGTTGCAGACGGACAAACTTCAAAGATGCCGTCGACTACCTCTGGAGCAGGCCAAACTGAGACAAATCTTGGAAAACAAAAGCGAGGGTGTTTTGTTTCGGAAATGATTTGACAGGTGATATGTAGCAGAGTCTTGAAAGTAGTCCCCTGGTATTGTCCGATCAGTGTAATGGATCGCGAACCACGATTCGACTGGACGCGGAAGAGTCCAATAATACGGTGCTCGTCTTCGATAACGATTTCGTTGACGGCGAATAAATCGTGTTAACAGCAAGTTTTGTGCACGTAAATTCTGCATAAATAACAGGCAGCATAGCAATAAATTGATATTTCCTGCTGCTGAAGAACCAGGAAAAAGGAGAAAACAATTATAGAAAGAATTCTTCTTGGTAACATATTATGAGATCCCTCGTGTTGCGGTTTTGTGGATTAAAACAGCAAGCTTAACTTCCATCGGATTCCGAGTTGTCAAAACTTCCCATTTCTTCGTCAGAATCTTCCCAAACTCTAGCTAAAGCATCTTCAAGTGACATCAGGCGTGATGTTTTGTTCACAGATATTGTTCTCAAGTGCGACTGTAGCTTTCTAGACAAATTTTTTTCATTGGGCGATTTCAAGTCGGATTTGTCCAGAACAAATCTGAAATTGTCCCCCAGTGCGACTTGGGGGTACTTGGACCACGAAATAGAGCCGTCGCGTGACAAATATGTATAACTTCCTGTTTCTAACCTAATTGAATACTTGCAGCTGGCAGGTTTTTCAAAACCTATTCTGAACGAGATGCTTCCGTGAAGCATACACTGGATTGCCTGTGGTACGTGTTACAGAAAATCAGAAGGCACTGAATTGTGTGGTATTGAACTACAGCATTCCAGTCTCTGAAGAATAACAAATAAAAAGAGAAGGGAGAAACATTGGCTTCTGGGCTGACATGTCGATAATTTTCAAGTTCACTGAAGTTTTCCCTATTCGACGGGGTTAGTATCTGGATGGGAGACCAAAACAATATACCCCTCATAAAACAGAAGCATTGGACCGAAAATACTATTAACGCTAACAAATGCGAACTCAGCAAGGTACAGATTTTGTTAGCTTGCTTTATGCAAAACAACAACATCATTCTAAAAGCTTATTCTATGCAAAAAGTAGGGTCTGGAGGTAATTTTGAGAGTGGAAATCAAGGTTACGCGGCAGACGGCAAATACAAACTCACGATTTAATTAAGTTAACACACCAGAAAGAGGCTGGCTAACCTCATTTTGACAAGAAAATGCTTTACTATTGCCATAAAAACTATCCAGTTAAGCTCGCATATCATAAAACATGATGAATTCATAAAGGCCACCTTTTCCAGCGAACAATGTTTTGAAACAAACAACATATTTGCTATTAGAGGCAAAAACCCCTTCTATTTCATGACGTGCGTGAAGAGAAGAAACTCAATCGTGTCAAACATGCGCAATATCGCAACAAACTAAATTTCAGGATCAAACCGTTTCCATGAAGAACCTTTTCCTTGAATAATGAAGCACAAAATACACGACAAGCTTTCTTTCAAATAATTCTTGGCTGTCACATTTCCAATTATGTTTTTTACCTGAAGACTGCGCAGAGTTGATCACAGAACCACGTAAGGTGTTCGATTCGTTCTCTGTCTTTGTTGAACCCATAAGTTACCAGAGAATTTTCCATTTTGTTTCAGTGTTCTACATAACAGCACACTTGGTAAAATATTATTTTAGAAATACAGCTCACTTTGATTTCGGCTCGACGGGCGATAGATTGTTGTCGAAGTCCATTACTCGTCGCTTTTGAGATTCCAGGTGTTGATTTTTCACCGCCTGCCTAGTTTATCCAACTGACTTGCCATTATTGAGCTCCATAAGGGTATATTTTGTTTAAGGATCCACTAAAACGTTATTCGCTTTACATGACTTTCGAAGCCATTGCCGGCTAAGTTAATGATTCTGCTGTGTCCACCAGAGAAATCTACGCATTTCCACTACCCTCTCGATCCTAAGAAAATACGCGCAGAAGGCTCTATGCACAAAGACACCACTTACCAAGGGAGTGACCGGCAAGACTTTTACCGACACGGAAAAAAAATAAAAATAATAAAAATAATAAAACGAACAAATCCCACCCACTTTCCGACTGGGATTGCCATACTGGCAACCCAGTAAAAATTATTCGACTCCCGCATCATCATTTAAATCTAATTCAATGTTGTCATATTTATTTATCTCCTGCTTTAGCAAACCTGCCCTAAACTACGGGGGTCTAAAACACAGGTCACTCTTTGCAGGTCGTTCTTTATTCCTTTGAAATTCCCTTCAGTCATTGTGCCAATGGACATTCACATTACGAATCAAGAAGGGAATATTTTTCCAGTCTTCTTAAAAGGACTTAACTGCTTCAAAATGGATTTGTTGTCGAATTTTGCAGCGTCAAAACTTGTTGTCTCCGTCGACTATTGACTATATCAAACAAACAATGCAACTAATTTGAATAATACTTTCTTTAGCTACAACTTCCTTACACCTGCTCTAAGGACTGTTCTAAACTTTTGTTCCCGTAGGATTTTTTGTTTTTGTTTTCTACGACCTTCCTTACTAATTTCGGTTTTATCTCTGTAGAACGACTGCATGTAACATTTGGTTCATTCTAACACGGTTTGGTGAAGACATTGGTTTCAGTTATGGACAGCTTGTGTTGGACAAGGTTATATCGTTTCCCGACCGATACCTTCACTCATATGCATCAAGAGAATTAAACGAATCTTCTCTAGGAGTCTAGTGTAATATCTAATTAGTTATTTTCCAAGACTAAAAAGCAAGATTTAAGCCATTTTGTGATGAAAATCGTTTGTTTAGCACACAAGCTTGATATTGAGAATCTCTTGATTGTTTGTTTGCAAACAGGAATTGTGGATTATTTTTGCATGGTCGAACTGTAAGAAAATTCCGGCCAACCCAGGCGCCTCCTTTTCTTCACGGCCACAATCGGACTTCTTCGGAATCCCCGTGTGATTCCTACAGTTGCTTTGCGTGTTTTTTATTGAACGATGACATCCAAGGTTACTGGGGTTTGTTTAATTAAGAATCAAGACTTTTAGACAGTTCTAAGACAAATTATATTCTGTCCCTCAATAAATCTAGTGTTTAACAACTAGTTATGGTCTTAGTTCTTTTTCTTAGTTATGAACTATGTTGTGGAATACGCGCATTGCCTGATTTTATCCGTACCACTGAGTTTACAGGTTTTAAAATGAGAATCCAGGGCCGCTTTTCTTTTTAATTAATATATCTTTAACTATGGTATCTTTAGTTATGCATTCGTATATGTTATGTAGTAATGTCTCGGAGATATGAGCCCTTGTTTAACAATTAGTTTATGCGTCAGCTGTGCGTATGTCCAGATATTGAGCACGGGGGAAGTTTGGAGAGCACGAAAGAGGCGTAAGAGTAAGAGGAAATGATTTCTGGGCCAGAGGAAATTATTTCTAGCCAGATACTCAGGAGTAGGCCTGGTGTGTGCTGTTAACTTAGATTTTGGATTTCTGAACAAGTTTTTATCATAGAAAATTCGTGACAAATTTCTGCTTTCATTTCGCTGTAATTCTCGTGTCTAAGAAACGGTATAATAATGTAAATAAAAGGATAACGATATTTATATTTGCAGAATACCTGTCCTTTTACTTCGAAAGTCAAGCTCTACATCTCTATGCAATAAGCGCATTCAAAATTTCCTCGTATTACTTGATAAAGGTGTGTTTTTTTTTTTTGTTGTTTTGTGTTTTTTTTTTTATGAAAAAAGGGAATTTCTGCTTATATGAAAAGTACGTTTTCTCTCCCGTCCCTTCTTAAGCATGATCTTCGCGGAAATTACATTCTGTCCCTCAATAAACCTGGAACAACCAGTTATGGTCTTAGTGCTCTTTTTTCTTACGTATCAGCTAAGTTGCGGAATGCGCTACCTGATTTTATCCGTACCTATGAGTTTACTGGTTTTAAAAGAGAATCCAGGGCCGCATTTTGTACAGCGACTTTTCTTTTTAATGAATATATCTTTAAATATTATGTACTTAGTAGGTATCTGTATATGCTATGTATTTTAGCAGTAAATGTAATGTCTCGAAGATATTAGCTCCTGTAGTTACTCGGAAATTCGAGATGAAATAAAGCTCATGCCTGTATGTATGTTACCTTTAGCAGGGCGCGTGTGCACACTTTGTAATCTACCACTCCAGTGCTTACCATATGAGAGATAAAATGAGTTTTGCCTTGAATATATAAGCCATCTCATTCTTATGCTATATTGACAAGGGCGGTTTGGAGCTGTGAGTGGGCGTGGGATTTTTAACATATGGTTTAGGGGCCGACATATCTCTCCCTCAATGCCGTACCGGGAGGCCAACCTCGTTCCCAGGGTGTCTCTTCTCTGCCTCCCTTGGTCCAACGACCAAGGAAAGCGGAGAAGAGAGACTCTGGAAACGAGGTTGGTGTTTTCCTTGTAAAGATTTTTCTTTGAACACGTTCGTACAAAACGTGTTCTAAACTATTATTGACTTTTCCTTCACATGGTAAAGTCTGCATTCGAGCCAAGTAGCCGATCAGACAGGAGTTATCCTGATTGCTGTAGCATGAAGCGAATAGGAGTATTTCTACTTCCCCCTGGATGAGATGCTAGTCCATCGCAGCAGCAAATCCCCCAGCCCTTTACCCATTTATACACCTGGGTGGAGAGAGACACTGTGAGAGTCAAGTGTCTTTCCTAAGGAGACAAGAATAACAGCTATACAGTAAATTAATTAAGATAATAAGCACCTGTTGTCTTGTTAACTTTCCTGAATCCTATATTCATCCATCTATTTAAGGTCAAACTTTCTTACGAAGATAATAATGTCTTTACCTTGTTACAATTTATGCACATTAACTTAAAACTGTTGTTAATATCATGAAATTTCAAATTTAGCAAAGCCAAGTAGAAAAATACAATGGCGCTTCACAATGTTTTACAAATCATTAAGAGGTAAATCTGCAACTCGCCTTTCACGGTTACGAACAGTACATTTGCGAAAGAGTGCAGCTAAAGTAGATCTGTATTCTGGCATGCGGATAGCGTATAATATAGGATTGACAAGAGAGTTTGCATGAAGTAAAACATAAAGTGCACAATAAAGATGACCACGCACTGGAAAGGCAATTTTAAATTTACCGCTATAAAGGAGAAGAGCGAAAGTATTAGCAGGCAGGAACACCAAAAGAGATGCAACAGTCACAATCAACAATGTCATGGTCAGTTTTCTTTCTCTACTGGCTGCACCATGGTGTCGAGGCTGCGCTCCACAACGGACTTTAATAACAATGGATGAGTAAGATACACAAATGATCAAAAGTACAAACGAGCTAAATGCAATCTTTAAGTAAAGATCAACTACTCTGTCAGGATATTTAAGATTTACGGAAATACCTAATGCCGTACAAACCCAAATTAAGACAATTAATATGCCATACACACGTTTTTTCAGCACGCGATGCTTGAAAGGCCGAAATGTCGCATATGCCCGTTCTAAAGCAATAATGGCTACGTTTAATAAAGACATACCAGGAAAAAAATTAGGTAGTCTTGTTTCTATATAATCTTTCAAATGTCCATTTAGAGGCCCCCTCCATACATTACAGAATACTCCAAACCAATAGAACAGAAAAAACACAGCAACTCCTCCAGCCAACATGTCTGTAACTGCCAAATTTATCATCAGGTACGTACTGTGCTTGCGGAGATTACGGTTTCTTGTAAAAACAATTATCGTACAGAGGTTGAGTGCTACTATGGCAACAGACTCGGCCAAGTATACAGTCATCCAGGTTATCCACTCGGGTGAAGTCATCTCAGAGCTCTGTCTTTTTCTTGTTGATGTTAGAAGTAATTACTCGTCTCAGTGACTTTGTTTTGTCAGGTTCTTTTACTAACTGTAGAAGACACAAAATGAACAGGAATTCAATGCTTACATCAATGTGCAGGAAGTCATTTTGGCTTTTGAGGTATTGTAAAACAGTTTTCAATATGTCTCTTGTTTATGGCTGTTTCCACATGTTTTCAGCAATTCGTGTGGACCCCAAAACTTAAGAAAGTTAATGCAAAAAAGCTTGGAGGACTTGTTGCAAGTCCAAAAATATTTTCTTCGAAGTCCATGACATGGGACGATGACGGGCACGAAGACGTAACATAGCATAAAATGACGTCATCATTTCTAAAGACCCACGATCTTAGTCCGTCATCAAGGCTTTCATGATCTTTATAAAAGGTTAGGAATTAGGAGGAAAATAGTCAAAATCGACCAAATAGGCAAAAATTTCTATGAAAATATCAAGATCCTTTACCGATGACACGTTATACGAAAAATTGTTACCAGTCAATTTTATGGAAAGGCCACCAAATCTGGAGTTTGATTTTGATGCTTTTAAAGTTTCAATTTTGGTGTGGCCCTCAAAACGTCTTCCTCTATCTGAATAGGGGAGTATCGAACTTCAGCGCAAAGAAAAAAAATGCAAGTACAATAGTTTGAAGAAGGCCACTGCCAGACAAAAATTGTAACTGAGGCTGTATGAACTGGAGCCTAAAGTTGCCTTGGAACAAACAGTAATCCCTCGATAATGCCAGATTTCGATCTATTTTTTCGATAGTGATACAACAAGCCTTCAAGCTTTGCTTCATTACTTTCTACAGGGCAGGTTTGTAGACTTCTTCTCCAGCGATCGCTATCAGTCCTGGTTGCGTCTCTTCGCTTTGCCTGCCCAACATTAAAAGAAACCCTAGTTTTATGACCGGCAGAGTCAGAACATTCTTCTTGATCTGACACCACAAGTTCTGTCGCCATATTAACTAGACCCTCCGTGAGGGTACACTGGGTTTCCTGTGGTACGTGCACCGTTCCAGACAATTTTTTTAAGTTGGGGGGCCATTTAAGGTGATTCCCTGGTTTTGCATTGCGCATTCCTACTGCGCACGATTTTTGCGTCATCAGCACGCGCACATGAGCGCGCGCGCGTACAAAACATAAGGGATTTCCCTCAAACTAAGCTCGATAGCGAGATAAAAGCTCCTTTTCTCTTAAACGAGCACGGTGACCCCCACTTTTTATTTTATAAATTCAATGAGAACAATATCCGCAATAACTGAGAAAAAATTTGGCAGAAATCTATAGCTACTTTTTTGGCAAATGAAATAAATGCTACAGATAGAGACGTAACGGGCCCAGCAGAGCAAGTCCAAATTATGTTTCCTTTAAAGGATAAAAATATCAATTAATAATGCAGGGTATTTGAAGCCATTTTTTCTGGGACGTAGATGAATAAGCAATCAAAGAAAGTCGAACTCTGTGTGATATAGCACGCCGCATTGAAAAATAATCGATCTTGTTTGTTGTGCACTGAGATAACCAAAAGTCACCTAAATAACCATATTTGTCAGCATCGTGGCATGAAAACAAGCACGGTGACCCCCTCTTTTTATTACCTTTTTAACATCTCCTTGTACTGTAATGTCATCATACCAAGTTTCATCGGAAATCTATGACGGGTTCTTTTACCCGGGAATCACCTTAAGGGGTCACCCAGAAGTCATACCAGCAGAGGCCCTTTGGATCACAGGTCCACACACGTTCGTACGACGAAACAGATCCTTTTCTGAGGTTAAAAACCTGGCTACCGGCCTATTAATTAATCATTTGTCAGAAAGAAGAAATTCCTGTCCTCTTTAGAAAAAATAGACACGCATTGATTATGTGTGGTAGTGAAGTAACACAGCGATTTATTCCATATAAAATGTTAACTGAGCTGTGTGTTGTCTTTCGGGAGATTCAAGTTGCCCTTGCGTAATATGTAGCTCTATCAGTGCACGATATTGTTTTGGTATTGTCTATCATTGTAGTGCCATGCTACTTTTGGTTGCACAAATAAATCGCAAAATCGAAAGTGACATCGCCGGAATTCAGCGGGCGCCGTAATTAAGTTACCGCGGCATGTTTACACGCCAAACAGTGAAGCATCTGTATCAAATTATGGCAAGATTCCGGGTTTTCGTAAGTTTCTTTTTCTGTCAAGTGTTATAAAGTTTGACAATAAATGAGCGAAGTCAAAACAAAGATCACAATCGCCCAAACTCTTATCAGGTTGACCATTGTTTCTGCTAAGTAAAAAATTTACTCTCCAAGACGAGGTTATTTATCACCAGGTAATTCCATCATTTTGAAAACAGCCGCTACTTTATTATTCATCGGCGTCACAATTTTTTGCTAATTTTGGGGCTCATTTTGTTGAAACTCAAGCACGCTTCCAACAGGCCTGTGAACCCTTCTTGCTTACAGAGCAATACTAAAAAACTTCTCCCATATCACATTTCAACCTTAAGCTCGAAAATTCAATACACAACATGATATTATAATTCACAAAGGCAGAAAATATCACAGAATCCTTTTCCAGCGAGACATTTTATTGAAACAAACAACATAAGATGCACTAAAACGCCATTCGCGTTGCAATGACTTTCGAAGCTATTGCTGGTTAACGAGAATAACAAACTCACGAGGCAGAATGTATATTTATATTTAGTTAAGTTAGCACAACATCAGTACAGAAAGACGCTAACCTCATTTTGACACGAAAATGCTTTAATATTGCCATAAAAACTGTCCAGTTAAGCTCGCATATTATAAAACATGATTAATTCACGAAGGCTACCTTTTCCAGCGAACACTTTTTTGAAACAAACAACATATTTGCTATTAGAGGAAAAAAACCCTTCCTATTTCATTATGTGCGTGAAGAGAAAAAACTCAGTTGTGTCAAATATGCGCAATATTACAACAAACTAAAATTTCAGGATCAAACCGTTTCCATGAAGAACCTTTTCCTTGAATAACAAAGCACAAAATAGACGACAAGCTTTCTTTCAAATAATTCTTGGCTGTCACATTCCAATCATTTTTTTTACCTGAAGACTGTGCAGAGTTGATCACAGATCCACTTAAGGTGTTCGATTCGTTCTCTGTCTTTGTTGAACCCATAAGTTACCAGAGAATTTTCCATTTGGTTTCAGTGTTCTACATAACACTACACTTGGGAAAATATTAGAAATGCTGCTCACTTTGATTTCGGCTCGACGGGCGACAGATTGTTGTCGAAGTCCATTACTCGTCGCTTTTAAGATTCCACCGCCTGTCTTGTTCAGTATCCGATTGACTTGCCATTATTGAGCTTCATAAGGGTATATTTTGTTCAAAGATCCACTAAAACGCCATTCCCGTTACATGACTTTCGACGCCATTGCCGGTTTGTTAAGTTTATCATTCTACTGTGTCCACCAGAGAAATCTACGCATTTCCACTACCCTCTCTATCCTAAGAAAATACGGGCATAAGGCTCTATGCACAAAGATACCACTCAGCAGGGGAGTGAGAGGCAAGACTTTTACCGACACGGAAAAACAAAAAAAGAATAACACCGAACAAACGCCACCCACTTTCCGACTGGGATTGCCACACGGCAACCCAGTAATGATGACATGGGCATCGAAACGTTGTGTCAAACTCTTTTCCCTTGTTTTTATCATTAGATGTAAAATCGATAATAACTGAATTCTGTCAAAATGCTCTTTCGGAGTCAAAGTTAAGTGAATTTCCAGGCTTTGCGTAATCTAGGCCTGTAAAATAAGTTACAAATCTTGCAGAGCCGACATCAAAATATGTGTTTACAGCAATTTGTGCAATCCTTGTCCATCATTTGTTTCTCACACAAATAACTGGCCCAAAACTGACTCAGACGAAATTTCGTCCCCGTACAAGTCATTCCGGAATGAGTTCATCCCGGTTTTCAATCCGAATGAAATTCTCGTTCTGGCATGACAGTTAATTCTAGTAGCATGTAAACTGAAAACGAATTCCGTTCCGAGATGAACCGTGTAGTCTGGGGTGAGTGGCGCATGCGTATCGTTTTCAAGATGGCAGATGGTGAGGAAAATACTGACAAGGTAAGGGGTAAGAAGGGTAAGAAACATACGAATATCCGCTGGAAATGGGACGACACGAAGACATTAGCGAGGCTACAATTTGAACTCAGAGTGAAAAAACATGTTCGTCTTTTCTGTTTCGCCCAAAGAAGCAGCCCAATGGTCAAGTTGTTAGTTAAACGTGCAGATATGGCCATTAATAGGCACAACAACATGTCCCGCAAAACTTGCACCATCTTGGTTTTTGATCTGGTGTTAAAAACCATGCATGAGAGAAAGCCTACGGTCGATTTTGCCATGTGAATGCAGTACGAACTACAATCTGGAACGAAACTCATTCCGGAATGAAAGTCATTCCGGTATCATGTAAACAGCCCCTAAGGAATGTTCTAACCTTTTGTTCCCGTAGGATTATTTGTTTTTGTTTTCTACGGCATTCCTTACTAATTTCGGTTTTATCTCTGTAGAACGACTGCATGTAACATTTGGTTCATTCTAACACGGTTTGGTGAAGACATTGGTTTATGGACAGCTTGTGTTGGACAAGGTTATATCGTTCCCGACCGATATCTTGACTCATATGCATTAAGACAATTAAACGAATCTTTTCTAGGAGTCTAGTGTAATATCTAAGCAGTTATTTTCCAAGACTAAAAAGCAAGATTTAAGCCATTTTGTGATGAAAATCGTTTGTTTAGCACACAAGCTTGATATGGAGAATCTCTTGATTGTTTGTTTGCAAACAGGAATTGTGGATTATTTTTGCATGGTCGAACTGTAAGAAAATTCCGGCTGACCCAGGCGCCTTCTTTTCTTCACGGCCACAATCGGACTCCTTCGGAATCCCCGTGTGATTCCTACACTTGCTTTTAAGTGTTTTTTATTGAACGATGATATCCTCGAGTCCTGATGTTTCCCTCGACTTCGTCTCGGGAAACATCAGGACTCTCGGGAAAACAAAACTAACTGTTTCCCTCCGGACCATACATTAAGTGTATCCAACCATACTACATCCGGACCATCCGAGTCATTGCAACGGAACGGGTCGAGCAAAAAGACTGGTAACAAGGTTAGTGAGACAACGTGAGGCAGTGCAGCACAGTGGTTAGGGTAGGGTCGTACCTCTTATTGAAAACTATATTTCATTGGCTGTATAGTGTCGTACTTCGCATTGTTTTCTATGCTAACTGCATTGTTATCTCTGTTCGTTCTATTGTTCTTTTGGCCAAACCTGAAGCCCGCTCAATGAGATACGACACGGTCCAGTGGTTAGGACGCTTACCTTGAGATCCGGAGATCCTGGATTCTGACCATTCGTTGAATTTGTTCCAGGTAGTCCCTGGCTCAATTTCTTGGCTGCACTTGTAAATAGCCGACTAGTTTGCCTCCTGCCAGATGAGATTCTTAAAGTTGTTCTGTTCAATGCTCGGAGATATTATGCGCCGAACAACTCGAAACTTAAACATCCCCCCCCCCCCCTTCCCGGGGCAAACCACGGGCATTTGAACTGTTGAAGATTGGATCGTTCAATTTCCCGCCCCCTCAGGCCAAAATGGTGTTCCAATGCCCTACCCTATCGTCGGATTAGTCTGTCAAACCGAACTAGTCGTCGGCTCCTGTCGCCTTTAATAAAGACCTTTTGAAGACCTTTTTTGTAAGCCAATCGCTCCCAAACACGTGTTTTATAGCTGTTAACGACTTCGGCGCCCGAAAAAACATCATTTGAAACCTGACACTTCCGGTTCAATTTTCCCCACCCCACGCAGGCAAAGGGCAAATTTCCCACCCCCGGGCACAGAAGATAGTCAAATGCCCGGGGCTTACCCCGAGGAGGGGTGATGTTAAAGTTTCTATTTGATCGGCGCATTAGCTACTATAGCTACTCTAAAAATCCGAGGGTAAATAATGATACTTACTTACCTACTTACGTACTTACTTACTTAATATTTAAAGCAACCCGTTTTCTAACACATAACTTTATAGTTTTATATGAAGTTACCTGAAAATATTTCCTTTCTTTAACTGACTACCTAAGGACCCACAGACGGAATTTTTTGCTCGTTGGTAAGGAAGTGAAATGTTACTTCAGGTAACTGACGTCATCATATCATGAGCTGACAAGAAAACCCACTCACAAGCAAAAGTCACCGCACGAACTGTTGTTTCCATCGAAGGTGTTTCCTCGCCCTTCCTCGTGCTCGTTCTCAGATCAACTGCGCATGCGTAAACGAACTGACTTCCGGTTTGAGAAAAAGCTAAATTTCCGGCAGTTATTAAATTGAATTATTTTTTTTTACATGGCGTGTTTCACCCCTAAATACAGAATATAGCTAAGCATTGATTTTTTCAAATCATCTTTTTACTGGGTTGCCTATGGGCAAACGCAGTCGAGGTCTGCGTTTAGTTTGTTTGTTTTATTTTTTTTCTTTTTTTCTTTTTTTTTTTTTGCTTTTTTGTTTTTTTTTTTCCGTGTCGGTAAAAGTCTTGCCTGTCACTCCCCTGGTAAGTGGTGTCTTTGTGCATAGAGCCTTCTGCGCGTATTTTCTTAGGATCGAGAGGGTAGTGGGAAATGCGTAGATTTCTCTGGTGGACACAGTAGAATCATTAACTTAGCCTGCAATGGCGTGGAAAGTCATGCAACGCGAATGGCGTTTTAGTGGATCCTTAAACAAAATATACCCTTATGGAGCTCAATAATGGAAAGTCAGTTGGATAAACAAGGCATGAATCTCAAAAGCGACGAGTACTGGACTTCGACAACAATCTATCGCCCGTCGAGACGAAATCAAAGTGAGCTGTATTTACCTGAAGTACATGGTAATTTGACACAATTGAGTTTCTTGTCTTCACGCACGCAATGAAATAGGAAGAGGTTTTCGCCTCTAAGAGCAAATGTGTTGTTTGTTTCAATAAAATTTTCGCTGGAAAAGGATTCTGTGGTATTTTCTGCCTTTGTGAATTATAATATCATGTTGTGTATTGAATTTTCGAGCTTAAGGTTGAAATGTGATATGGGAGAAGTTTTTTAGTATTGCTCTGTAAGCAAGAAGGGTTCACAGGCCTGTTGGAAGCGTGCTTGAGTTTCAACAAAATGAGCCCCAAAATCATTGAAAACTTGTGACGCAGATGAATAATAAAGTAGCTGCTATTTCCAAAATGATGGAATTACCTGGTTAGAATAAATAACGTCGTACGCGTCTTGGAGAGTAAATTTTGACTTTGCATAAACAAGAGTTGGGCGATTGTGATCTTTGTTTTGACTTCGCTCATTTCATTGTCAAACTTTATAACACTTGACAGAAAAAGAAACTTACAAAAACTCGGTATCTTGCCATCATTTGACACAGATGCTTCACTGTTTGGCGAGTAAACATGCCGCGGTAACTTAATCACGGCGCCCGCTGAATTCCGGCCATGTCACTTTCGATTTTGCAATTTACTTGAACGTAGCAAAAATCTCCCAAAATGTTTGTCGCTGATCGTAACTTTTTATATTCTATATTCACGGTTCAAAATTAATGTTGTTTTCATGTCGTAAATATTTCATTCTCGATCGACTGTCCCGGAAACTTCCTTCTGCTCTTTCTAAAAACTGTGTATCAATAGTTATTTGCTTTTTCATCAATATTTGTTTTGCATAAAGCAAGCTAACAAAATCTGTACCTTGCTGAGTTCGCATTTGTTAGCGTTAATAGTATTTTCGGTCAGATGCTTCTGTTTTTTATGAGGGGTTTATTGTTTTGGTCTCCCATCCTAACACTAACCCCGCTGAACAGGGCTTGACTTCAATGAAGTTTAGTATTACAAAGCTGTCAGATGCTCAGAGGGCACACTTGTGGTGCAAGGAAGTTGTGAGGGAACTTGAAATTATCAACATATCAGCCCAGAAACCAATGTTTCTCGCTTCTCTTTTATTTGTTAATCTTCAGAGACTGGAATGCTGTATTTCAATACCACACAATTCAGTGCCTTCTGATTTTCTGTAGCACGTACCACAGGCAACCCAGTGTATGCTTCACGAAAGCATCTCGTTTGAAAAAGTTATGGGTATTTCCGTATCGTTTATGTCTTTAAAAATAACAGTTTTCAAAATAAAAAGAAAACCATGCTTGGCTGGATGCAAAAACGAATACAAATTATCAAACCATGAATTATATAGCCAAATTGCGTAGCACGGAGACAAATTTAGAGTTTTCTTTTATTGGTCACGTGACCATGGGTGTGGCATGATAACGTCATTGGCTTACAAAAGTTGAAAACTGACCAAAATAATGCCAATTTCTCTCAAATTACCTAACCATTACATCCTTAGCAACGCACCCCAAAAAATACGTCAGTGGACCCTTAACTTAGACTCCTGTGAGAGCACTAGTGCTGGACAATCCTGGTAGACACTTAGAAATCACTCGGTTCGGTGGGATATTTGTACGACATCCAACTCGGAGAGCAGAGAGTTTTACCTCTTCGTCGTTGACGTACGTAATGGTTACAGTGTAAGCACGAGCCATACGTTTAACGTTTAACCCTTTCCAATCCAAGTGCTTGCTACTTTGGCGATAAATGGTCTGCTACAGTTGGCTTAGCCGTATAAGAAGTTCTCATTAAATAAACTGCGGTTTTCGGAGAATAAAGGCTCACGTTTGGGAATCATGTGACAAATGTCAAGTAATTAATAAGTGATTTTTCAGGCCATCTTGATGAAGTTATCTCGTGATGAAGTTACCGCCCATGTTTACTCGCCAAACAGTGAAGTATCTGTGTCAAATGATGGCAAGATACCGGGTTTTTGTAAGTTTCTTTTTCTGTCAAGTGTTATAAAGTTTGACAATGAAATGAGCGAAGTCAAAACAAAGATCACAATCGCCCAAGTCTTGTTTATGCAAAGTCAAAATTTACTCTCCAAGACGCGTACGACGTTATTTATTCTAACCAGGTAATTCCATCATTTTGGAAATAGCAGCTACTTTATTATTCAACTGCGTCACAATTCTTCACTGATTTTGGGGCTCATTTTGTTGAAACTCAAGCACGCTTCCAACAGGCCTGTGAACCCTTCCTGCTTACAGAGCAATACTAAAAAACTTCTCCCATGTCACATTTCAACCTTAAGCTCGAAAACTCAATACACAACATGATATTATAATTCACAAAGGCAGAAAATACCACAGAATCCTTTTCCAGCGAAAAATTTATTGAAACAAACAACATATTTACTCTTAAAGGCGAAAACCTCTTCCTATTTCATTGCGTGCGTGAAGACAAGAAACTCGATCGTGTTAAATTACCATGTACTTCAGGTAAATACAGCTCACTTTGATTTCGGCTCGACGGGCGATAGATTGTTGTCGAAGTCCATTACTCGTCGCTTTTAAGATTCCACCGCCTGTAAATCCAATTGACTTGCCATTATTGAGCTTCATAAGGGTATATTTTGTTCAAAGATCCACTAAAACGCCATTCGCGTTACATGACTTTCGACGCCATTGCCGGTTAAGTTAATCGTTCTACTGTGTCCACCAGAGAAATCTATGCATTTCCCACTACCCTCTCGATCCTAAGAAAATACGAGCAGAAGGCTCTATGCACAAAGCCACCACTTAGCAGGGGAGTGACAGGCAAGACTTTTACCGACACGGAAAATAAAACGACGAAACGCTACGCAGATTCCGACTGGGTTTGGCAACCCAGTAAAGAGCATTTTCTCGATCGACTTCAATTAGGAATTACTAGGTTATGGTGACGTTTTTTAAACGTGCTTTTTAGAGAGCTTTCATACCTTTTTTATTGGGATTTAATTTACTTCCCTTTGACTCCACTTTAGGCTCGAACTCGAAAGAGCGGCGGAAATCAAGCCAGCTCCACTTTGGAAACGATCTTATGAATTCTTTTATTGTGCTGAACAAACTTTTCTCGCTATAATGAGTTTTTATACAGGTTTGATTATTCCTTTTTGTATTAGCATTTATTTTGCTTTTTTAAAAGATTTTTCATGTTAGTTTTTTAAATAGAAAACGACTATCGTACGGTCCCGCCAGCGGTTCCATGCGATTCCCATAGCAACTTCATTGGCGGAGGAAATATGAACTCACGGAAAGGAGTCCGCGTGATTACACTTCAGATCTTCAACAAACATGAATTTCGTAGGAAACAATAAACAAATGCGTTGTACATTAATAATTCTTACAAATAAACAGCTTGAAGTCTTTTCTTAAAAGTATATGTAGGCAAGAAAGTTGGCAAAAACAACATCGGAATTAGGAGAATTCTAAAACTTATGACCTTGATAAAAAGAGCGGAAAATTGTTCAGTATTAGTTCTGCAGTAAAGTAATTGGAAGGTCTTACAATTTCTTGTATAATAGGAATGTATTTGAATTTTTCAGTAAAACAATTTTGTTTGCTAACAGTGAACGGGAAGGGTTGAGATTTGATAGGAGTATATAAATTTGCCCAATTGCAAGGTGTTTATGTTGCAGGTAAAACCCGGTCTCAGGTTGAATCCGTTTTTACAGGTCATTGTTGGTCATCCTCATTATGCCTAGGTTGAATATGCACTCAGATGAATTGAGGAAACTTTTTTGGAGCCTAAATTAAACCTCGAGAAAAAATAGGGTCAGATTAGGATTAATTTTGGTTATTATACATTGATAATCAATTCTGACTTATCAGTAATGAAAAGAACTGTGTTGGGTTCATCGTGTTTGTCGCTGAAGTACGTATATATGGACGAAAAAATGGATTTACTCGAGTTTGCGAATTGAGCAAATATGTGGCAAATTTAGGGCTCTAAATTTGCTTTAACTTTGGTTTGACAGGTAAAGCCTGCGCAAACTTGAATGTTTGTTTTGTAGGAATTTGTGTGCAAATGTTAAGGAAATGTAATTATTTGCTTGGCATTTGCGTGCTATGCAAATCTTTAATGTTTCCACAGATTTGCTCAAATTTGCTTCACCGCAAAGATAGCAGTTTGACCTCAACCGCAAATGCAAGCAAATATGTCGCAAAACCAATAGTTTGCATTATTGTTTGAACTGATTTTCAAAGGATCAAAATGCGTACATTTGCATTTTATTTACTCTCTTTTGCAATGGGAGCAAAAAGCAATGAATTGCCGGAATATGATTTTGTTGTAAATTTGCAAATTTCCTTACCATAAATATTCATATTTACCTGGGAGCAAATATGGTGATTTACATCATCTTCGTTTTGTTGTCATAGGCAATGTGCATATGATATTTGTTACACATTTTACTGCTGTGGCAAACTTTCAATTTTTACATAACCGTTATATTATTGAACGGAAACTGCACTGGTATTCGGAAGCTTTTGAGTTTCATGAGCGGCAACGTACTACAACGAAACCAACCAATGGTAAACAAAATGCTTGGGCCTTCCTCGTTCCCAGGATCTTTTCTGAGGGGCAATTGTCCGCCATTTTGAATCAGCCCACCGCAAAGACCCTGGAAACGAGGTTTTGTGACGATGGAAATTTAGTTATCGACGGTTTGAAATTCGCGCGGGCGATGTGCTCTTTCCTCTTTCTTTTCGTTTTCGGACGACCAAGGTTTTATACGGCGATTCCTTGACATTTGTGCGGGTGAAATGGCAGTAAGAATCGACGAAATCCGAAAGAAAGGGCAAACGACCATTCAGGCCATAACGTCGGGAACCAGCCCTAGTAGTTTTACCAGAAACCCATAAGGGTTGAACCCTTATGGGTTTCTGGTTTTACAGTATTTCGCCACAAACACACACGCCAGTGTCATGAATGTTGAATGGTCGGTGTTTGGAATGTTCTATGCCTATTTCAAGTCCACGATTCGGGCCATTCCATTTAAAATCCACACCCCCCTGTTGACGAGATTGTGCGAATTTGACCCCTTAAGAAGTAGGAGATCAAAGTGCCGACACATTCCCCGCTTCAGAAAAAGTTGATATTTTATTTCCGCCCTCAGAAGAATTGGCATTTTTTCCAATACCCTTCAGAAATATTTGAAAGATGAAAGAGTGCCGACACATGGACCCCCTCAGAAATGCGCTTCAGACCCCCCTCAGAAAATCTCGTCAACAGGGGGGGTGTGGATTTTAAATGGAATGGCCCTTCCCACTAATTCCAAGGCGACCAGAGAAACCTAGCAAGAATAGACTTCGCTAGCTGCTTGACATGGAACCGTTGAATCTAGACTCATACAGCTGTACGTACTGGATTCTGATCAGGGAGTTCAGAGACGGTGTTCGAGAAAGAGTTACGACCAACGCCATCAGCATTAATCGATGAAGAATTCATGGCAGAAATAGAGGCCTTCTTCCTAACGCAAACGGAGTTCAACGAACGTTTGGAACAAAGGATGGCAAAACAGCTACATGTGGATTTAAGCAAAAGAGCGGGAAGATTCAAGACTTAAAGCGCCGAATAGCAAAAGATTGCCGAAGGAGTTTCGGTAGGTCACCTCACTGATAATAACCTGAAAGTATATGCCTTAAATTTTGTATAGAATATCTTTCTTTTTCATAACACGTTTGATTGCTGATTCATTGAATTGAGATTCGCATCATACATCCCTCCCTCTGCAAGGACAGTCTTTACTTTTGCAGACGTACATGTACTCCCTTAGTAATTTCACGTCACGTTATTAATTTAAGGCTATTTTAAAGTGGTACTATGATCAAATTTCTACCCCTTGATTTTTTGAGTGTATCACATAGAATTCCATGAAAGAACAAAAACGCCATTTACCGTTTGCAAATATCTTCATTAGTTCTGGAGATATTTAAGTTTGGAAAATGGGTAAAATATGCAAATGAGATGACTAATGACGTCATACACTCAACCCAATATTATATTGAGTATATAAATAGAGCTACCTTGGCCAATTTACAGTGCAGACCATTGAAACTTGGTATAGTCTAATAGTTCTACGGGAAACACACCTATGGCTATAAAAAATTATGTTCCCATGGCAACTCACTCTTTTCCAGTCCCCACCCACTTGATTTCAATATGTTACTGATTTTCAGCTTGAAAATGTTAAACAAGGCCACAAAGTCGTGCTAACATATTTATATGGTTGCTGGATCGTGCATATGAAGTGCTGCTTAGCAAATATCAAAATGGAACGCCAAAGGTGGCCAGAAAAGCTCATAATATGGGGGAGGTCTGGAACCCAGTATGATGCCATGGTAACAGAACTGTTAAGCTCATATTGTGGAGAACATTTAGTAGAATCTTACTGCAAAAAATCAAAAATTTCTGATACAAATTGGCTGAGATATCTCTTTTCATCATATTTGAACAAAATTTGGTTGAGTGTATGACGTCATCACTTGGCTAATTTGCATATTTTAAAAACTCAAATATCTCTGGAACGAAAAGAGATATTTGAAAAAAGTAAACAACATTTTTCTTCCCATGCAGACTACTTGTTTATGTTTCAAAATGGCTTAGATAGGAAAGATACGATTTTCGTCATAGTACCACTTTAAACAATACCAATAATAAGGAAAGGGGTATGAATGATATGGATCTCTGCATCCCTGTGACAGCTGAAGTCTATTATACCCAGCCCCTTATTTGCCACTTATTTTTATATGCCTCGTTCTTCAAACAATACTGTTCCTAGAACACATTAGTGGCCTGGGTATGCTATATGTAGTTACATATATCTTTTCACAAGCGATGTGGTGTGCAGTGGCAAGGTTTGGTGGAATACAAATTTCCTGACATGGTTACCGTATGCCTTCACTGTTGTCTCAAGTCCAAACAATGTCACATGTTTAGTATCTGAAGCCTTTTGTACCAAGCTATTCACCAAACCTTGCCACTGCACACCACATTGCTTGTGCAAGGATATACTGTAACTATTTCATATGACATGATATAAAAAGGTATCTCACTTGTTACAGTGTACTTGTCACTTGTTTTTCCTATAACATGGTATACCTTCACTGGTGTCTCATGACCAAACAATGTCACATGTTTAGTACCTAGAGCCTTTTATACCAAGCCATAAAAAATAATTGTAACGAATCAGAATACAGGGAAGACAGTGAAATAATGACTGGATATGCAGCCTTATTCCACCAAACCTTGCTACTGCACACCACATTGCTTGTGCAAGGATACATGTAACTAGTTCCTATGACAATTGGTATATAAAGCTTCTCACATGTTATTTGTCACTTGTACAGTGTATTTTGTTTGCATGTACATGTACAGGTGTATGCGAGCCTTTACAAAAAAATCCAATTGTCTTGTCGGGTATTCTATGGTAAAGTACTCAATGCATTACTAGCATTTCTCATGGAAGATTATACAGCTACTATACATGTACATGTTGAGAGCTGGCTATCTAAATATACTGTACCAACCATTTTGTGATAGAGTTGATATTGTCAATATTTTCAATTTCTCCCCATAAAACCTCAAATTTTATTTGATAAGTACTTAGTCTACATGTAGCTCATACGGTAACAACACAAAAAGGACATCCTGGAGAATTTTTATTAAAACTTTTGTTTTCATGAGCAGTTTTCTGTATGATTGCTCCACTGCTTTAATTGGATATGGTAAAACTCACAACATCATGCTTTTAGTGCTTTGTGGCCAGGAACCCAAGAAAAAAGAGCAAATTATAGATGAAATACAAAAGTTGTTTTGAGTTGTAGCCATCAAACACTAATTCCATTTTAAAATCATGAGAAACTCAAGCTCAGTAACTATTATTGATTTTATTACATGCACAAAATGGTCAGTTTGGAAAGGTGGACACTTGTGGGAGGCTGTCACAGGCTTCTAGTTTGCAATTGCTATAGCTTCATTATTCAGTTTCACTTACACCGGAGGATTGCTTATGATGGCAGAGTGGTGTGTTACATCATTCATTGAAATGTACATGTAGCTTATGCATTGATTGATTGATTGATTGATTGATTGATTGACTGGTGTGAATATTTTCCAGGGCCTATCTCAACCACAAGCTGCAGTGCTGAAGGGAATTTCTTGAGGTGCAAGAAACAGACAGTCCACTGATTGTGAATTGTGATGCAATTGCAAATTAATGTCTTTATGCCAATACTTGGGTAGAGTAGTGTCATTGTTATTCTGGATACACTGTATGAAATTAATCTTTTGACATGAACTGCGGTCAAGTGAATGTTTTCATGCATCCGGTAATTATGGCGGAGTCGAATGTTCAGGGCAACAATCAGTGATTACCTGTGCTAATATAGGAATCGGTTCTCAATAATTTTTGACTAAAATCAAGAAAAGTTTCACAATCCTTTAAGTCTGAGAAAATTGTCAGTGATCTTTCAATACTAAATACATCAAACATAAGCAGTAACATGAGTAATTGATATCTTTCTAATAGACGTACATGTATCTGCACATGGCATCAATAATTGAAAGATGGGTGTAATATAAGTACCACTCAATTACATGCAGTTAATTTGTTATAGTATACAAATCTGTAGTATTTTCCATCTGAACTGGCGGGTGGCA
>OX421453.1:3376785-3384285 GCA_949126865.1 Montipora capitata
AACTAAATTACATTTCATCTCTTCTGTTAAGGCCTGCAGGCTCCAGTGTTTTTCCTCTGTGTATGATCACATGATCCTTATACCGCTCGAACAACTGCACACTAGTCGTGACTCCATCAGAAAGGCTCGTGAGGCATTCCTCATACACAGAGGAAAAACACTGGAGCCTGCAGGCCTTAACAGAAGAGACGAAATGTAATTTAGTTTAGCTACCTTTTAATTTTCTTTTGTTTTTTTCATCTTGTTATCATGTATTATTCTCTCTCCTCTTTTTTTTATAACACGTACATCACCTAGCCTTTTTATGTCATTTCCGGTAAATATAAAGATCTTGTAACAAGCATTTATCCATTCAATAAACAATGCTTCGGATGTTTTTCCTGATTTTCAGTCCTCTGTAACAGTTACCCCAAATCAGATTGTTTCACATTTTTGGCATGACATGTGTTGACATCATTTTTGGGAGATTGGAAGATACGTCAACCCAAAATGAACGGTATTTGTTTTTCAATTTCTCGGAATAATTGCTTTCGTTTTCGGTTTTATACAACACAACACTTGATTGAAATTCGTGTCATGCATGATCACTGTATAACAATATTTCTGCAATGTTAACTCAGTTTTATGTATAGTGATTAAGCAAAGTAAAATCCACAATAGACCGTATTCATAAATGGCGGCTAAGTAATTATTCTTGTCTTTATGCTAATCATCCTACACGAGCAAAATTCAAAAAAAAAATTGTTCCAAAGTGAGGCTAGTTCGGATGATTAGCATAAAGACAAAAGAATAATTCCTTGACCGCCATTTATGAATACGGTCTATAGGATACTATAAATAATCATATCAGTGTTCACGGATCTCCGAGTTTCGCAGTAATAGTTTGACAAACTGTATCATCTTTAACTTTTTAAGGATTAAACCACTGCAAAAACCGTGTACGATCAAAACTTGCTCTACGTTGGATCAAAATAGATCGTGACCACACCAAAAAAAACTTTAAAAATAGAAAATATACTGCAAAGGTTGTGTTTTGTGTTCCAGTGTTTTTCCTCTGTGTATGAGGAATGCCTCACGAGCCTTTCTGATGGAGTCACGACTAGTGTGCAGTTGTTCGAGCGGTACAAGGATCATGTGATCATACACAGAGGAAAAACACTGGAGCCTGCAGGCCTTAACAGAAGAGACGAAATGTAATTTAGTTTAGCTACCTTTTAATTTTCTTTTGTTTTTTTCATCTTGTTATCATGTATTATTCTCTCACCTCTTTTTGATGCATTTCCGTTTTTATAACACATCACGTAGCCTTTTTATGTCATTTCCGGTAAATATAAAGATCTTGTAACAAGCATTTATCCATTCAATAAACCTGAAGAAGGCTGGTGTTGGCCAGCCGAAATATTGCAGCAACGCCTATGTTCACGTTGTCTTGACCAACCTTTGCAGAATATTTTCTATTTTTAAAATTTTTTTTGGTGTGGTCATGATCTATTTTGATCCAACGTAGAGCAAGTTTTGATCGTACACGGTTTTTGCAGTGGTTTAATCCTTAAAAAGTTAAAGATGATACAGTTTGTCAAACTATTACTGCGAAACTCGGAGATCCGTGAACACTGATATGATTATTTATAGTATCCTATAGACCGTATTCATAAATGGCGGTCAAGGAATTATTCTTTTGTCTTTATGCTAATCATCCGAACTAGCCTCACTTTGGAACAATTTTTTTTTTGAATTTTGCTCGTGTAGGATGATTAGCATAAAGACAAGAATAATTACTTAGCCGCCATTTATGAATACGGTCTATTGTGGATTTTACTTTGCTTAATCACTATATATACATAAAACTGAGTTAACATTGCAGAAATATTGTTATACAGTGATCATGCATGACACGAATTTCAATCAAGTGTTGTGTTGTATAAAACCGAAAACGAAAGCAATTATTCCGAGAAATTGAAAAACAAATACCGTTCATTTTGGGTTGACGTATCTTCCAATCTCCCAAAAATGATGTCAACACATGTCATGCCAAAAATGTGAAACAATCTGATTTGGGGTAACTGTTACAGAGGACTGAAAATCAGGAAAAATATCCGAAGCACTGTCACGTCCGTTTTTATACTAGGGACGCATTATCCGTCTAAACGAACTTAGGCAAGACCGCCTTAGTAACATGACATAGAATGGATCTATTCTAACTAACGAACGACTGAGATAATTAGAGATTCGAAAACTGGAAGAGGTGAGATAGATAAAAGGCCAAAAAGTAGACAGATTGCACGTCAGATCTTCAACAAACATGAATTTCGTAGGAAACAATAAACAACTGCGTTATACTTAAATGATTCTTACAAATAAATAGCCTGAAGTCTTTTATTAAAAGTATATGTAGGCAAGAGAGTAGGGAGAAACAACATCGGAATTAGGAGAATTATAAAACTTATGACCTTGATAAAAAGCGAGAATTGTTTAATATTAGTTCTGCAGTGAAGTAATTGGAAGGTCTTACAATTTCTTGTATAATAGGATTGTATTTGAATAATAGTAATTTTAGAATTGAATAAGTATAGTATTTACCCCGGGCGCGGGGGGGGGGGGGGGGGGACTCCCATATAGAAAGCGGACGGATGCTCGTCGGAAATTTTAAATTAAACCACTAAAGGAAACCAATCTGGGCATGGCCCAGGCTTTTTTCGACCCCTAAAAGAGAATTTTTTTCAGATTATATGAATCAGTCAAGTAAATGAAAAAAAATTAAAAATATACCTAGTAAATATTAACTTTTATATTCCTTCGCGCGCAGCCCTAAAGGAGACCTTCACGGCTACATATGATTGCGTTTTGCCCAGAACACCCTAAGTGAGACCAAAATCCGAAATTTACACCCCTAAGCGAGACGACGAGCACCACTCCCCTTTTTATATGGGAGTCCCCCCACCCGGGGGGGTATTTACTTCCAAGATCATTTTTAAAACTTAGAATTTCTTCAAGAAACATGATTTTACGTTATTTTAAATAGAAATGTTTAATAACTGTAATTTGTCACTTATCTGCTGCACTTCTGGTATTCTATTTGTAAATTTCTGTTACTTGAGTGAAAAATTCAATATTTAGCAACCAAAGGAATGAAGTGTGATGAAATATCTATTACCCCAGGCAGTGTGTCATATTTTAGGAAAGGAGAAATGAGTGAATCAAAGGGAATTGGTCCAAGGAGGTATCCTTGAGGTACACAACAGGAAGTACTTACGAAGCTAGAACTTAGGTACATTGCTCATAGTGACTATCTACAGGTGTCTTTCACGATAGCCTCGGATGTAAAGCAAGTCATATGCATGGCATTACCACGTATATCATAAAACTCAATTTTTTTGCTGCCGCAGTGAGTGAGCCTGAAGCGAACAAACGAGGCAGCCCTCTAATCGGAAGAAAGAATTTTTCTTCGAAACACAAGGAATTGTTGTCTTGATAAGATCAAAGGCATAAGGAATTGTGGTTAATGCGCAAATGGGGAATTCGGATGTGCGGTCTGATCCTCGTACCCAGAGTCTTTGTTCCTTCTAAATGTCTGAGCAAATTGTTCGTTTCAAAGAAGATTAGAACAGAAGATTGCAGCCACGTTCCCAATTCAAGGTATATAACGTAACCTGTAAAACTGCTGTTTTTTAGTCTTCTGGTTCATTCTTGCTTTATCCGTTATATACCGTGCATATGTTGTGGTTTAATTTTGTTTTTGGTTTGGATTTTTTGAAAACCACTTCATTTCTTTCACTTTTTTCAAACCAGTTTGAGAGTCAGACACTGCATTCCAGATAAGTGATTGGAGTAATCCTCGCATCCAAACTCCGTCAGTTTAACATCAATGGCAACGCGTTAAACTGGTTCAAAGCGTATCTCCACTGTCGTTAACAGCGAGTAACTCCCAGCGGCTTGTTACTTCTGGCGTTCCTCAGGGTTCCTTGTTAGAGCCTGTTTTATTCCTCCTCTACGTAAACGACTTGCTGGACGTTGTTTTGTCATCCCGCGTCGCAAGGTTCGCTGACGATACCAAGCTCTATCACCGCATCGACAATCCATCTGCCGCAGAGAGCTTGCAGGAAGATCTCCACTCTCTTGAGCGCTGGTCAGAGGTGTCAGGTCAGGTCTTGAACGAAAGGAGGTGTAAATTGCAAAGAATAAAAAGGAAAAGGAATCCTATACATTTTCCCTACACCATCAAGGGCAAGGAACTAGAAGTTACAGAGATCGAGAAAGACCTCGGAGTCTCTATTCAAAGTGACCTACTTTGGTCGAAACAAGTTTTCAACTGCTGCTCCAAAGCTAACAAGCTACTCGGGCTTCTGCGTAGGAGTACTGCTGAGGTGGAGAGCCAGCGCACGCGTCGAACACTTTATCTATCGGTTGTACGCTCCACACTGGGCTATGCGACGCAGATAAGGGCACCACAGTCAATTGAGTTAATGAGGAAGGTGGAACGAGTACAAAGACGAGCGACAAAATTCATCCTACGTCTGCCGTTCTTTTGCCCAGATTCCTATCAAGACCGCCTAGCACGCCCCTCATTGTTGCCCATTTCCTACTGGCATGAATACCTGGACTTAGTTTTCTTTTTTAAGGCTTTAAATGGACTAATAGAAATAGAAAAAAAATAGAAAGAAATTTTTTGAGAGCGCCAAAGTGAACTCCAGAGCCCGGTTGTTCAAAGGTCGATTAACGCTAACCCCAGATTGAAATTTTAACCAAAGAAGTTTATTTCTCTTCTCCCAAATGCTGATCAATGCTGATATTCGGGAAAACTTTAAATTAGAAGAATTCAATCTTGAAAAACAAGAATAACCAAACGGAACTTTCACCAAAAAGTTGAAAACATGAAACGAAAGTTTACAATAATCCTGGATTAAGTTAATCGGCTTTCGAACAACCGGATGCACTAAACACTATATTTTTGAGTGGTACCTTTGCTGAGTAACTCGAGTTTGGAATATCGCATAGCCCTAAACTTTGACACGCTCATTATTTACTAACTCTCCTACAATATCTCAATTTCCTGACTTAATTTTTTGAATGGTAAGCGATCTTTTTTTTTTTTTTTGCGTGATACTTGCGTGACGTGAAAACCAAGAATTGGAAGGTTTGGTGTATTAAAATGACAATGGCGATGATGTCATTCGTGTTTTCCCCTGCTGTAGTCTGTGTGGGGGGGGGGGGGGGGGCACAATTTGGAGTCTTCAGATTGATGCACCGGTTGTCCCAAAAATCTAAATTCAGTCTGCATTAGAACTGCTTTCTGTCGAACGCAATTTAAAAAGCAGGGTTAAAACAGCTTTAGGAAAAACGGTTTATTTTTTCTCAAAAGGAGCCCAGATGAGTGAGCTCGGGGAGCCTCAACCTTGGATAGGAGGTTGGGGGAAACGATATTTGTGCCTCCACAAGGGGCCCAAAACGGTGGTCTCATGGAGCCCATAGTTTCCTGGGAGAACCAGATGGGATGGCTCGGGTAGCCTGAGGCTTCCTAGAAGATTGGATAGTACGCCGTTGGGCGAAACGACTTTTTTTTCGACAAAAGGAGACACGATTGGTGGGCTTGGGGATCCCGAGGTTTCCTAAGAGATTGAGCAAAACGGCTTTTTTCACCCCCATAAGTAGACCACATGTGTGGTCTTGGGAAGCCTAAGACTTCCGAGGAGTTTGAGCGAAACGACCTTTTTGCTCCCGAAAGGAGCCCAATAGACCTAATCGGCTAACTCAATGTTGTACCCAATTCAAACCCTTTGGGAATAAAACGTTTTGTTCCAGGTATTTCCATATCATTTAAATATGAATGCTACATTATCATGCAAATACAATACACAAAGAATCTTAATCCCGGGGGATTTGAATTGGGTACAACATTGAGTTAGCCGATTAGGTCTATTGGATGTAGTCGGGGAGCCTGAGGCTTTCTCGGAGAGTGGGCAAAACGGCTATCGGCGAAACGACCTTTGCCACCAAAAAGGAACCAGATGGGTGGGCTCGGGGAGCCTGAAGCTCCTTATCGGTAAACTCGGGAAGCCTGAGGCTTCTTAGATCATTGGCTGAAACAACTATAGGTCAAACGACTTTTTTCTTCCCAAAAGGAGTTTAGGCGAATGGGCTCTGGGAGCCTGGTAGTTTGTTTCATATTGGGCGAAACGACCTTTTTCGCCCCCAAAGGAGACCAGGTCTCAGTTGTTCAAAGGGTGGATAACGCTATCCACCGGATAAATCACTATCCCGCGGATAAACAATAGTAAAACCAATTGAGTTATCCAGTGGATTGCGTTACCCACCCTTCAAATAACTGGGGCCAGGTGTGTGGGGTTAGACGGTGAGGCTGAGGGATTTTGTAAAATGGCTGCGTAAAACGGCTTCTTTTTGTCCCCCAAGGAGCCCAGATGAGTGGGATCGGGAAGCCTGATACTTCCTAGGAGATTCTGCGAACATCTTTTTTTGGCCCCAGAAGGAGCCCAGATGGGTGGGTTCGGGGAGCCTGAGGATTCCCAGGAGAAAAATTGACAACCCATTCGTTACCTCTGAATTAAGCCTGGTTTACACTGTGACATAAGCATAAGCACCTTGCATACGGCGAGAGCTACTGAAATTTAAACTGACCAATCAGAATTCAGCAAGCGGGAAAAACTGTGCTATCCTTGTGCTATGCGACGTCACGCCAATTGTTTACATTCCGATTGGTTAGATCGGTGGACATTCGCTCAGCCTTCTCTTGTGACTCTCTTGACCGTCGCTTCTTTGAACTCATCGGGACAGAAATGATGCATTGTTCTGGCAATCAATTTGCCAATCCAGTTTATGAATTGGTCTAGCATGTGACTAAAAACCAGGATCGCCTTTGAACTTTATTCTGTAGAAGAAGAAGACGTTGCTGAGTGAACATTTTTACGACGAAATTCCTTTGTTTGTTCAGCACTTTGATGTCCGATAACTGAGCCGCTCTAATGAATGTTGGATCAATCGCATTTGGCCGTCTGACCATATGAAGTTTTTTCAGCTCTTGTTTGTGTCCATCATGATCGAACTTCAGGTGAAGCTATGCTGCTTTATGCCAACTTCGATGGCTTGTGATGAGCTTGCCTGCTGCCCAAATTGTTGTTGTATTTGGGCAAGATTGGTCTCATCGGGTTGGATCATGGAACTTAATAGTGAGGGGAACAATTTTTCGTTCATCTGCTGTGCCAAACAACAAACAATCCTGTTGGGTGTTCCACGTGCTTGGCGAGTCTTGCACGACCATCATCTATCAGATCTGGAGTGGAGTTTTCTTTCAGTGATTACAACTTGCGATCGTTCTGCAAACATCCACGTAGCATGCAGCACTTTTTAGTGACTTCAGGATCCCCGGCCCGTTTTGCTGTTTCAAAGGGAGTCATGCATTTTTAAGCAGTTTGTCTTCATTGCTTGTATTTTTTCGTTTGTTCACGGTGGCGCAAAGTAACTTTGATGATTTGAAAGGACTTGAAT
>OX421453.1:3389285-3394285 GCA_949126865.1 Montipora capitata
CCTACAAGTTCCAGCTATAGGCAAAGTATCCTTAACGCTTGAGGCATTTTTTTCTTTTTCATCCATGGCCTCATACATTAGCCTTTTTTCAGACATCACGACATGACGAACATATTTTGCTGGAAAGAATTGAAACAAGTTAGCCCACGACACCGGGAACTCCGTGCCCGTATAAATAAAGTAAGGGCTCTTTAGAACGGTTTCCAATTGAGTATCGAAAGTAATTAGTGAATTGCTTTGGTTTTGCCTTACTTCACTCAGTGATTGCTTCAAAGTTCTCGCGCGACGTTTTCAACCAATCAAAAGTAAAACCAATCGTGGCTCGCGCGTGCACATTTTCCCGCGCTTTGTGTCGGCTATGTGTAATTACTTTGAGTTTTGATTGGTTTACTGGATTGTCTCCGTCCTTTTTGATTGGCCAAAGTAATTACTTTGGTTTTGGTTTTAAGACAGTCGATTGAAACTCGCTCTTACGTCCCACAAAGGAATTATTGAACAATGGTTGTGAGACAACGACTACTGGTTATGGTGCCGTTTTCCAGTAGGGCAAGAGCAATTTACTCAATTACAAGATAACAGCCTATCTATGCCCAATAAGCAAAACTTGAGAGGAGGGATTGTCAGTCTTGTCAACAAATGTGCGCCTCCCGCCAATGAGGCCCGGGTTCGGTTCCCAGACTCGGCATCATATGTGGGTCGAGTTTGTTGGTTCTCTACTCGGCACCGAGAAGTATTTCCCGGGGTACTCCGGTTTTCCCCGGCCTCTCCTCAAAAAACCAACACTTAACTTGATTTGCGTTAATGGTTAATTTCAGTTTACAGTGCCCCCAATTTGTGCTTCAGCGCTAGAACGACTAGACACTTAAATTAAGTTCATTTCTTTTCCTTTGCAAGGAATTACGGTCGTTTTGCCCAATAGCCTATTCGCGCAAACTGAAAAGGTGTTCCCCCGGATTATTCTTTAAGATGATTTATAATAGTAGATGAAGTACATGATTGTTTGTGCATAGATAAAATTTGTTTGTTCTTTGTTCTGTTACCAAACACAGATTATGTCACGTATTCTAATGTCCATTGCAAAGTGTCATCACTTCATTATTTTTATACCTTCCGCCTCCTAACTACTACCCATTTAGATTTAAAATTAAAGGAAATAAATTCTTTAGTTGTGAGGAGCCCTGCCCAATATAATCTTAGGAAACGTTTAAATGTGTTTCTAAACAGGCCTAGATCGGAGATTGGCCGCAGTACTTTTTCATTTAGGGCTGCAAATTGCTTGGAATTATCTTTGAGATGAATTAAAGTGCCCCAAACCCCAAAATATTTTTTTCGCTAAAATGAATCTTTGCACCTGTTCAAGACGCATTGTGGCCATTTTTTCCTTTTTACTGGGTTGCAAACCCAGTCGGAAAGTAGGTAGATTTCCGTTTTTTTTTTTTTAGTATTTTTTTCCGTGTCGGTAAAAGTCTTGCCTGTCACTCCCCTGGTAAGTGGTGTCTTTGTGCATAGAGCCTTCTGCGCGTATTTTCGTAGGATCGAGAGGGTAGTGGAACTGCGTAAATTTCTCTGGTGGACACAGTGGAATCCTTAACTTAGCCTGCAATGGCGTCGAAAGTCATGTAACGCGAATGGCGTTTTAGTGGATTCTTAAACAAAATATACCCTTATGGAGCTCAATAATGGAAAGTCAGTTGGATAAACTAGGCATGAATCTCAAAAGCGACGAGTACTGGACTTCGACAACAATCTATCGCCCGTCGAGACGAAATCAAAGTGAGCATTATTTACCTGAAGTACATGGTAATTTGACACAATTGAGTTTCTTGTCTTCACGCACGCAATGAAATAGGAAGAGATTTTCGCCTCTAAGAGCAAATATGTTGTAAGTTTTAATAAAACTTTCGCTGGAAAAGGATTCTGTGGTATTTTCTGCCTTTGTGAATTATAATATCATGTTGTGTATTGAATTTTCGAGCTTAAGGTTGAAATGTGATATGGGAGAAGTTTTTTAGTATTGCTCTGTAAGCAGGAAGGGTTCACAGGCCTGTTGAAAGTGTACTTGAGTTTCAACAAAATGAGCCCCAAAATCAGTGAAAACTTGTGACGCAGATGAATAATAAAGTAGCTGCTATTTCCAGAATGATGGAATTACCTGTTGATAATAACGTCGTACGCGTCTTGGAGAGTAAATTTTGACTTTGCATAAACAAGAGTTGGGCGATTGTGATCTTTGTTTTGACTTCGCTCATTTCATTGTCAAACTTTATAACACTTGCCAGAAAAAGAAACTTACAAAAACCCGGTATCTTGCCATCATTTGACACAGATGCTTCACTGTTTGGCGAGTAAACATGCCGCGGTAACTTAATCACAGCACCCGCTGAATTCCGGCCATGTCACTTTCGATTTTGCAATTTACTTGAACGTAGCAAAAATCTCCCAAAATGTTTGTCGCTGATCGTAACTTTTTATATTCTATATTCACGGTTCAAAATTAATGTTGTTTTCATGTCGTAAATATTTTATTCTCGATCGACCGTCCGGGAAACTTACTTCTGCTCTTTCTGGAAACTGTGTATCAATAGTTATTTGCTTTTTCATCAATATTTGTTTTGCATAAAGCAAGCTAACAAGATCTGTACCTTGCTGAGTTCGCATTTGTTAGAGTTAATAGTATTTTCGGTCCGATGCTTCTGTTTTTTGAGGGGAATGTTGTCTTGGTCTCCCATCCAAACACTAACCCCGCCCGGCAGGGCTTAACTTCAGTGAACTTTAGTATTAGAAAGCCGTCAGATGCTCAGAGGGCACACTTGTGGTAAACAGAAGTTGTGAGGGAACTTGAAAATTATCAACATGTCAGCCCAGAAGCCAATGTTTCTCGCTTCTCCTTTATTTGTTGTTCTTCAGAGACTGGAATGCTGTATTTCAATACCACACAATTCAGTGCCTTCTGATTTTCTGTAGCACGTACCACAGGCAACCCAGTGTATGCTTCACAGAAGCATCTCGTTCTAACAAATCCTGCCATTTTATAGGCTTCGAAAGTTGCGAAAATCCAAGCATCTTTTGTTCACGACCGAGCCAGAAGGCGAGTGGGTCTATTCCTGATTTGACGTCACAATCTACTTTGCATGCATTTTTACAAAGAGTTAATGCAATGTAAATCAGTTTGTGACGTCAAATCAGGAATAGACCCACACTCCCCTTCTGACTCGGTCGTGAACAAAAGATGCTTGGATTTTCGCAACTTTCGAAGCCTATAAAATGACAGGATTTGTTAGAAAAATGAAAAAATGGCCGCAATGCGTTTGGAACAGGTGCAAAGATTCATTTTAGCAAAAGAAATATTTTGGGGTTAGGGTTAAGATCTATTCAAAACTCATCCTTTTTCAAAAAAAAAATTAAAAAAAGGTCTAGTTGAGAGTACACAAAAATGTTACAAGGGTAGCTCTGTAATTTGTGATAAAGATTTTTAGTTATAGTCTTTTATATTAATTATCTAATTTTATCTCCTGTAATATATTTACTATTGTATTAGTCTTTATTTTGGTTTTTTTAAGAAGCCTTTTTTTTTTATTTTAGTTACACATCAGCTGTACCAGTTGCACACTTTACCGACCTGCTTTACTAAATAAAGATATGTATGTCTATTTTATGTTCGGAACTCTTTCTTGCGTTCATACCTGGCGGGAACGCTCGCTAAGCAGGCCAACAAAATTCGCATGCTTTTTCAACAGAGAACTTTCGAATACTTAGGTGTATGAAAAACTGAAGCACTGATTAATTGCAATATTCCGTAGAAACATCACCACTACTTTGTAGGATGCTAATAAAAGAGTACATCAATATAAAAAGTACAGGCATTTGGCAGCAACCTGGACTTACCAGTTGCTGTGATTGGATTCCCAGTAAGCAGCATTTCCAATGCAATTTTTCTTGGCACTGCACGGGCCAATGCAACCCCAGGTGTTGAACAGAACAAACCCACGTTTACTCTGGAAAAAACCGTAAATAAGTTGCGATTGTCGTGCATTATGACTGATACCTCTATTCACCTCAGAGCAGCAAGGAAGCAAGGTTGGTGTTGTGGTGTGAGCAAATCGGGTTCCACCACAGACGCCCCAAGTTCAGTGTGAGGGAAAGCCAACATGGCCGACAAAAATATGAGAATTTGTATGGAAATCCTGATAAACGACTTGAGAGGATAATTATACGAAAAATTCTCAATTATTTAAAAAGCCTTACTTTACAAACTGAGCTCTAACTAGGGTCCTAGACCGTTGTTTGTCATATATTAAAAATATATCAGTTGACGCAAACTGTGTAAATGAAGTTATCTCAATCTTATAGACTACGCAACTTTTGTTAGCGTAATTCCCTATGCTTCCTCGCAACTTTCAGACCTAAACTTACCCTGGAGTTGCAAACTGTGAGTTAGTAGAAGCCACTGCAATATCACAACTGGCTACCAACTGGCAGCCCGCCGCTGTTGCAAGCCCTGTTATAAAATAAAACGAAACTTACCCCCTCTATTTCAAGAGAAATGGTGGAATGACCTATTTGTCAGCTAGTTAGTTACCGTGAGCACATTGTCTGGTTTTTTTTACTTCTAGATTGAAGCAGATTTTCTTGATACACACTCTATTTCCTACCAACCAATCAATACGTGCATCTGACAACACAACCAATCCAAATGTGTGTGATGTCATAGCTGTGTTTCCATACTTTCAACTAAACACAGCTATTGACCAATGAGAGTGCACGTACTATCCTCATTATTTTATAAAAATGCATCTAATTACTAGAATTTCTGACTAGAAACATAAGCAACCACTAGAGTCTGTATAATTTTGCACTTCAATAAATTATTGATTTTTGTCACCCCCAAGCAAAATAAACCTCTTGTCCACAGGCTCCTGTTGAAAGCACAAAGTCTGGGAATCAGGCGCTTCTGGCTCTTCAACACAAACTCAAAAAATTTAAAATTACAAAAATTGACC
>OX421453.1:3406785-3431785 GCA_949126865.1 Montipora capitata
CTTTCATATACCGGATCCGAAATAATTAATGTCCATGAAACAAGAGAACAAAGTGAACATGAATTCCTAATTTAGCAAGGCCTAATCGGAATAACAATAGTTGTTTTGTCCCCCGCCATTTAAGTCCGGTATATGAAAGTCTATCCCCTTTTTTACGGCTCAAATCAAGAATATCGAGCATTTAAGCCTTACCATCATCAGCAATAAAAATAACGGGATATAATACACGTGCTGGCTTGCTGGTCACCAGTACAAGTATTATATACAGCTTGTTTGTAAACAAAAGAAAGAGAACAAAGGCGACGCACCTTGAATCACTTAGCCGAGGAAAAGAGGCGCCCAATTAGATCACAAGCACGCTAAGTTGCAGTAAATTAAATGCTCATGGGGGTAAAGTAATTTGCATAGTCTTTCGTTTTTTGAGGGAACAAAACGAGGAGCATTTAATTCGTATAACTCGCTGTTCAAGTATTTAACTGTGAGTGCTTCAGAGTGTATTTTACGCCAAGCAGAGACAAAGGAAAACGTTAGCAAAAGACTGTACAAATACTCTACTACCCTGGTTTTCTTAGAAGTAAAGTACCACGAGCGAACTTTTGAGAGCAAATCAATCAATGAACGAAGGGTGCGGAGTTAAAGAGACCGCTTCAACTTATCATCGCATCTTCATCAACAGAACCTTTCCCTTAATCCACTTCAACGACTTTTTTTTCAAGACCAAAAGAAGAAATGTTCTTGATGATCGCTTCAGGGTTACCGCGAAGTGTCTCTTGTTTTGTTGCTGTTGTGCTGTGTTTTGTCCTTCTTTCTAAAACTAAGGCTGAGAAGATCAACACAGAACTAAGAAAGCCGGAAATCCCTATCCATGAGAAATCGTCAAACCGTTCGATCAAATACCAGATCTCGCAGAGAGAGGCCACGGTTTTAAAAGAGGTCGCTGAATTCGCAATCCGAAGTCTTGGAAAGGAGAAAACCACATTCAAAAGAATCTTAAGCTTTAAAAAGATAACCAGACTATCTTCTGCGGTGCTTTACAAACTACATGTTCTGTTTCAAAGGGAAAACGAACTTCTCAAAGACAAACATTTTAAAGTTTATGTGGTTAACAAGCCTACAAGAGGAGAGGCATTTGAAATAAAAAAGCAACAACGTAAAGAAAGGCGATCAACACGAAAGGAGGGTGGAAGACCTGTTTGCAATGAGTTTAGCAAGGGGGCAAACTGTTCAAAGTGTGGATACCGTGGTGTTTGCGTTCGAGGAACTGCAAGAATTTCACCGTGGCTCCAGTTTGCTTTAAAAACTCAGCGTGAGATACAATTGGATGAGCCAGTTAATCGGGTGCAGTTTCTTGGGGCTCATAATGCTTTCAACAACAAAGCCAGTGGCTATGGAATCTTCGACAATTGCGATTGGCCGATCAAGGCCAATGGGTTGTGGTGCATCGCTCTAGCCAATCAGGAGTTCAGCTTGACCGATCAACTCAACATGGGTGTGCGTCATCTTGAAATCGATTTGTGGAGCTGTTTTGGAGCGATTCACATGAGTCATGGCACCTCTGACTTCAAAATGTTGGGGTGCTTTCCATGGGACGAGAAATTCAGCGATGGAATCAAGGAAATTTCCGAATGGACCAAAACTCCCAAGAACAGGAATGAAATAATTCAACTCTTCTTGGATGATCATACAACTCATAAAGATGACAGAGAAATTAATGAAGTTATTAAACGGTATTTTGGTGATGCAGTTCTTACACCAAATGATTTGGATGTGAAATTTGCAGGAAGATGGCCGAGCATAAAAGAGATGCGCCGGATTAACAAAACGGTGATCCTTGTCGATCCGAATCGTAGTCACGCAAGTGAATATCTTCACAGATCTTTCTGGACAGACGGTTTCTCAGTCAACGGTTTTGCCTCCCATCTTAAAACGTGTTCAGCAAACAGCGAGAACACTTTTCGAGTATATAGTGATAGTACCCACTACGGTCCCTTTTACAATGGAATTAAAGACACCGGGGTGATCACAGATTTTAAAAAATACTTGTTGTGTGATGTTAATGTCCCCAGCGCGGATCAAATACACCCAGAACTTATGAATACTGCAATCTTCACTTGGGCCCAAAACGAACCGAAGAAGCCAATAACGGAAGAATCCTGTGTTATTCTCTCAGGCGATAAGAGGTGGTATGTGAGTGACTGTGAAGAGAAACATCATTTCGCGTGCGTTTCGAAGACAAATAATTACAATTGGACCGTTAGCTTGGACGAAGAAAAATATTCTGACCCAGCATGCCCTAAAAATACGAAATTTAGCGTGCCACACAGTGGATTTCAACATCAAAAACTTGTCGAGGCAGCAAAAGGAAAAACAGTTTGGATTAACCTCACCCAATATATCCCCTTTATAACATGAAAACTTTAAACTTTATAGCACAAACGTTACATGTATAAAGGCATAAACTCAGTGACTGTACTGATTTTTTACGCGCTTTTCTTAAAATTATTTTGCACATAAACTTGTTTTCTACCACAGTAGTGCAACATGGAAAGGCGTCTCCACTAATAAAGTCCCGTGAGTCTTTTTTTTTTTTTTCAGTTTTAAAAGATTTTTTAATTTTAATTTTTCTTTTTTAACACTTTTCAATGCTTCGCACTTTACACTATATTATCATTTAAAGAAAGTATATTACGCTAGCAAAGAAGGGAATCCGAAAAGAAGAAAAATAAAGGATAAATGGAACTCCTTTACACAAAATAAAAGGCACAAATTTATTAATAACCTATCATACCTGTACTGGGACCGAGTGGATACAATTGGCAAGAAAGCGAGTAGAGAATATAATTATTGGATCAATTAAGTTTTTCAATATATCTTATATTTGAAAATATCTTGTTTACAAATTCGGTTCGGACAAACTAATGGAACTATCATTTAACCTGTGTGAATAAATAAAGTACGACATAGTTAAACTTTCTACGATCCTGTGCACAGCAGAGTTTTGTTTACAGAAACAAAGAACAATCTAAAAGATAATAAACAATTTTGCAAATAGTTCGACGCTGTCTTTAAAACAAGAAGCGTCCATAAAATCGTTTGGTTTAAGAACTTCTTAAACTTACTTGAACCTCCAATTAAGGCGTTTAGCTTTGGTGACGATCGAGCCAGTTGTTAGCTATCAAAAACTGATAAATTCTCGGGTTGAAAAAGCGCAAAGGATCCCACACATTCTTTGTAAAATTTCAAATGTTTGTAACTTTTCAAAATTTCTCCCGTCATCTTCAGAGTCATTTTGCAACCCAAAATCCACATCTGCCAGTAATCAAACAAACATTTTCGGTGGAAAATCATTGAAATCGTAATAGGGAGTTCAGCTGGTATCTTATGTTAAAGGGGTGCACTAAAAGAATTAACTCAATTTCAAGAGGACAATGCTTGAATAATGTTTTTTTATGGAAGAAAGTATTCCAGTGCATGTTTTTCTTTCAGTTGTCAAGATTAAATGAGCTTATGTATCAAAAATGGCGTTCTCAGGGATCAAATAAAATTCCAGAACATTTCACCAGAAGTGTGTATTCTTCATGAGACAATTCTCGATCGACGAGCATTGCCATCGCCAGCGATATAATAAATAGATATACGTGCTGGCTTGCTAGTCACCAGTACATGTATTATCCACCACTTGTTTGTAAACAAAAGAAAGAGAACAAAGGCGACGCATCTTGAATCACGTAGAAAACAGGCGCCCAATTAGATTAAAAGTACGTGAAGTTACAGTGAATTAAATTCTCATGGACGAAGAGCTTTTCATTCGTGTAACTCGCTGTTCAAGTGTTTACATGAGAGAGCTTCAGAGCCGTGTACTCTACGCCAACCAGAAAAAAAAAAAGATTGTACAAATATTCTACTACCCAGGTTTCCTTAGAAGTAAAGTAGAACGAGAGAACTTTTGACAGCAAATTAGAGAAGGAAGGGTGTGAATTTATTGTCACCGCTTGATCTCGTCATCACATCGTCGTCAACACAACCGCCACCAGCTGTTCTTTCCCTTCATCCACTTCAACGAATTTTGTCAAGCCCCCCAAAAAATGTTTTTGATGATCGATTCAGGGTTACCGCGAAGTGTCTCTTGTTTTGTTGCTGTTGTGCTGTGTTTTGTTCTTCTTTCTGAAACTAAGGCTGAGAAGATCAACAGGGAACTGAGAAAGCGAAAATTCTTTATCCGAGAGAAATCGCCAAACCGTTCGCTCAAATATAAGTTCTCACAGAGGGAGGCCGATGTTTTAAACGAGGCCGCTGAATTCGCAATCCGAAGTCATGGAAAGGAGAAAACCACATTCAAAAGAATCTTAAGCTTTAAAAGGATAGCCAGTCTATCTTCTGCGGTGCTTTACAAACTACATGTTCTGTTTCAAAGGGAAAACGGATTTCTCAAAGACAAACATTTTAAAGTTTATGTTGTTACGAAACCTACAGGTGGAATGACATTTGAACTGAAAAAGCACCAACGTAAAGAAAGGCGATCAACACGAAAGGAGGGTGGAAGACCTGTTTGCAATGAGGCTAGCAAGGGGGCAAACTGTTCAAAGTGTGGATACCGTGGTGTTTGCGTTCGAGGAACTGCAAGAATTTCACCGTGGCTCCAGTTTGCTTTAAAAACTCAGCGTGAGATACAATTGGATGAGCCAGTTAATCGGGTGCAGTTTCTTGGGGCTCATAATGCTTTCAACAACAGAGCCAGTGGCTATGGGATCTTTGACGATTGCGATTGGCCGATCAAGGCCAATGAACTGTGCATCGCTCTAGCCAATCAGGAGTTCAGCTTGACCGATCAACTCAACATGGGTGTGCGTCATCTTGAAATCGATTTGTGGAGCTGTTTTGGAGCGATTCACATGAGTCATGGCACCTCTGACTTCAAAATGTTGGGGTGCTTTCCATGGGACGAGAAATTCAGCGATGGAATCAAGGAAATTTCCGAATGGACAAAAACTCCCAAGAACAGGAATGAAATAATTCAACTCTTCTTGGATGATCATACAACTCATAAAGATGACAGAGAAATTAATGAAGTTATTAAACGGTATTTTGGTGATGCAGTTCTTACACCAAATGATTTGGAAGTGAAATTTGCAGGAAGATGGCCGAGCATAAAAGAGATGCGCCGGATTAACAAAACGGTGATCCTTGTCGATCCGAATCGTAGCCACGCAAGTGAATATCTTCACAGATCTTTCTGGACAGACGGTTTCTCAGTCAACGGTTTTGCCTCTCATCTTAAAACGTGTTCAGCAAACAGAGAGGACACTTTTCGAGTATATAGTGATAGTACTTACTACGGTCCCTTTTACAATGGAATTAAAGACACCGGGGTGATCACAGATTTTAAAAAATACTTGTTGTGTGATGTTAATGTCCCCAGCGCGGATCAAATACACCCAGAACTTATGAATACTGCAGTCTTCACTTGGGCCCGAAACGAACCGAAGAAGCCAATAAAGGAAGAATCCTGTGTTGTTCTCTCAGGCGATAAGAGGTGGTATGTGAGTGACTGTGAAGAGAAACATCATTTCGCTTGTGTTTCGAAGACAAATAACTACAATTGGACCGTTAGTTTGGATGAGGGAAAATATTCTGACCAAACATGCCCGAAAAATACGAAATTTAGCGTCCCACACAGTGGATTTCAACATCAAAAACTTGTCGAGGCAGCAAAAGGAAAAACAGTTTGGATTAATCTCACCCCATATATCCCCTTTATAACAGGAAAAGTTTAAACTTTATGGCACAAACGTTACATGTATAAAGGCATGAACTTGTGTTGTACTAATGTTTTTACACGATTTTAATGATCTGACTGATTTCAGTTTTGAATGTTACCAGCACAAAAAAGTTTAACACAACACTTTTACAAGTAGTTACAAGCTTTCTTTTAAACAAGAATTATTCATAAAACTTTCCTTCAAATATCATATAGTACCATTTTTATTAAAAGCAAAATACACTAAAACATTTAAATAATAAACTTTTATTTTGTCAGTGCCGGTGAGAAGGACAAGATTCAAATAAGGGAATCTTTGCTGACATCATTTTTAAAATTTTGTTCACTAACACCCGAATTTGCTCACAGCAAGCATAGCATCGTGTTATCTACAAATTGACTTCGAAAGGTGAAAGAACTTATTAAACTTAAATTTCCAAATTCGAGCCTCTTTGTTTTGATAACGAGCCAGTTATTAGCCATCAAAAACTGAGAAATTATTGGGTAGTAAAAGCGCTATAAACGATCTCATGCATTTTCAAAGCATCATGCTTAGAGATTATCTGGTATAGCGTGTTCAAATTTTCAGAGCCGGCTAACTATGCAGTGCACTTTCACTATTCTGAAACGATGGCCACGTGCTTAGGAAGCAAACAATGTAAGCAAGGATTTCCCTATAGGATAACCTTCAAAGAATCTGGCTACCAGTTATGCGATAGTTATCATTTAGCAAGAGCAACACTGGAGCAACATTGGCCAACCCAGTGGCATTGGGATCATTCCAACCACAAAGCCCTCATTTATAACAGGTAATATATTCACAGGGAGCAGAGGAGTCCTATTCGACCGTTTCTCCAGATAAATTCACCGTACAATCGCAGCGCGAATCGAATCACCACACGCACTTCGTGCCTCGTACGGAAAGCTTCGCTTTCAGGAGTTCGTCGCCCGAAGGTCGACGAAAATTGACGGCGATAGGATTTCAACTGTAACGCGTTTGTGTGTAGTTTGATTACATACAGTCATTCAAATTAACAAGATCGATTCGCGCTGCAATTGTACGGTGAATTTACCTGAAAAAGCGATCAAATAAGATTTCTCTGCTCCCTGTGATATAATATGCGAGTATGCATGTTGCTGCTGTTGACGCTTATCGCACAAGTGATACACTACCCTGTGGAGGCGAAGGTACACACCGTCTTCGAATTCTCGTGGTTAGATAGGAGCGAGAAAGGAGTGAAGGCAGCTACCCGCTGCAGTTTCTTCGTGGGATCACGGATGTGGCCTCTGTGAGCGCGGAAGGATAGTTACGCTGGGTATACTGTTGCGAGATATAGGAGGCGGTATGCTGACGACCACTTGTACGACTAAGATGAAGTGATCACACTTAAAACATGTGCAATTCTCATGTCTGTTATTACTTAGTACTTACAATAGACATTAAAAATATCGAGAAAGCATGTGTATTTTTGGCTAAATAAAAGACATCACTAACATTGCTTTAAGTTTTATATCTTAAAGATGTTTCCTTGGGTTATTGTTTCCTGCTTTGCGCTGAATTAAATTCCAGAATGTATAAATTTGAAACGCTGATTCGCGGATATACCGTCGTTTTTATCTAAGCGTGGACACATAACGGGAAAACATGTTCTTTGAAGTTTGAGTTTGGCAGCCGTTAAGTAAACAGTTGAAACTTTTGCGCGCGATAGTTCAAAAGTATTTGAAGCACACTTTATCAGATTAGGGTCAATTACGGAGAAAAAGTCTTCGATGTCCAGTCTTGCCGTCATTCCAGGAAAACTTGCATAAACATCTCTCAAACTTAGAATGATTCAAGACAAAACTTGTCACGTTTGCAGCCAAAACGTGTCACGTTCGCAGCCACTTAGAGCATGTTTTCCCGTCACGTGTCCACGCTTAGATGAAAACGACGGTAATTTTAACCTTTTAAGGTTAAAAGTGTATCCGAGAATGAACTAAAAAAGTGAACTTAAAAGTTCATTTTCTTTCATGCTTTGCACGCAGTTGTTCCTTCGTAATTGTTTTCAATCGTTCTAATCTCCTTGTCTCGTCGGAAAACAGGGCTGGTGGAAATAATTCGCGTCCACAAGGAAGCTAAAAAAAGCTAAAAAAAAAATTCAAGTAATCCTAAAAAGAGCTTAAAAACTTATGATGACACAGAACCGAAGTAACATCCAAGCACACCAGCCCAAGTTCTCTTCAGACAATTCAGCTGCATATTAAAAGGACGTACCAACATTTCCATCCCATACTATAGCGAACAAGAAACCTGCCATGTCAACATAGTCCTGAATAATTGAGCAGAAACCACAAACTATCACAGCAATATGATGTTCGACGAATTCGAGGATTTGTCACGAGGTGTAACTAGCTCGTACTGAGGTTCCTCCGGTTCACTACCATTGTCTACGTCTACACAAGAATGATTCACTAGCGCACTTGCAGTCTCTAACTGTTCAGATCTCGCGCTACGATATCCATCCGTCGATGACCTGGGCCCCTCATCTACAAGTCCAGCATAATTGTCGTCCATTATGGCTACGTTATGTTTGACTTCCACAAGTTCGTAATGGTCTGAAGCTGTCGAAAATCGTTTAGTTTCGTCGGGCACAGATAATTCCATTTTCTGGGGACGTTGGTGTTCTGAGGCTCCTATTTCAACCTCATCATAGAGACCATCTACAATTCCTAATGACGAATAAAAGAGAAAAACGAGTCACAAGTTTAGACTAATCATGTGCCCCTCATGCTATTAATATAGTGTGGAGACCGGACGAACCCTGTGAGACGCCTAGTCCACTAGGGATGAACTTGTGCAAATACTTGTAACACGTTCGGTAGATTCGTTGAGTATATAGACCGACACCAGATGCCTTATGGTTGGAGACGATCGATCCGCTTGAGTGAAGCTAGACTGCCATCTACCCCTTCTGTCAGTCACGGCGCGCACATGTCACGCAATCGAGTGAAACGGCCTTCCTCATGATCAAGCCTCGAGCTCCCTGCAACAGAAGTCGTCTAACAGTGTCTGCGGAGCGCGACAATATGTCATTGTATGATGGCCCCTCAAGCGGAAACGCCACTTCAAATTTCTTGGGATCGCGAGCGTGACCGCTGTCAACGCCGCATTTTTTGTTTTAATTTTTGAGCGGTTTTCAATAAGTGTCGTAAAACCAAAACCAAAGTAATTACTTTGGCCAAACAAAAAGGACGGAGACAATCCGGTAAACCAATCAAAACTCGAAGTAATTGCACGTAGCCGACACAAAGCGCGGAAAAAATATGCACGCGCGAGCCACGATTGATTTTGGTTTCACTTCTGATTGGTTGAAAAAATGGCGCGAGAACTTTGAACCAATCACTCAGTGAAGTAATCATAAACCAAAGCAATTCACTAATTACTTTCGACACTCAATTGAAAACCACTCTAAAACCAGTTGTTGCTTCTAGTGACTCTTTTTGAATTGGGAACTATGTCAATGATTTTGCAGTCATTACATAAATCCAAAAGATTCCTGAGTACCCACAACCCTACCGTTAAGTCAAGTTTTGGCCAAAACTAAGGATCCAGGGACCCGTTTCTCGAAAGTCATGATAGCTATTCGGGTCCGAAAAGCCATTACTGAACCTGCCATCCGCCGGTTTGGTAAAGCTGGCCTTTTGGTATGTTTTCAAGATAACTACAAGTAAAATGATACTATAAAGGCCCGTTGAAACGGTTTCAACATTTGACCAACATTCGTTCAACAAAAGTTAAACGGATGTTGGGCAAGCTTTGAACATTTTTTACGCTTTCAACAATGTTGGTCGACGATCTGTTCAAACGCACCTAACATTTGGTTCAACAAAGTGTTGAATGCATGAGGTAAATGTTGAAACCTTTTAAACGGGCCTTAAATTGATGACTCAAAACCTCTCCCTTCTTAGATGAACAGGGAATTGTGACACCTGAAAAGTCATCCAGAAACGGGCCCCTGTCCCCAAGAAACAACAAGCTGACTCTATCTATTCTGATGCAATAACTTGTTCGGAATTTTAGAAGGGCTTGAAGCTACAAAGAAGCGCAAAATATATCACCAACACCGTGACTGAACAATTTTGTGTCGCGGGTATAACAAAATTTTATACTGCGCATAAAAAAACTGAATGCCACCAGCGATCAAATAACTTTGCACTTTTGGTCACTGCATTTACTTTTACCAACAACTCCACACATTAAACGCGTTTTCTGCTGCCTAAAACCAAAAACCGAAAACCGAAATGTCAAGAAGGGATGAACGTAAAATTGCAAAAGGACGTCAAAACCTGCAGATTTTCCGGACGACAACCGACCTCGAAAATAACCCAAACCGGAAAATCAGTTTTTCGAGAATTCTAACGACAACAATACCTAACTTACCTTCAAGTTGCAGCATCTCGACCTGAATTTGCTTAGATGATATATATACAGGGGGTAGGGGTGGGGGATTATCATCGCTCCACTCCTCCTCCTGAGTGCCCTTCTCAGTATTAGGTGCTCTCCTTGTCTTTTTGCTGAGATCGACTTTAGCATAAAGATCTTCCACTGAAGGACTAACCTCACCCGCTCTCGGTCGCACAACGTCAATAGTATTTGAGCGTATAATGAATTCGTTTCCTGTCCTTTTGAGGCCGAACGTATCACTTTTTGCGCGCCTACGAAAGTCCACAGATACGTCAAAATCTGGCAAGACATTTGCCGCTCTATTTACGATTTCTTCGTACGGTTCTGAGTTTTCCAACACTTCCTTTGCTCTAAGCTGTTTTATTTTAGAGTAAGGGTCTTCTGGATCTTCGCTCTCATCTTCATCTGCATCTTCACATAATGCTGGTTCCTCTTCATCACCTGGAACCTCCGCATACAAATCTTCCTTGGTGGACAAGCTTGTGTTTTCCACTATCTCGTAAAGGTCGCTGTCTTTGAGACTCCACGACTCCTCTACTCTGATCGAGTCGTACATTGAAACTGGAAGTCGACGCTTCTCGGCTTCAAACCTAACATTGTCGTAATTATCATCGGAAGAAAATTCCAATGTTTCTGCCGACTTAGCTTTTCTGATTTCTACAGTTTCGTAGTTATCATCTTCCGACGCAGTTGCGCAGGGATCGGAAAGCTGTCGGTGAGACATCGGACGAACCGGAAGTAGATGAACAGGGGAATGCAGGGGAGGGGGAGGAGGGGCAGGCAATCCTCGGGCATGCCTCTCTAATGTTAAAACCGCTTCTTTTGGTCTTTCACAACTTTCCTCATCTAAAGCTTTCTTTTCATCGCTGTCCGTGGAGCCCTTTCTATCCTTAGATTTTCCAGATTTAACTTTCGCTTCTTTGGACTCCTTTCGTGACCGCTGGTCATGATATTTGTGTTCGTCATCTTTAAAAACTCCATCTGAATTCCTGTGATCATGCTTTGATCCACGCGAGCGCTTCCAGAACTTTCCCTTGTGCTCTTCATGATCTTGTTCGTTTTTACTGCCGCGTTTTTTCTTTTCGCTCTTTTGATCCGCCTCAGTTACGCGATCCACGTTAGTAAGCAGGTGCTGCTGCTGTACCACGTGGTCCTGGCTTCTGTCCGGGGCTAAGTTATGCACGCTTTCCTCTGATAAAGGTTTCACGCTTACCGTAGGTTCATACACTGAAATGTGATTGCTGCCGTCTACAGCATCACCTTCAATTTTTTCAACAGTTTCCACAAAATGATTGTCTTTTACTTCGATTGCAATTTCCTCTTGGAAGCTTTGGTGTTGTGGATTTGTCTAGAGAAAGAAAACAAGAAAAAGAAAAGAGTAAAAATTGCTTTATTATCCATGACAAAAAAGCTTTTAAAAAATACTGGGAAAAGCGATATTTCAAATAGACACGGTTAGGTCCTACTTTCGTTAACAGTTTAATGAATGCAGTTTAAAATGTTAGGATACAAGAACCCAACGTTTCGCCAGTACGGTCTTGTGTCTTCTTCGAAACCACGGCGTCCTTTTAAGTGAAACCTATTCAGTGTTGGTGGCCTCATGGTTAGTGTGCTCGACTCCGGATCGAGTTGTCCGGGTTCGGGGCCTGGCCGGGGACATTGTGTTGTGTTCTTGGGCAAGACACTCTCACGGTGCTTCTCTCCACCCAGGTGTATAAATGGGTACCGGCGTAATGCTGGAGGTAACCCTGCGATGGACTAGCATCCCATCCAGGGGGGAGCATAGATACCCCTAGTCGCTTCATGCTACGGAAACCGGAGATAAGCGCCGGCCTTAATGGGCCTTCAGGCTCGTAACAGAGACTTTACCTTTTTACCTTATTCAGTTACACTGCGAGCAAAAAATTACAGGAGCCCGAGAGAAACAAGGAAAAGAGAGAATGCAAATAGACACGGTTAGGTGCTACTCTGGGCCCGGTTCCTCGAAAGCTTATTAACTTAATCCAGGATTAGCGTAAACATTTGTTTCACGTTTTCAACTTTTTGGTGAAAGTTTCTTTTGCTTAATTTTGGTTTTCAAGATTGACGTCTTCTCATGTAAAGTTCTGCCGAAAATCTGCGTCGAACAGCATTTGGGAGTAGAGAAATGAACTGCTTGGTTAATTTTTAATCTTAGATTAGCGTTAACCGGCTTTTGAGGAACTGGGCCCTGGTTAACAGTTTACTGGATGCAATTTACAACGTTAGGATTCAGGACCCAACGTTCCAACACTACTATCTTGTGTCTTCTTTGAGATGATGGCGTCGTTTTAAATGAAACCTATTGACACCTTATTAAAAGAAACGGAACTGAGCACACCAGTAAGAACGTAAAAGGGCATTTGGGTCCTTCCTGGTGTTAAGACGGTAAGAAGAAACATCGGGGTTTTCAATCATAACTCTGTCAGTTGCATTCAGTGATCTTTAAACCACAGTAGTACAGCCAGGCCATGTCAACCTGGCCTGGGTTGCTAGAGGCTTGGTTAGAAGCTTGCTTAGTGTTAGATTCCATGACAACTAAGATATTTTGATATCACCTAATCAACGATTACCGTTAATAATGCTGTGAGCAATCTGTCCCATTGCAATGCCAACCTAAACCCACTCAATTCAACCCTCCAACTTTCCTGAACACTTGAGAGCAAATGAGCCAAGCCTCTAAGCAGTGATAAGTCAGCTTTCAATTTGGTTTTTTTTTTTTTGCAAATGTTACCTTGTGATGTATACTTGAACGTTCTTGAATGGACACAAGTTGAGGCCTGTTCTCAGATCTGTGTGAATAATATTAAATATCAATTTAATATTAACTACTTAATAACCGAGAGTGGAGTCGTTACAGCAAAACCTCAAACTGAGGCCTTACTGTATTGACCTCACTGTCGCTTGGTCAATACAGCTAGGCCAAGATTTGAGATTTTGCTTGAGGTTATCAGTTGTTTATTATATGGCTAACATAACGGTTCTAAAGAAGAAAAAACTAATTTGCATAATCTGTCATTGGCCCATGGGCATCATGGGAGAATAATGCCCCAACCCTTAGCTGCTCTTATCCAATCAGAGCAGGCATTACATCAGCCAGAAACACTAGCCATAATAATAATAAATGATATTAACGAGTACATTTTGGTGTTAGACAGAGTAAAATCTATTACCAGTAAACAAAAATTTGAGTTTCTAAAGAAACTGTGGTGCTGCGTCGGTGGGAGATTGAAACAGAAATTTATTTTATCAAACGAGTTGATAAAGGTCGAATGGCCACCGTGAAAGATTTGGAAAGCTGACGTTTCGAGCGTTAGCCCTTCGTCGGAGCGAATAGAGGAATTGTGGTTGTTGTAGGTTTATATGTGTGCGGAGGAGCTTGCTATTGGTGGAAATAGGGTGACGTGAATTTGTGAATAGATTAATGAAATGAGAGGCGTTCATTGATTCCGTGTGGCATTGATTCCGTGTGGCACACTCTATCCACACGGAATCAATGAACGCCTCTCATTTCATTAATCTATTCACAAATTCACGTCACCCTATTTCCACCAATAGCAAGCTCCTCCGCACACATATAAACCTACAACAACCACAATTCCTCTATTCGCTCCGACGAAGGGCTAACGCTCGAAACGTCAGCTTTCCAAATCTTTCACGGTGGCCATTCGACCTTTATCAACTCGTTTGATAAAATAAATTTCTATTACCAGTAAGTCTCACTTCTCGGAAGCTTGGGTTAAGTTTAGTACACATTTCCTCGTTAACGATTTTTTTATGTGATGAAACTTCTCTAAATTATTTAATTTTTTTTTTTTTCATATGAGGTACACAACTATAAATCACCTATTGCTTCTTCAAGTACATTAGTTATGCTTTCATTTCGAACAAACTTGAAGCAATTTTGTCCTACTATTATTGGAAGGTTTTTGCAGATTTTATTCCACATTTACTAAAACACAAGCCTACCGGGAAAATGTTTAGTGTCTTTGAATGTGTTTGTACAACATGCATGATATTGCTGGACAGGGAAAGTCTCCTGTCTACTTGACAACAACCAAAATGAAAAACAATACAATAAAAAGGAACTGCAAATAACTCTTAGTTACAGGCTAGATTGCAAAAAAAACCTATCATTAATTTTGTATTATTATTGGTTTGATAAAAGACATTTACCGGTAACACTAAAGACTGCAATGCTGACTAACTATCTATGCATTACGTTGGATCATCACAAACAGTGATAAGCATAAACACACCACTGTTTGGACAGGTCAAACAACGTTCGTAAAGGCATTCTCTTCAAAATGGAATCGGTTTGATATTTCTTCTCTAAGGTCAAAACAGTAAAATGGATTATTTCCAACAATCACAGAAAGTGTGAATACAACCGCAACACTTACAAAGATTCATCATCATAAGTGTGTTTGGTACATGGAGTGCACAGGCTTCCAGCTATTACAAGAATCATAAGTCCAGCTATCAAGAAGATGATTGGTTGCAATAGTATGTCATCCTTGGGATCCCTGTATATATAAAGTTGGTCCACACTCAGAAGTCTCCTTTGTGAATGTGATGTCCCTAGAAAAATGTCCATGATTTAATTTTTCACCTGTCAATTACTAAAACAAACTAATGAACTGATAAAGAGATAATGAGATTGATTAGTAAGAAGTGAAAAATTGGTTTTCCAATTAAACTTCCAATCACCCTCTCTCTCTCTGAAAGAACTTGGCATCATGTATTATTTTCATCATCTTGAAGAAAACTAAACCTTTCAAACAGACCCTAAAAATTCCTCTTCGGCTTCCTGTTCTCAACACATTTTATCCCATTCATTTAATCTTTGTATTTTTATGCGAAAAAAGTTTGTTGATCTCAGTAAACTAATATTTAAGTTTTGACTTAAGTTATTTTGTGTGACTTTTCATTAGTATTAATTTTTTAAACAAGCTTCCCCTTTAAGTTTTTTGAAATTAAATCAGCTCAGACAAGAGGCTTTCAAAAGAAATTCACAGTTTATTAGAGACAGTGAGTTGGTAGGTGTTACAGACCCTATACAAAAATGGCTGCCTTTAAATTATTCTTTTGTTCATATTCAAAATAGCCCAACTAACCTCGTTTTTGAGACAAAAATTCTAAAGAATTTGTTATTCCGAACGAGGTTAGTTGGGCTATTTTGAATATGAACAAAAGAATAATTTAAAGGCAGCCATTTTTGCATAGGGTCTATTGTTTGGGAACAGAATCTAGTACTTATAATAATTGTTAAAAACTGAAAGTTTAGACCACCTACTATGATAATACTTAGACAGGAAAATTTATGCAAAAAGTCAAACCATTTTATTTAATTTCATTGTTAAAGATCAACTTGGGAAAAAATTAATATTGGTGCATAACAGTCACTTTGATGTTCAAAGAACGGTTAACAATTCAAGTTTTGAGTAAATACATCATCCATCACAGTTATCCGACTGAACACACACCCCTATCATCAATATTTTTGTACTCACCTCTTCCGGCCAGAAAATGAATACACGCACTAAACTTCCGCTTCCGACAAAATATCTTGGCGATAGAATTAACCAATGAAGGAAAGCGAGCTTGATCGCTTTTGTCAACATAAATCTGGGAAACATAAAAAAGAAATTAACGTCATCGCCACTTTGCCTTTGTCTCAGACAAAAACATTCCTTACTACGGATAAGAAAGGATTAACAAAAGACAGCCGAATTGACAACATACTTCACGGTTAAGGTTTATTATAGTTCCGAATGAGTGCTTGCCTTACATGTAAAATGAATGACAAATGGCATCTCAAATTACACGAAAAGCTATCCTAATATAAACTTCAGAGACTTTTTTTGCCCTAACCATGGATGACAAAGTGATTTCCTCTTAGGGTTAGTTTATAAATTCACCTTGTACAACTCGGGGTTTTCAGTTTCCAAGAGGACTTCAATTTTTCGAGGTTCCCAGGATGGTATCGGCTGAGATCTCGCTTGTCTGCTGATTTTCGAACCACCCGTCCAGACCTCGAGACCACAGTTACTGCCGTTTGCAACAAAGGAAGTTTTGTTCCTAAAAAGAATCTTGTAACCTACGCGTGAACGTTGTTTTTGAAAATCCAAGACGTCGCAACGTTTACTTCCGCCAGCTTCAGACAGATGTAAAGGCATTCCAGAAACATGTTCGATTTGTTCATTTCCAAGCACGTAAAAGATCACGGCTACCCTCCAGAAGAGGCGAGAATACCTCATATCGAAGTATACTATGGACGACTGATTTAAAACCTGAGATAACATGAATATTGGTGGTCTTTCAAAGACATGCATTCGACCATCCGGCCATCTTTGCTTTGTATCAGTTATTCGAGTCGGGGCTGGTAACCACTGGCACTCCCACTGTCCATCATTCTCAGAGACTGTCCCTACCCGCGTAGGTACTTCATATTTACCTACCACCACCCTCTCGATCTTCGTCGCTGGCCAAAAGGATCGCAGCTATGGGAAAGAGAATGACTATCCATAACACTTTGCGATCGCATACCGCACATGTGTTGTACAACTTTTCAAAATGTCTTCCGCCCCAAGTGCAGCTGAACTCCTTCATGTTGGAGGAGAAAGAACTACCGGAGAAAACATACGGATGCAAAATGGTGGGGAAAAGAAAAAAAAACAATTAATAAAAGTAGCACTGGTTAATTTTTTTTCACTCTATTTCACAGTGACCGCTTGTACAGCGATTGCTAACATAGTCAAGAGCTCCCTTGGTCCAGTCGGTTTGGATAAAATGTTAGTCGATGACATCGGGGTAAGCTTTATGTATGGTCAGGATGTATACTTGGGATACCTACAAATTGTCACAAGGGGTGACTTAAGGGGGGTTATCAGTAATGCTGATGGAAAACTATTCTCTGTCGAAGAACATTCACAAAACTTACACAAGCAAGCACATGTCGCCTTTCAAAAAAGGCAACTTTGTACAGTACAAAATATATTTCCAAATTAATACGTTGACCGTTCAAAATTCAAGCAACGAGATGTTTGGCATGATGGTTCATATCACACATTCTAATCAGTCCCAATATTCTCTCAAAAACTGGTGCTGAGGTATTCTGAGAGCCCTCCCAGGGGTTTCGGGGAGCAAGGGATGATGGTGAATTTGAACTGAGGCGCAGGGGTGGCTCGGTTGGTTAGTGCATGGCTATCGGAGCAAGAGGCCCCCAGTTTGATTTTCGGTGACTTCAACGTATGTACCAACTTTCCTCTGATCCATGTACATGTAACTCTAGCTTTTAATACCCGTAAAGCGGAGCATTGACAGAGGGAGGGGGTAAAGGGGGCACCGTCGGCTTCCATTGATACCACTTTCACAACTGAAGGGACTACCAACGTTAAATAAAGTGCCTTTACCTTTAACAGGGATACAAAGACAAAATATATTAGGGAACAAGGGAAAATAAACCATTTAGGGATCAAACAGCTGAGAACATGTTTGGAGGTAATTTGGGGAACATGAGAACACAAGCAAATTTGAAAGGGAATAAGGATCCCCTGGGAGAGCCTCTATTCTCATTAATTAAAAGCTATCCCATATGCTGGAATTCAGTCTTTTGCATCGATTTAAGTACACTCAGGAATATTGTCATACACCTTATTCCAAAATGGCCGCCATTTTAGTATTCTTTTGTTTCCCTGCAAATTGGCCCTTATGGCCTCATTCAAGGTTAAATATATTTTTGAATTTTACTTTTGAAAGGGAGGCCATAAGGGCCAATTGCATGGAAACAAAAGAATACTAGAATGGTGGCCATTTTGGAATGAGGTGTATAAACCCTTGCACTGAGAAGTAAGTTAAGGACGTTCTTAAATTAAGACAGCTTTAACTGTGTGTAAAATATAGTTTTAATTTCATTGGCATTAGGACGTTACAGTAACAAATGATGGGGCTACAATATTGAAGTTACTGGAAGTAGAACATCCTGCCGCCAAGGTTCTGTGCGAGCTTGCTGATCTACAGGATCAAGAGGTTGGTGATGGAACAACGTCAGTTGTCATTCTTGCGGCAGAGTTTCTTAGGGGTGCGAATGAATTGGTGAGACAGAAAATTCATCCAACCTCGATTATCAGTGGCTACAGACTGGCATGCAAGTGAGTACAGTTTGTATCAATGCAAAATTGTGGTTAGATTCCTTGAGAGTTTTATGTTCATTTGGTATCAGGGTTCATACAGCTTATGTACAGACTATGGAAAACCTGGAGATCTGTATACTTTGAGAAAATGATGCTCATTGCTGGCATTGAAGGTCAATCATTGTAAAAACAGGAAATTTGTACGCAATTGACCATAAAACAATGGATATAGGAGAAGTGTCGGCACTTTCTTTTGAGATGTGGTAAATTTGCTCAGGCATGCTATTAATTTTGTCATGGACTGGTGTAGTTTTTGATTTTTGTATAGAGTAATTCCTTTTTATGTCCTTGTTTTAAACACAAGATAAATTACTTCATATGTTATGTTGATATTTAGAGAAGCATGCAAGTATATCCAAGAAAACTTGACAATCAATGTTGATGAACTGGGAAAAGAAAGCATCATAAGTGTCGCCAAGACATCAATGTCATCTAAGTTGATTGGTCAAGTCTCCAATTTCTTTGGTGAAATGGTTGTCAATGCTGTCATGGCTGTAAAAAGAGCAGGAAACAAAGGAGAAGCCAAGTATCCAATCAAGGCAATTAATATACTTAAAGCTCATGGAGGTAGTGCTAAGGAAAGTGTCCTTGTTGATGGGTATGCTTTGAACTGCACCATAGCCTCGCAAGGTATGGAGATTAATTACTGCAAAAACAACTCTTCACTATTTTAAGAATTTGTGTGCAGTGGGTTTTGGTCTGTTGTAGGGGAGTCATGTAGCATCTCTTGTAACATACAATGTGATTGGTTCGATACCCTAACCCAAGAACAAAAGACTAAGCAACTGAAACAATGACTTAGACTTAAACATTAGAAGCTGTTTACAATACCAAACAATAGCAGGTTACAAGAGCTGCCACGTTACAGCTTTGTTTTCGGCTTGGGTATCAAGCCAATCAAATTATACGTTACGAGAGCTGCTACACTACTGATGTAGGGAGTAAAATCGAGCATTAGACTTGTTTTTTCAGTCTTCATATTTGCAAATACCTTAGTTTTCAGTCTACAAGTGAGTATTTTGTGATGATTAAAATTAGCAGGGAATGATATAACAAAATTTATTCATCAATAATTATTATTGATTATTATTATTGACTTACTGGGTGCATAACCACTCGGTAGTGCTTAAAAATAGGTATTGGAGGTGAGGCCTGTTCTGTCTCAGCAATCAGTATCTGAGTCGTGAGAGTGTGGAGATAATCCTTCCATCAAAGTCCCCTCTTTGAGCATGGGATGAGGAGGATAAGGAAATTACAGAAAAATCTCTGTATACCGGTACTAGTGCAGGATGATACCACGTAGAATTTCAGAAAACCACTTAACAGTTGTATGTACATGTAGCACTGGCTGCCAAACTATCATAATGGTTTGATAGAGCTGTGTTGAGGTACAATCATATTCTCATGGTTTCCAGTAAACTTTTTTTCCAGGCATCTTTATGTATAAATTACTCTCAAAACTGCCTTGATTTTTCAAATTTCAGTTACTGGTTCAATTAAATTGCATTTCATTTTTGAATTCTCTGCCAGTACTGATGTGTGCAAATAAACAAAAAATGTTTCGATCAAGCACCAAGACTTTCTTTCTTCTTATTTCCACAGCTATGCCCAAGCGTGTGGAGAATGCCAAAATTGCTTGTCTGGATTTTAGTCTTCAGAAAGCTAAAATGCATCTTGGAGTAAGTGTTGTTGTCGAAGATCCTGAAAAATTGGAAGCCATAAGGAAGAGGTAAGGGATAGTTGGAGGATTTGAGGGATCTCAACTTACCTCGCTTGTATGATTTTCACTTCATTTAATGAGGCTCAATATCATGTAGGCAAAGTTAAAACCAACCAATGCAGTGGTTTCTCCTGTGACATCTGGGGGGACTCCAGGAGGTTTGCAGGGGCATTGCCATGTGCTTTGGCTTGAGTCACTTTGTTGCTAACTCGCTTGCTTTTCCCTCCCTCCCTCTTTTTAGGGTAAGTATACATTCCACACACTGGTCTCACTGATGTGTTGACGGGTGCCGTGGGAAGTGGACTTTGGCCCGGTTGCCATGGTGACCTCGTTGCTGCGGAGGAGCGTATTTTTTCTCTCCTGCTTCCTTTATAGCACCTATACATGTACCCTCCAGTAAATTGGCATAGTGTCATCCTCGGAGACCCAGGGGCAGTTAGTCGAGACGAGACAAGAATCGGGACTGGCGTAAAGTTTTCAAGTAAGGCGAGAAGAGCCCCTGGGAACATACCTTTAACGGACGAGTTCCAGAGCGAATTAAATTCTGATTTTCTGATTGGGCGGAAATTTCCGCAATTGTCTTTTTTACGCCCAATCAGAGAACCTCATACAATGAAGTCAGATCGTGATTCCTTATATCAATTGATAAATGCTACATCAACGGCCGCCATATTTTTTCTATCGCTCTCCTTGTCTGGCTCGCAAAACAGACATTTGGGTCGCAAAGGGACCCGCAAGATACAAAATTCGACCAATTCTACCCAGAAGATTTTGTTACGTGGGGACAATTATCTGTATATGTTTAAAATCGAAATGCTTGGTCAAAACATCCTCGAAGAGCCGACTAGAACTATTGCAAGGGAAGGTACTAGTTGTGTTTTTGTGTTCCGCTTCTTAAATATAACCGTCACGAATTAATTAATTTTGGTATAAGCATTGCTATCGGCCGCGCAGATTGCAACTTGTTTTGCGCGGAAAATTTATCTTGATGCATTTAACCTAAATGCAAAGGATTTGTGTATTGCCTCGCTGTTAAATAAAGTTTTGCAAGGATCAGCCTAAAAGTGTTTTTGTGAATTGTTGCCGTCTGTGCAGCAAAGTGCGATGAAACAAATGTTAAGCTGACGATTTCGTAAGAATTTTTGAGATGTGTGTAGCCAAACAGTAGTCTGCGATGGAAGGCTAAACCCCAAGCTATTTGTGATGCTTGCAAGTATCGAGTACAACATGCTTGGAAAAATCATGAATAAGCGCAATTACAGCAGCCCTGAAGCGGAGGTTTCATCCCTGGCATCTTGTCAAAGCGACAAAGAAACAGCTACTGTCGTACAACGAAAAATCAAGGTTAAAGACTTGTATCTGAAGCACGAAGGTGGAACGCTGGGGGATCATGTGAGCCTTAATTGCCTAGTGATTAATCTAATTGGAAAACAAAAAAAAAGTGAAGCAAACAGCCAAACCTCTGTTTGTCAGTGTGCCCAAGTACAAGAAATAAAGGAATATTCATGGAAAGGATGCAAAAAGCCAGTGTACACACATAAACATTGTTTTTCTGTGTTTAAAACTGAAACAAAATTTATTTTTAATAACTACCAAATATTGATAGCACGAGTTAAGGTTTTGTTTATTATTATTTTTTAATAAGGGATAGGGTTTAACATCACAAAAGTCATACATATCAGTTAAACAAATTGGAGCGGCATTATTGTCGCGTGAATCCAACAATACCTTATGGTGCAAATCATAAGATTAGTTGCGAATTCTACTAGCGACCTTCTTGTTGGTAATGGTAATGGTGATAATTCACCAGGCAGTACTAAACAGTTCAATCACAACGAAGCATAACTTATCACAAGAGCAAACTACATGTGCAACTTGGAGGAATAGTTTTGAGAAAAATGAAAGGGAATAAAAGCATTTAATTCCATAGCAAACTTAGTACCATACATCTACATTTACTATTTTTTGCAGCAAGATATTAAATAAATACACTTGCCAATAACACTGAAGCGGTTCTATTGAGAGAAAGATAATGGCTCCTGAAAGTTTTCAGGTGAAAAACACATTGCATTTAACTAATTAACTAAAGTTGTATTATCATTTTTTAATTCCCAGGTTATTGTACAGTACAAATACAAAGCAATTCTGAGACAGTCAACATCCGACCTTAAAAGTCTTGAAATTAGCCTTTAATTAAGCCTCATTCTCATTCATGACATAACATAATCAGTCGTGTGGCCTCTAAGATAAAAAAAGCAAAGGGCAATCGCTTGTTAATCGCACCAAAGAAGGAAGGCCAAAGATTGGTCAAAAAGAAATATTTACTTTGTGTTGAAGTTACACATCTCCTCAAGGTCTAAGAGACTATAGATGGTAAAAACTGTCAAATCAGTGAAAGAAAGAAGCTCCAACTCTCTTTAAAAGAACTGTGTCGAACAATGATGTTAAAATCAAGGCAAACTTATGACCCTGATTCAATTGGTACAGCTGGGGAATTTTGTTGACGGGACGAAATAGTAGAATGTCAGCTGTACAACACCTGGTTGGTCCTTAGCCCTTTCTTGGTCATACAAGGAAGGTCCTTTTTCTTTTTTTTTTGCTAGCTAATTGTTTTTTTTTTGTGTGCGGAATTTTAAGGCTTTAAATGTGTTGCATCTTAACTTGTATGGAAAGGTTGCAAGGTTTACTCATACCAGTAATTCAATAACAAATACAGCTCTAATGTAAGGTACAAACTTCAGAGTACTGTTATTGTAATCACAAAATGTTAAATGGACAGAGAAACCATCTTTACAGATTGTCCATGGTTGGTTCCTTTGCGGAACTCTTTTCAAAGTTTGTTTCTGAATTGCACCACACCTGCAAAGGATCTGATTTTCTGCACAAGAGTTGCTAGATGTTTGAAAGAACAAAGCCATTCGAATTTTTTTGTTGATTTCAAGTAAAATTCTACATTGCAATAAAGTGAAAATTTGTTATTGTAATAAGGTAACAGTGAACAGGAAGATTTGTGAAGCATACAATAACTACAAAAAACTCGCATAATGCAGTCTGCAATTGAGAAAAAAGGTACTGTACATGACCATTTTCATTGCATGAATCAAGATTTTTATGCACCTCATTTCAAAAATTTTCTCCTTGGTCCCCATTCAAAAATAAAATAAACAATATTAATTTAACCTCTTATAAACAGACAGGTGAGCTTGAATGTGATGCTGAAAAAGGCCGATTGCAATGCTTACTTATAGACATGTCTGGCCCGTGCAACAGAAATACCAAAATTAATTCGCGACGGTAATTTGAGAAGCGGAACACTAAAAGACGACTAGTACCTTCTGTTGCAATCAGTCTTCTTCCTGATTTATTTCTTGTCGGCTCTTCGAAGGTGTTTTGACCAAGCATTTTGATTTTACACATGTACAGATTGCCCTAATGTAACAAAATCTTTTGTCTGTTTTGCGAGCCAGACAAGGAGAGCGATAGAAAAAATATGGCGACCATTGATGTAGCATTTATCACTTGATATAAGGAATCACGATCTGACTTCATTGTATGAGGTTCTCTGATTGGGCGTAAAAAAGACAATTGCGGAAATTTCCGCCCAATCAGAAAATCAGAATTTAATTCACTCTGGAACTCGTCCGTTAAAGGTATGTTCCCAGGGGCTCTTCTCGCCTTACTTGAAAACTTTGCGCCAGTCCCGATTCTCGTCTCGTCTCGACTAACTGCCCCTGGGTCTCCGAAGATGGCATAGTGTTTGAATGTTTAATAATATACACAAAAAAATTTCAGCACATTGATTGGCTGAGAGCACGTCAAATTATTTTTCCCAAACAGAGTGCAGAAAAGTGAAATATTTGCAGAAAGTTAAAGTAGTGCAATAATGGTGAAATTGTTGCATTGACAGCCAATCAAATGGAAGCCCTAGATGGTGCAATTTTTCTGTGATTGTGTGATATGCATGAATTGCTTCTTCTTAACCATGTCAAGTTTTTCATGTATATTGTTAATTAGTAGTCCCAATGACTACATGGTGCATATCATTGTCTCTCAAGACAGAAGGATGCCTACTGCTACTATTAATTACCGTATTTACCCGTGTATAAGTCGATCCCATGTATAAGTCGACCCCCAAGTTTTGATTGCATAAAACGCAATTTCTTAATTTCTTTGTTAAATGTTCATGGGACACTAATCTTGTATTCTTCGATTTCTGGAAATGTGGATACACAAAAAAATCAGGGCCTAAAGCACTTAATAGTTTTGTTGTTCAACAGCTGTTGTATATGCGGGCATTTTGTCCTTGAGTTTCGAAAAAGTTCTCAGAAAATCGAACATGTAAACCTCCAACTCACCTCTTTCGTTGTTCAAGGATAAAGGGCTTTAGAGGATAAGCACAATGCAACATCACAGAAGCAGCAGTCAATCTTTGAAAATAACTTGCGAACGATGCGAAAATGTGCAAGGTTTTATTGGTCCTTGATTTATAATTTCTCAAATGACAAACAAAACAAAATTCATAAACCAAACAATACGAAGTTTGCAAAAGCATTTAAATCTGCCAGGTTTGTATAAAGAATAAAAAACATTCATTACCAACCAGCATTTTCACGCAACACGAGTGACGATGCTTGCACGCAAACACGAGCTATTGCACCAGGTTACTAAGCCGTTGAACAATTGTGTCTTATTCGAAGAAACAGAAATGACTTTTAGAGCTTTCCGCCTTTGGAAAACGAAAATTTCCAGTGTCTATTTCATATTTGTGCTTGTGAGTATCTCCAACATTTAGAGTTGGACAAATCCTTTTTCATTTCAACTGGAATTGCTTACATTCGTTTTGAAGTCTTTTACGTCGGCTTTTG
>OX421453.1:3436785-3444285 GCA_949126865.1 Montipora capitata
TACAGATATGCTGTGGGACAATGAACCTTCTATTTCAGATTTCTGAGCTATTAAAGACCCACCTTCAACCCACAGGCTTTGCGTGCTGTGGAACAATTTTCATATAATTATGAAAATCCAGCCAAAGCTGAAATTCATCCAATGAGATCGCTGTGATAAGCAATGCAAATTTGCATAACGAAAACAAACGGTCGAAAAGCGTGTTGGTTGAAGGTGTGCCTTTGAGCTTTGGAACTCACTAGAACCATTCCTTAACTCTTAATTCAAATTGAATTTCCATTATAATGCGAGTTATCAAAAAATTCTTTAATTATTCATTCATTACATATTTATTATATTTTATTATTTACAGTTTCTTTAATTTTTTAATTTGTTTGCATATACTGGTAGTTATTTATTACATGTCTGTTTGTACCTTTATTCTGAAAAACTCTTCTGGGACAAATATGAAGTATGTATGCAGAATCAGACAAATATTTTTGACAAAACTTGTCCCTGGGCAAGGGGCATGTAAAAATCACTTGCCTAGCAGGATGGGCTGGTTGTCCCAAATCGCATTGGTGACCCTAATATTTGTCAAACCCTGTGTATGTATTTACTTTTTTATAGTTGGCCAACATTTTTGACAAGCAAAGTACATACATTAGTTATGCATAGAGCCGCATTTATCATTATTCTGAAAGATAAACACTTGTATATTGTCATAAAGCATCCCAGTCTGTACGCAGTATTTCCCAGGACTTTGGAAACTCCTCTTGAACTATGGTTGTTTTTGCTTATGTGGCTTAGTACACCATAAACCCTTAAAGACTTGGATGTGAACAAGACACCACCACTCTTTTATTTCTTTTAAAGACCTACATATAAGTTGTCAGACTGCCCAGGGAAATACCTCTAACCAGAAGACTGATATTATGCGGGTACTTAGCTAACTGGTTGTTCTGGAGCGTTTTACGTAAACTTGTTTTACATTTCCTCATCAAGTTGTGTAAATAGAGTTTTATTAATTTTTTTCTTTAAGGATTGGTCTTGATCTGGTTGAAGGAAAAGTGCGTGACAACAAGAAGGCTGGCGTTTTAGAACCATCAATCAGTAAAATTAAGTGTCTTAAATTTGCTACAGAGGCAGCCATAACAATTCTTCGGATAGATGACATGATCAAGCTGCAACCAGAAAAGAGCAAAGGAAGCGAGTATGAGCAAGCCATGCAACGTGGAGAACTTTAGTCAAGTTAAAATGTGTATCTTGTATGTGGCCATGAGGGGCTCTTATCAGTGATGACATCTTGTCAAGACCAAAAGTATTCATCTAAAGAAGACTGAAAAATGATATTATTATTGAAGACCTCAAGATCTATGAGAGAAATGTCAACAAGGAAGTCACTAAACAAGAGCAACTTATCTGCAAAACAGTGGCTCTTGTTGTTGGAGCCCTTTTAGCTCCATTTCCTCCTTTCCTGGAAATGTAAATCTTAACGATGAATAAAAAAAGAGAGTTTTCATTGTGAAATGTTAGTCTGGTTAAATGATAAGTAATTTTTGTGTCGCCATAAGAGTTAATTTTCTATTAATGCCCAAACACTTTGAGTTGTGTCATTTTGTCCAGTGATCTTGACTAAAATGTGCAATAAGCTACTTAACAGACCAATTCAGACAACTCAATGTTGTACCTAATTCAAATATCTCGAGGTTAACATTCCATGTGCATTGCATTTACGTTTAAATGATATGGAAAACTAAAACGTTTTATTCCCAAAGGATTTGAATTGGGTACAACATTGAGTTAGCCAAATTAGTCTATTTGCTCCTTTCTGAAAACGGAGGAAGTATGCTCAATCACTGGATAATGTAGGAGCCCTGGTATTAGCTTGCTATTACTTGGTCTTTTCTTTTCCTTTGTTTTTACATTGCCTTGAGTACATGGATTGCCTAAAAGTTGAGAGCTGTGGGATGAGGGTTATCTCTGGATGGGATAGTACTTCTAAGGTCATCAAGTTAGTGTAATAGTCACTGCCCACACCTCAGCAAACGATGTGGGCTGACTTTCGGTTGATCTCTCTCCGGTTTTGCTTCCTTGACAAAGTTTACTACCAGCTCATTACATCTTGCTGTGGTGCTGTTGTCAGGGATCATAGATGGACCATGTAGCAGCTGCCAGAGGCACTTCATGTATTCTTTTGGTCAGGTTCTTCGTTTTCAACGTTTTTTTAATTTTTATTTTTGAGGGGGGACTAAGAAGGGTCCACATTTTGTACCGTCTCGATCCTAATTATACCAGCAGGATCAGTATTTGTCATCCAAATGTTGGATTAATATTTAGGAAGAAAGAATAAGATTTAATTAAAGAAAATAACAAGTTAAGATCTTTATAAATAGCAAGTAAACACCATCAACTGCATGCAGCTTCCGATAAGGAGATATTCGCAAAACTTTTGACTGTAAAATACGGAAGATATCTGTTTACAAACATTGCTTTTGTTATTCAAATGTGCCAACCACAGGAACAAAAGATCCTTTGTTTCGACAACCAATGTGGCTCTGGTTGGCACATTAATGACAATAGGTGACGTCAACGATATCTTCCCTATAATGAATAAACACCTTTACTGGCCAAACCGCTCTCGATACTCCCGAACAGTCCACCTGAGATCCCATTTATGATAGTTTCTCGAATCCCCTTAACTCTTAGCAATTCTTGAAGTTTTTTGACAAAATGAAACATTTCTTCAGTTGACACTTACTTTAATTCCGAGCGTCTGTCAAAATTGTACGACCATACCCCACTCCACCTCGCCCTACTCTACCCTCCACGCTCTACTACTGCCACCACCCTCCTACCACTACCACTCTCTCTACTCCACCCTTCCCCCACCCTATTATGGGGATCACAGAGATCCCTAAAATCGGATCCCCATACAAATATTTTAAAGATCATTAAACCGTCGTAAGGTCAATTTACAGTACAGGACTCGTGGGGTTCATTTGCCTGTTACGCTGATGTCTTCAAGAATACCAAGCTTGCTTTAAATTAGAGGAAGTCAATCTTGAAAAACAAAAATAAGCAAAAGAACACGTATTCTTATTCCACAATATGGTCAATCGAACGCGCCCTTAGATTTCTTTTATGAAACTCGTGCCGGTAAGCGCGCGAGAAAATGAGGTTAACAAGTAAGGAACGCTTAATTTTACAAAGTGAAAAAACAAGCATACCAAAAGATGGTGGAATGTCAAAGGCATCCATCTCTTCCTCGATTCTGCTACTCTCCGCAAGTGGATCAGTGATCTCACTGCAATATAGGCATCGCCAATCCACCTCTAATCCGGACTTAACAGCATCTCTATACTGCTGTCTCGAAATTCCCGTGTTGCAACGTCGATGTTGCCATTTGTCGCAGCCATCGCACAGGGGCGCTTCCTGTCTCGCTGTTACTTCCTCATTGCAATAGATACAATAATAGCTTTCCATCTCGAGTGACTCTTGTAAAAATATTTGATCAGCGAAAATACTTCGATAAGATGAGTGGGTTGAATTGAACAGAAAATCTATACAGCAATGCCTGATTAAGCCGGATCGAAATCGCAGGAATTTGATTGGCAGATATTGTTGGTGTTATCTGTTCTTTGTTGTAGTTACATATCATTAAACGTTTAAACAATATCCTATTCAAGTTGAAAAAGTTCTCACCTCCTTTGCAACATGCCGCACAAGCGAAGTTAATGAGCTCACATTGTTTTGATCGCGTTTCTAATTCTTCCCGTAACAGAGAGAAAAGAGACCGGTAGAGAAGCAGGCTGTAGGGGGAACATTTAATATATAGTTGAGTGGGGGAAGGAAAAAGTTTTGCCGCAAATATTTTATCACTGTTTCAAGCAATGCAAAAACCCTCTGCGAGAGTAGAACAAACACGTAGACGAAACTTGCGGGAAACAAGTGAACGCTTCTAAGCGCGTAATCAAACAAACATATTTCAACTCGATGGCTCTTTAACTAAGCAAATGTTTAATAAAAAGGTTTTATAGCCGGTTTATGTTCACAAATAAAGCCGTGGATGGCGTGGGAGAGAGAGAGAGGGAGAGAGAGAGAGATTGGGGAGAGTGAAACGAACATTTTCAAGCCGAATCAAACAATTCATCTTGGATCAAAGATCACATTATCTTCTTTTGGTAATTTGTAAATACATTTCAGATCTATTTCACAAAGTATTTTGGACGTTGGCGAACTGACATATAAGCGTTGGCGAACTGACATTAGACCTTGGCGAACCGACTTCATACGATGGCGAACAGGTCGTTGGCGAACTGACACGTTGGCGAAACGACCGGTTACCCTCCGAGACTATCTCCCACCGAAAGACACTGGGGAATTTAAGATCTACGAGTCGGTCGTAATCGAGGAAATAATCGTGTTGCACGTGCGGCACGTGCACGGATTTTAGCACAAATTCGTGCGGTACTCTGCACAACAATGACGTCAAATCACCAAAGTTGAGGTTTTGACGGAGGATAACTAAACTTCGAGCCAGGATTCGAGCAAGGATCCGAGCCAGGATTCCAGCCAGGATTCGAGCTAAGATAAGCTTTCTCCGCTATTTTTTCTCGAATCTCTCGGTTAGGTTAGCTCTCGAATCGGTTAGGTTAGGTCTATTTAGGTTGGTTCTAGTCTAGTCTAGTTAGGGTTAGGGTAGGTCTCGGTTAGGTTAGGTTAGGTTAGGTCTCGGTTAGGTCTCGAATCCTGGCTCGGATCCTAGCTCGAATCCTGGCTCGGATCCTGGCTTTAGTCTTAATTTATCTCGTTTTGACGGCGTACAGATGAGGTTAACTATCAATAGAGTTATTTCCGCAGAGTTATGACTTAGAGTTAGAGTTAACGACTGCCAAAATCCTGAATTCACGATTTTGGACTAGCAAAATCTTGAATTCAGGATTTTGGAAACTTAACTCTAACTTTACGACATAACTCTATGAAAAGGGAACGCCGTAATTGGGAAGGTGGTTGGTTCTGAATCCAATTTTTTAAATTCTGCAGAGTTTAACTTAACCAGCTTAATCATATTCTAACAATAAAAAAATGGGGATTGCCAAATTCACTTTGAGAGTCAACAGTGACACCGGTGACGGGGAGGTCACGGGTTCGAACCCCGGCCGGATCAACACTCAGGATCTTAAAATAACTGAGGAGAAAGTGCTGCCTTTGTAATTTCATCTGCAAATGGTTAGACTTTCAAGTCTTCTCGGATAAGGACTATAAACCGCAAGTCCCCTCTCACAAATATCTTCTATGTTCATAAGTTCCCCGTGGGATGTTAAAGAACCCAAGCACTATTCGAGAAGAGTAGGGGATAAAAGTCCCCGGTGTTGTGGCTGTCCTGTTCTCTCCAGCAGTGTTCTATTTTAGAAATTTCCTAGGGGAGGGGGGGGGGGGCATGCCCCCAGACCCCCTAGGTAATGAAATGAGGCATATTCATTTCGTTCAATGTAAATGTATTACTTTGTAGAGCCTTTTGCGCATTTTCAGCAATATTAGACATTAAAGGGACTTCCACTAAAATAAGAATATAACTTTAAAATACTGAGCATAATGCTTACCATCAAAAACGCTTGTTTTGGTTTTCAAATTTCCCGGGCGCTACCATTTTGAATAATTGTGACGTGTGATGGTTGCTCTGTTGTTTCAAAACAAAAGCTCTTTGTGTGAATACAATAAAGCAACCGTTACACGTCACAATTATTCAAAATGGCAGCGCCCGGGAAATCTGAAAACCACTGAAACAAGCGTTTTTGAAATTTGTCTATTTCGGATACAAACCCTACCATTGGAAAAAGATAGAACAATTTTGATCGTAAACATTATTTTCAGTATTTTGAAGTTAAATTATTGTTTTAGTGGAGGTTCCGTTTAACATATTCTAGTGCGTGTTCAAACTAAGAGAAATCACAAAATTTGAATAGGTTCTATTACATGTATAATGACACTGGGAAATGCACTAAGAGGGCATGGGAGTTACAGAGCAAATCAAGAACAGTTGTTCTCAACAGAGTCCAACTGGTTATGTTCAAATTAAATGCCAAGAGAAAAAAAAACAAAAATATCATAGACCTCCTAACCCTAACGGCAGCCAATTAAAACAGTATTCTGTTTTAATGCTAACAAGCCTTCCTAGCCTCGTTATGAGGAGCAAATCTCAAAAGAATGTTTGTTTCAAATGAGGGAAGTAGGTCTAATTAACCATTAAATACAAAATAATGTAAAGCTGGTGGGTCGCCATTTATGAAAGTGGTCAATCAAGTTTGTTCGTCACAGAACCTGTCCTTACACTTTGCTCAGGGGCATGGCTTGACTTATTTTACTTGATGCACTGACTTAGTTGATAAGCCAGGGTTCTTGCATAGCAGAGATTGGGAGAATTAGATCATTGTTAAATTAATGTAACAATCAGTGAACTAGGAGAGACTTGCTATTGTTATCCAGAAAATTACACATTAAACTAGCTACTACAAACATGCATCCTATATCCTGTATGCATCTCTGCATTGGCAACAACCCTGACTTGATCATCTTAGAAAAAACTGTTGCTATATTTTCCAGTCATAAATTATGCTTTTTTCGGTTTAGTAAGAGCCCTAGGTGAGCCATTGGGTTTCTCATTCTCCTTCGCCTCCTCACTCTCTTCAGGGACAACATCATTCTTTTTCTTTTTGTCTGCCTCCTTCTTGGTCTTCTTTTTCACTTCCTTTATCTTGGAAGGTGTAGCATTGCTGGAGTGTTCACGCCACACTCTTATCTGATAGCAAATAAAGTTCCATGCCAGCCAAGCCTGCATCAAGACTACTCCTGCCATGGCTGTGAGTCTGGAGGAAAAAACAACGTAAGTAAATAAACTTAGCAATAATGAAAGTGACCAACAACAAAAATACTGAGTAGGCACCAACTACTTTAATGATTTTTTTTTTCTCAGCCCTGTGTAAATTAATGACTCCTTGTGTTTAATTTCTTACTGGTAGTGGGTACAGCATTTGGTAATACAGATTTTAGCTAAGAATGACGGGACCATCAATAAAACAGTCATCATCTGCATATGCAGTATACACCTATTAATGTCATGTAATAAATATTTAGTTACCATGGCAAACAAAGAACCATCTAAAAGCACCCTATATTTTGAGTTTAAGCACTTATATCTCAAAAACGAACTTGATGAATCCTACATGAAACTAATTAACAATAATTATTATTCCATGATAGCCAACGAGGCACATAGCGCCGAGTTGGCTATAATCATCTCGTATCCAACAAGCGCGAGTGGAATAATTGTTTTATTAAAAACGCCCCCAAAATATAGAAAACTAGACTACAACAAAAAAAGGCCCCAAAAAATCACGCATATGCTTGCCGTGTTTGTAGATCATGGTATAATGGCTCATAACCCATGATGGCTTAGCCAATCAAAACTCTCAAATTGCATTATCCAATGATCCAGTTTTTAATAATGTGAATTACTTA
>OX421453.1:3449285-3459285 GCA_949126865.1 Montipora capitata
CCATCATTTTCTCTTGAATGGAGACAACAACACTCACTCAAGTGGACACTGTATAACTAAAACTACACAATTTTGTGCTTTAACACCTTGTACACTACACGTACATACCTGTTTAGCTCGCGTGAAATACAACTCCGGAAAACAGTGAACCCAAAATGAAATTTGAAGAATAAAATAGAATTTCAGAGCAAATCTGAAGTATGACAAAAAAGATGGAATAATGAAAATACAGAATTCCCATATAAATGGCCTTGAGAGCAGAGATAACATACAAAATAAAGTTGCAAAACTTACGACATTTCATTGTGTGGATAGCCTTCCCATAGCTTCGTAACGTGTGGAATGAATCCTTCCTAAACAGAAGTTACTCATTATTATCATCAATATACACGGCCAAATAGAAAATCGGCCTCTTCAAAACATACGCTCAGCAGGCCGCAAAAGACTGACAGCGGGCTGCTAATGCATTATCAGCCCTACAGCTGATTGGTTCTTGCTTCATCATCTGATGGATTTTAACCAATTAGAGTAAGCCTAGTGTTGACGCAGGAAAACCATTCATTTGTGAAACTCCGGTTTTGAACTGTCGTCGAATCGTCAATCAACACTTACATGATGATTTGAAGTGACTTTGAATTCGTTATTCACTTAGCTTGTATTATTAAAACTCACATTCTTGATATCATTTGGCCTTGTTTATTGATTATAATGATAATGACATGACTTTTTTCGGGAATATTGTTTATTTGCGCCCGCGTAGTGTCATTCGCGGCCCTCCCGCTTCGCACTCGGTCCGCAAATGACACTACGCAGGCGCAAATAAACAAATATTCCCTCAAAAAGTCATGTTATTCCCTTATTAAATCTTTAATCTTTAATTGATATAATTAATAAACAAAATGAAAACAAATAAAATTACAATTGTCAACACATTAAATTATTACAAATACTTGAACGGAACACAGCAACCGAATCAGCACATACGGAAACAGAAGACAAAGCATTCCAAGCAGGAACAGTTCTTTTTTTTGAATACTTGTGTGAATTAATGGTAGATGAGTAATGCTGGAACTGGAATGGGTGCTGTGCACTACCTTAAGTCAAAAGCAGTGCAATCCTAAATGGCTTCCAAAAAGTAATGTTTGTGGCTTCCTTTAGGCTTGAGGATAGGAGAAATGGCTTGGCTAATTTCATTTTCACACCTCAGGTAAGCCTACTGCAAACCAAAATTGTTGTATATAAACTGAATGAAAAATTGAGGGTCCAACAAGGATCTCAATCCAAACGCAAATACCTTATAAATACTGATAAACATAAAACAAGAGTTACCTTTATCACAATGTCTGCTCCCCATGCAGCAAAGAAAAAATAGAATGGCAATAAGATTCCAGAGTCATTAAACTTTGTAAGTTTTGTCTTTGAGAGGCGCAGCTTACGAGAAATTTTCTACAACCAAAATGGAAAAGCCATGGTTGGCACAAAATACTGTAAAGAAATTGATCTTGGAACTCGGTAGAGTGCCTTTAGGCTCAAATAATTATTATTCCCTGTTATAGAACTTGTCCACCTCACATTTTTCCTTTTTCACAGGAGAATAAACAACAGGCCTCAGTTGTTCAAACAATGGATAGCGCTATCCAGTGGACAATAATTTATTGCGCTAGTGATTTGTCCAGTGGACGTTATCCACCTTTTGAACAACTGGAGCCAGAACTTCTCTGCCTCACTGTTTTCAAAAGATTGATACAGTGTAAGTTGCACTGCAAAACAGATTTTGGTGTGAAATGACAAACAGAATCATGCCTCTTGCTGGCTCAGTTATTACCCAAATTCTTGATAGATCTTCTCTGTAACAGAAAATCAAAGAAAGTCATGAATTTCCATGCCAGAGATAATTTTGTAGACTTTTTAAGAGCAAATATTGGGAATTAGGTGCATTTTAATTCAGGTTTGAACTCAACTTGACTTTCAACTTTGAGGTGAAGACAATGTTACTCACATCCCACACATATTCCTGAATGATTGCATGTACAACAATCCAAGCCATTGAATAAAAAAATATTGTACAAAAATCTTTGGGTCCATTAGTGTAGGTTGTTGGGAGTTCCTCTGTTCCTGAAAGGTTGAAAAGGACAAGAAATGGTTACTCACTAGGCTTTAACTTTTGTTGTTGTTGTTGCTTTGAACCTAGATGAAAGAGCATGAGAGGATTGGCTGTGAGTGAAGATACACAATGCAACCAGGTTGGCAATTGTAGTGTAATGATTTCACTCTGAGTACTTATACCTTGCAAAGACTAAGTAAAATTACTACACAGTAAACATACTACAACATGATCTACAGCAAAAATACCACAGGATGGAAAATTAAGCTCCTCAATAGGAGTAGAAATTATTGTACCCCTATATATATATATATATATATATATATATATATATAATCGTTGGCTTAAATAAAAGGAAGGAATTTCATTCAAAAAACTGAATTTGTTATAATTAGTTTCCTTTCCCATAGAGTACGTTCCTACATGATTAACCGTTCTAAGGCCCTTTTCTTGGATTTCGTCAGGCCTTTCGGTTTTGGATGAACTCAAAGGCCCTGACCGGGAAGCTCATTATGATTTACATTGTTTAAGGGCCCCTCTAGGGGTTTTGTTAATTTTTTTGCTTCGTTAAGTTAGCCTTTTTGTCGTCTACAAATTAGCACCACTTTTTGTTCTTCTTTCTTGTAATCTTATATTTTTTTGACAGCTGTCACTTGTTATTGTGTAATTGTTAGCGCCTAAATCGTATTTAAGTTTCGTTTTTATTCAAAAGTTGTCATAACTGAAGAAGGTCTTTGACCGAAACGTTTTATTAAATTTTTAATTTTCAAACTCTTTTACGTCAGAAGTTGTCCGTCCTCGCTTCCTTTTTACTTACTATATATATATATATATATGTATCTAATATCTAACCAGGGCAAAATTCAGACACTTTCTATTAATTTAATTCTCCTTATCTAAACAAATTAGCCAATATCAAAAACACCATAACACTCTTTTTTTGTCCCTCCAAAATTTTGCATAAGCATTGTTTCCAGTTTCTCTTTGAACCACCGTAAGTCGCAAGAGAAAATAAAAGCAATGCTTATACAAAATTTTGAAGGGACAAACAAAGAGTATTACCGGTATGCTATTTTTGATATTGGCTGATTTCTTTCAATGAAATAAATCTTCTAGTTACAACCCCCCTCCCCCTCCCCCCCGTTACCCCCCAAAAATATGTTTTTTTAAATCTCAGTTATTTGCATGTCTCCATTAGCAACATTGCTTTGGGTGGGGAGGGGGTATTTTAGGGCTTTTATTGTAGTTAAGGCTTTTTAAAGCAATAAAATATTTGAAGTAAAAACTAAGAGTAAAAGTGCACGACGTTTCGACCAAACTTCGGTCATTAGCAAACTAAAAGTGAAGATAAAAATTTTTGCATAAGTATAAATATAAAACAAAGAAGTAAAAGTATGTAAAGTATGTAAATGTAAAAAAGGGGCGTTAAAAAACATGCAAGAATAACATACTTATAAATGATTTTAAAACTTTTGCATGAATTGAGTCTGACTGTACATTGAGACTTGGTCTCACTTCATTAAATAAATAAAAAACATTTCCTAAATGAGACAGTGAAACTTGCTTTTGCACATTTTTAATATGGTAAAATACTTGGTAAGATCATTGGGCACATAAGAATGTTTCACACAGAATTTTTTTCCAATAGAGAAAGACACAATCTTGTGCTTGTCTACACATTGATGCAAATGCCACAACGTGCAACCAACATAACCTGCATCACACAGGTCACATTTGTGACCTCACACGGGAAAACGTACATTAATGTTTTAACATTAAACGGACAAAACTAACGGCTAACTAACAGACAGGTAATAAAAAAAATAAATAAAAAATAATAAAATTTATTTATACCGCGCAAATTCAACTATGCAGTTTTCAAATGCGCCTTACAATAAAAGAACAATATATAACACTATATAGTCAAAATTACACGAATGAATAATTATCTAGTGTATAAATTACAATACTATATCAGAAAAAGCTTTTTTAAAAAGATGAGTCTTCAAATTACGTTTAAAAACTCTTAAAATCAGAAGTGCATCTAAGATCTAACGGAAGATTATTCCACAGTTTTGGTGCGGCGGCCACAAAGGCTCAATCGCCAAGAGTAGGGAGAGTCCTGAAATCTGGATTTGAAAGCAGATATTTGTTATTTGATCTGAGGCTGTAGGAAGAATTAGGTTTAAAATTTACGAGAGATGATAAATAATTAGGAGCTGTACCATGGATTGCTTTGTGAGTGATTATAATAATCTTATAATCTATTCTAAACATTACAGGTAGCCAGTGTAATTTGACATATAGTATAGGTGTGATATGGCAATACGGTGGTGCTAGATATAGGACTCTTGCAGCTGCGTTTTGAACACGCTGCAGTTTACTGAGAGCGCAGTAGGGTAGTCCGTATAAAAGTGAATTACAATAGTCCAATCTGCTTGTGATGAAAGCGTGGATTAATTTATGGGCAGATTCTATACTTAGATATTTTCTGACGCGTCTAATGTTGTGAAGATGAAAAAAAGCACTCCTACACGCTTTGGTTATGTTGAAGTTCAGGTTGAAATTGCAGTCAAACCAGGCCCCTAAGTTTCTAAGGGGTTCCGTGCTCGGAGAGATGATGGATTCGCCAATAGTTAGAGTAGCGCGTTTAGTTTTCTGTAGCTGCGCTTTCGTCCCAATGAGCATGAACTCTGTCTTGGAATCATTGATCATGAGTTTATCATTGATCATCCAGTTACAGATGTCACAGAGGCACGCTTCCATTGCTGCAATGGCGGCGTCTTGATTGGAATCATCATTTGGATTGAAAGCCAGATAGATACCAGTATCATCAGCATAACTGTGCACTGTTGGGAGGTGCTGGCTAATCACATCAAATAGCTCACTGGTGTAAAGGGAGAACAGCATTGGGCCGAGACAGGAGCCCTGTGGCACACCAAACTTCAAATCAAAACTGTCCGACTTTGCACTGCCGATGCGCAGTAAGGCAGTTTCCGTACTGTGATTTTTTCGGTAGGCTGATTGAAATTCCGGGAAACATCTGATTGGACGACAGGTGATCGGAGATTTGTAGTGCAGCTGCCTTTTCAGTGATTTTTGAAAGGAAAGTGAGATTGCTGACGGGCCGGTAATTTTTCTTTATCAGATCCATGTTGGCGTTCTTTAACTTTGGTCTCACTAAAATGTCCGGAAAGTGACCACTACTGAGCGAAAGATTAACCATGTTGGAAATGGTCGGTAGGAGTTCGTTAATACAGTCTTTGACAATCTTGGTAGGTATGGGGTCATTGTCGCAGGTCTTGTTTGGGGCATTCAGCACCAGCTTTTTGATACCTTGTGACGATATTGGCTGGAAGTTATTGAAGGGTGTGGCAGCAAACGAAGACTCTTGAATGCTACTTCCGATCGAATGGTGAGGGTGATTCAATGAGGAGTCAATTCTATCCAGCTTTGAGCAAATAACATACTCAAGCTCTGCTGGACTCATTACTGCGATTAATAAAAATTTATTTTTGAATTCAGGCGATAGCCACGCAGCGAGATCACTATCGCACTTATTAACTCGCTCTTTCTATTTAAAGCGTTTACATGACTTGTAACTTCATGCTTTGTCTTTGCCCTCCACCTTTTGTTGCCAGGATTGATCTATTTTTGTCAGTTATTCCTCAAAGATAATTTTATATAACTTTTTAGGGTAGCAGTTCGTAGAACACATTCGTAATCATCTCAATGCTTTGTAAAGAAAATACACTCTGGGGCCAGGGTGGCGGAAGAAATCACGGCAAGTGTTTGGCTTTTATTCAGTTTATTCTCACACTTGTCTTTATGAAGATAATGCTGATGTTACTGGACAAAGAATAATATACGCAATTAAGAGGCAGCATCACATGACACAAGTAAGCTACTATGAGTGGTATTTGAGTCCTCCGATCCAAAAGCACTTTAACAGTTACGGTCCTTCTTACGGCTAAATGAACTAACGAATGCTAAATTTTTCTAACGGTTACAAGGTAACCACTAACGCTTTATCCATACTACTAACGGTTTGGTGCAACAGTCTAACGGTTTGGTGAAACCGTCTAACGGTTTGGTGACACCGTCTAACGTTGACTAATGGATTACTAACGGCTGACTGACTATGGCTAACGGCTAACTGACGCTTTAGGCTGTTAAAGGTTAAAACGTTAGTGTACGTTTTCCCGTGTGAGCTCACATTTAAATTGATAAAGAAGGTATTGTTGGTTGACAATAGATGGCTTGACTTCACACGGTTTCAGATGTTGTTTGATCTTGTGGCTGACAAACGTGGGCTGGACAGTCACTTGAATTTTCTGGCTCAGACCTTTGAGTTGTGCTCATACAATATCAGCTGAAGCCTGGTCTTTAAATGGCAGAACAACGCGAACAGGATCTAATTCATTGTTAACAGTTGGTAACTCAAGAACAGGTTGATCAGAAGCTTTGACTGTAATAGAGCGTGTACTCTGAGTGTCTTACAGTTTCCACGACAGAAGTTCACTGAAATTAAGCCCTGTCCGGTAGGGTTAGTATCTGGATGGGAGACTGACCTCAAAATATACGACTCGCTGCCAGAAACATAGGACCGAGAATTATATTTTAACGCTCAAAAATGCAAACTAAGCATGGTGCAGATTTTGTTATCCTGCTTTATGCAAAACAACTATTAATGCAAAAGTAAATAAATATTGATCCACAGTTTTAAGGAAGAGCACAAGGAAGTTTTTAGGAAGTGTTAATCAAGATTTTAAAAAATTGTCATCAGCAACAAAATTTGTGACATGAAAACAACATAAATTTTGTGCCAAGAGTATAAAAAGTTACCATCAGCGAAAAACATTTTGGGAGATTTTTGCTACATTCAATTTTTCTATTCTTCTTTTGGCTGCAGAAGTAAATAGCAAAACTCGAAAGTGACATCAATTTCAGCAGCCACCTGTGATCAAGTTACCTTAGGTGTTACTAACAACTGGATAAATCTGTGGCAAAATGATGGCAAGACGTCGGATTGTTGTTTTGTTAGTTAGTTAGTTGTACGAATTGAATGTTCAGCTTCTCTATTTTTCATCCAGATACGAATCTTTAAAAGAAAACTGGAGCGAAAAATTGTGTGAACAAATTACACGAGAAGAAAAAGGCTATCAGTGAAGTCAACAGACACAGACTAGCCGATATAATCTACATGTTTACCAATCAGCAAAATTAAAGTAGTGTTGCCGAACGTACACTTACACTCCATGGCTAAAAGATTTCAATATATGTGAAAACTACGTTGTGATTTTTTAATGTTTCGTTTAATTCAGAAGAGCTCATCTTTTCTATTGCTGGGCAAAAATTTTGAGCACAGCACCATGGGATTTTCAACACAAACACTTGCTGACGAAATCTACATTTTTTTGCTGATTGATCGCAATGATAAAGATAAAAATAGTTTTCTACTGTTTTTCGGTTGCAAGGAAATAACTGTTTATTTTTTTTTCAATGCTGGCAGAAAAGTTGACCCAGTCTTCAAGAGTAAAAATATGATGGTCGACTGGTGGATTTTTTTCTTGTTTATTAATTTTGACCTGCAGGATGTCTGTAGAATGTGAGCTTGCGTGACGATCTCTGTAGACGTTAAAAGAGCAATTTTGATTTAAGACATTTAAGAATGAAAAGATGTCTGTTAATTTGACAATAACATACTCAAACAGTTTTCATTCTCTTTTCATTAAGAAAATTAACAAAGGAAAAAGGCGACAAGTGGGCCACAAACAAACATTATTGCTGTAATTCAAGAAAACCGTACATTTGTTTCGTAATTCATGCATGCACTGCGGTTCTACAAATCTTACACTCACTCACTCACTCACTCACTCAGACAGACAGACAGCCCTGATGACATTGTGTGTAGAAAGTGCGCTACCACAAAAATCATCTTTACATAATTATAGGATGAAAGTTAATTTTAATACAATTTTTCAACTTAATTAGCAGACTCCGGCTGGAACAAACCAGACCAAGAATATAAAAGAATGATTATAAAACAAAAAAGGCCAAGGGTCATTTTAACTGACCAATCAGATGTTGGAACATGTGAAATTTCATAGCACCACCAGCTCTTTTAAACTAACCCAAAAGCAAAAGATCCATTTATTTATTGTAAAATATCCCTTCTTCTCAAAAATAGGTGAGAAACTTTTCCTTTAACATTTCGACTACGTTGTTGTTTTTTTTTTAATCAATTAGCTTGGTACAAATTTTGGGATAAAATTTCACAAACGCGTCTAGTAAGTTTCCCGATCTATTGTCTAGGGAGAAAAGTCATGACCAATCAACGAATCCCACGATAAAGAAAGACCGAATCGAACAGAGGATGGAAAATGTTCAACGCCAAGTCTTTGAAAAGAAAATAGGGTAGATATACATTAAGAGAAAAATAAATTTTCAACATCGGTGACTTTTGGTTCATTAATGGAAATTTCTTCACGTGGTCTATGCAGGGTGTTCAACCTTTAAGGCAAGTAATAAGTATCTGATGTAAAAAGCCAACTTTATTTCTGGAAATTTATTACTGTAGACGTACCGTTAATAGTTTTTGTCACGTTATGTTGCGGTGCAATAAATACTGCTGCCACTTTTGTGGTTGCCTGGTAGAAAAACAAAAAAGAATACAATTATTTTTTAAAAAATTAAGTTCATTTAAGTCTTAATATAGCGCTCATATCGATGTGAAGTGAAAACTAATAGGCTCAAACAACAAACGAAAACCTCACCTGAAACATAAGCCCGATCATGAAAAGCATACATACACATGATACTATATCTCCATGGTTTGTAATTATGAATTCATGGCTCAGAATCGGGGCATTTTTACCCGATTTTCGCCTGCTTGGCATTTTACTTTAGAGAGGAGGACGAAACATGAAAAGGAGATTTATATTAGAAGAAAGATGAGAAGTTAGAGCCAGGCTCTGTCGGTCATTTGGCTTGTGCCCAGTCCATTCAGAGAATCACTGCTTCATCCATGTATGGGAATCCCGATAAAAGTAATACGAAAAAAGCCAAACCTTATTGCCATTGTGGGTCTCTTCCTTCCAGAAGCGATTTGAGCCATCTTCAATTCTTCGGTTTTGGGATTTTATAAAGACTAGCTGTAGATTTGAACGCGATAAAAGAGACTTCACGGTTTATAAACAATTTTGATATTTAAATTTTGCCAACAACAGGCCCCAGTTTTTCAAACGATGGATAGCGCTATCTACCGGATAAATCGCTATCCAGTGGATAAACAATAGTAAAAGCAATTGCGCTAACCAATGGATAGTAATTTATCCGGTGGATAGAGTTATCCACCTTTTGAACAACTGGGCCCAGAACAAAAGAATCTTTTGTTTCGGCAGCCAATAAACCTCTGGTTGGGACATTAATTACAATAGGTGACGCAAAGGTGGACGCTATTCCCGATATTGATAATCTGTGCTTTGAAAATTCGAAATTCTTGCCACTCACAGTTTTTGATGGCTAACAACTGGCTCGTTATCAAAGCTAAAGGGCTTAAAACTGGCGATTTAACTAAGTTTAACAAGTTGTAAACAATGTCGTCAGCAAAGATTCCCCTGGAGTGGTAAACGGAGTACATCAGACGCGATAGAACTGAGTCATAGCTGGGTATTTCCAGATTGGCATTCAGCTGTGCTGTGTCAAATGGAGACATGATATTAGCTTCTTTCTGAGGAATCAAGATTTTGACAAAGCAAGCGCCGGAGAAGCTAATTTCTAGGGGGTTCTGGGGAAATTCTACGGAAGAAAATTTTGAAATCTTCACGCTCGGAAGTGCTACTTTCATCATTCTCGACGAGATAGCAAAAAAATTAACGTGGATCAACCGCAAAA
>OX421453.1:3469285-3479285 GCA_949126865.1 Montipora capitata
AACACATTTTTTATTCTGCATATCTACAGGGATCCACATTCGCAGTCGTCCGGTCGTCCCAGACAACTAAAAACCCATCCAGAGGAGTATATATAATAACTCCAAAGGTCGTCCGTTGGACGAGTGAAGTTTTAATAAATGTCTTTTAGAGCGGTTCTCAGTTGAGTGTCGAAAGTAATTAGCGAATTGCTTTGGTTTTGCATTACTTTACTCAGTGATTGGTTCAAAGTTCTTGCGCCACTTTTTCAACCAATCAGAAGTAAGACCAAAAGCAATCGTGGCTTGAGCGTGCACATTTTCCCGCACTTTGTGTCGGCTATGTGTAATTACTTCAAGTTTTGATTGGTTTACTGGATTGTCTTCGTCCTTTTTGATTGGCCAAAGTAATTACTTTGGTTTTGGTTTTAGAGCGGTTTTCAATTGAGTGTCGTAAGTAATTAGATAATTACTTTGGTTTATGATTACTTCACTCAGTGATTGGTTCAAAGTTCTCGCGCCATTTTTTTAACCAATCAGAAGTGAAACCAAAACCAATCGTGGGCTCACGTGTGCACATTTTCCCGTGCTTTGTGTCTCGCTAAGTGTAATTACTTCGACTTGGTTTGCCGGATTGTTTCAGTCCTTTTTGATTGGCCAAAGTAATTACTTTGGTTTTGGTTTTACGACACTCAATTGAAACTCGCTCTATGACATTCATTTGAAAACCGCTCTATTAATATCATCAAATGTTATAATATTATAGAATGCACTTTTGTTCTGATCGCTCTTTATTCAATGGAACTTCCAGAAAATGAGGAATAAACCTGCAGCTTTCCTCAGCAATGAAATCGCAAGTTTGGGTGCCATTTGCCGCAGTATTTTCCATGAAACGATTGCAAGCTCAATTTTCATGTCTTGTTAGCAAGTTGTTTAGCAATCAAAGGGTGACTTGTGGTCTCAGCTGATAATGTGATGTTAGTTACAAGGTGTTTTGCCACCTCTGGCAAAAAGGAAAACAAGTGGAGTAGAACCTGCTGCTTATGAACAAGAAAAACACAGAATCTTGGTAGCATATAAAAGGAGGACTCCTTCTGATGAGCTTGTGGAAATTATCAACCTGAACTTGGGACATCCAACTGAGGGTTGACCATGATGGTATAATCGCAGCAGGACTTAGTACTTCTGTCAGACTTAAGGACACGGGCCGTAGGAGTGGCCCACTCACTGAACTCTAGTTTTCTAATGATACCATCTTGCTGTAGTGCATAAGGCTCAGTTCTTGCCCTGAACAATTTGGGGAAAGGCCTTTTCCTTAACTTCTAATTTATCAGAAATTCCTTTAACAGTGTACCCTGGATTCCAGAGGTTATTTTCTCGCTATGAAAAGGGCGACAAGAGCGAGTTGCGAAGCGGCGAGGAAAACCTCTGGTACAGGCTGTTAACCCTTCTGAACATGCCACCCCAATCACGTTGCGCTTTCCACTTCCAGAGTCAATTTTTTACCCTGGAGATTTCATTGGTCGATCAAGAAACAATTTTTTATAAGGATTGCCATTGGTTAAGTCGAGGGGGATGATCAAACTGGTTTTTCACTGGTGTACAGGGCCGTAGCCAGAAAAAAATGACTGAGGCAATCTCCGTGGTTAAATTATCTTCGGAAGTATTTTAAGTGTTTACGATGCATATTACATATTAAAGACAACACTGGAATCACGCTTTATTTTAAAATTTCACGAAACAATGACCGAGGCAAGTGCCTCGGTTTGCCTCATACTGGCTACGGCCCAGGTGTATTACAAGAAGACTATGAACATGGCAGTAGCGATCGTGACACGATAATCACAAATTCATGGCTGACAGATTGAGGTTAATTTGGCGTAATCGAACAAGCACACTTTGATTTTGTTTGGGAATTTTGCGAAGGTGTGAGCTTCTGACATCTTTACACCTCAATGCCTCGAGTCATATTGAAACTGCTCCACAGACTTTACGCAAAGTTCTTTAAATTTTTTCAGTTTTAATTCCAGGACTTGAATGCAATTTTCTTATTTCTCCAATTCACGTTTGCATTTGTAACAAATATTAGTTGCGTGAAACCCTTTGACAAAAAACTCAGAAACGATGTTTCGCACAGACTTGAGAACTGGTGAGGTGATTTATAAATTTGTCTCCTACATCATTCCAAGTTTTTGTCTTATTTCATTGAACAGTTTCAATTTTATTGTCTTGTTACATGACAGTGACAACGATTTATTCACTCGACCGTGAGAATTTCCCAGTGGAGTACACAAATATTTTTATCACATGGATAAAACCGGTTTGCCCAAGTTTCTAAAATAAGCTCTTACTCTGGAAGTCAATCAAAATAAGTTGGTTTGCATGGAAGTGAGATTTTTAACGGCCCGTACCAGAGGTTTACTTCGCCGCTACGCGACTCGCTCTTTTGTCGCTCTTTTCATAGCGAGAAAATAACCTCTGGAATCCGGGGTATTAACAGTGCCCAGTTCATCCTTAATTAGCTCTGAGTAGGTTTGAATAACAGCATGCATCTGTTGAGTGACTTGAGCTGAAACTGATTTCTCAACAACGTGAATGTGAAGATTTCATTCTGGTCCAAACGAATCTCAGAAAGCTAATTTCTCCCCAGGAGCAAGGGTCCAGCACCGACAACTATAGTGAGGAGAAGATTTGCAGAATAGGACTTGTATCCAGCATGAACATTGAACTGACCACAAACTTAAATGGGGTCTCCAGACTGAGTGTAGCAGCAACTTGGTTGTGCAAGGCTCAAGGGGTACATCACTGAAAAACTTTGAGTACATTTCTTCAGAAATAATTGAGACATCAGCTCCTGTGTCGAGTTCCATTAGAACAGGTTGATTTTTCGGCTCAATAGGAACTTCAATGCTATATCGGTCAGCAGTGATGGTATAAAGCGATACCAAAAAGGGTATAATTATCTATATGTCATGTTTTGGTGTCTTATCCACTGTATTCACTCACATGGACTTACTCAGACAAGCCTCTGCAATGTGGCCAGCTTTCTGGCATTTATGACCAGGAGCATTTCTTTACTTACAATCAGAGTGTTGATGTCCCTGCTTACCACACCTCAAACAACAGAATTTTGAGGAGAAGGTGGCAGCTTGATTGGTGGGTGCTTGTCTTTACCTTTGCTTTTGGCTCTCATTTAGAGCATGGTGTAGCTTCTGTGCAGAATTAGAATCAGAGCCATGATGGTTAAGCTGTGCAAGATCATTTCCGAAGCTTGTTGACTGAAAGCAACCTGAAATGCTATATTATAAGTGACGTCCTTTGCAAGCAATCTCTCCTGAATAGCTTTGCTTTGGACACCACACACAAAGTGATCTTGTAATGCCTCATTTAAATTTGTACCAAAGTTGCAGTTAAAAGGAGGATGTTTAAGGTGAGCAGCAAGATCAGAAACGCTGGTGTTTTTCAACTGTATGCAAGTGTGGAAACGGCATGATTCAGAGATAATGAATGATTTTGGGGCAAACTGCTTCTATAAGTGTTCTGTTAATGCAGTGTAACTTTTCAAAGAAGGAGAATTCGGCAAACACAGGTCTGCCAGAGTATGGTGGGACGTTGATGCGAAGTTGAGGAATCCAGTTGAACTTCATTTGCCATGAAATGTTGTTTGAGGGGGTTCAAGTAGTGGTTAATGCTTATGTTCTTAGGATTGAATCCTTTGAAATCTTCCCTAAAGTGGCCATAAGCTGTATCCTCTTTGCCAGAATTTTAAGGCGGTATGAAGGAACACAAGTAACACACAAAATGGCTGAAACTAAGGAAGAAATCTTTTGTTGCCGTGAAATTTATTCGACATACCCCTTTTATACTATACCATATGATGTAGGTTGGTCTGGCCACTCAACTATTTCTGTCAATTCCCTGTTACATTTTCTTGCCACTGTTTTGAGCCAATTAAATGGACTGCTACTCTTTGCGAATTGTGTGTGGGCTCTTTAACCTCCTAAAGAATTTTATAGTTAAAGGCATGTGAGATAAAGCCTTAGTGTATCATTCTTATCCAAGAAGACTTGAAAATTCAACCATTTGCAGATGCGATTACAAAAGCAGCACTTTCTCAGTTATTTAATGACCATGCGTATTAGTTCAGTCTCAAAGCACATAGAACTTAGAAGCTCTTGTCTTTCTTTGAAAACCAGTCAGCAGTACATTTTAGTCATCAATTCATCTATTGTTACTATACACTGCTTGACCAGCATTTGTAATGCTAAATACAGTCTTTTCATTGATTCTTAGGTTGGCACTGGACATGTTCAACTTGATAACTGTTTTATCGAGCATGGACACATTCAAGTATCATCTCCAGGCAGCATCGTCATTCGTTACTGCACGTTCAATAGTGCTTTTGTTACATTACGATCTGTTGGCTTCAGCAGGATTGAAAACTGTCTGTTTAGTACAGATGAAACATCAGCTGTTGTCATTGAAGGCCTACCTCCAGTCACAAGGCAAAGACCAATTTCCAGACCTGTGGATGATTGGATGGTATCCAATGGTATTAATTCACTGGGACTGGAAGATTTGTATGACCTATCTGTAATTAATGCTGATGCTAATGCAAAGAATGGTGTAAAGCTGATCCATGGTAAAGGTGTAGGCCCTCGGAATGAGATTTTTCCTGTGATACCAGTCAAGTCGTCTGAATGCCAAATGAGAACAAACAGCGAGAGCCAAGTTACTGCTTTCACAAGTGATCTGCGACAATCTAAGAGTACACTTGGAATTGGTTGTCAGACACAAAGGCATTATCTTGATACCCAATGTCGTGATGTCATCAGATCCCTACACGGATGTATAATTAGAAACAATTGCTTTGGTGTTGGTAAAGGAGCGGTGCTTGTTCGCCGAAGAGGACATGCATGGATTGAGGGAAATGAAATAAGCTGCTTATCCCATGGTATTCGGTGCCTTACAGGTGCTAAAGTTGTTATTCTGAATAACAGAATTCACGATTGCAGTACATCAGGGATTTTTTTCAGAGAGAGGTCCACAGGCTTGGTGGCTGGAAACCATATTTATACCAACAAGGAAGCTGGAGTAGACATTCGTAGTGGTTCGGACCCAATAGTACAGCACAATCACATTCACAATGGAAAACGTTCGGGGGTGGTTATTTTGGATCGCGGTAAAGGAATAATTCGAGACAATGACATTTATGACAATAAGGAGGCTGGAGTCTACATCCTGTACCGTGGAAACCCAGTTGTCAAGTAAGTAATCAACTTTTTTGCGGGAATTCGCACCTTAAAAAAATTAGAATATTCAAGTGGCTACCAAAACTGGCCATGTAGGCTTAAATAATTAATGCAATAGGGCTTTTGTAAACAATTCCCTATGATAATAATATTATTATTTCTCTCAACTGCTTTCTGCTGGGATCAGAATTTGAGAAAACATTAACTTTATGTTCTTAACAAGTAGATATACAACAGGCAATGTAGATGAGAGCAAAACTGGTTGTATTGAGTGAATAGTAAACAAGAAAGTAAACATAGAAGGTTCCTTGAGGAAGATTGAAGCCTAGTTGCAAATTTTGAATGTAAGCACAAATATTTTTTGAATCCATCATTATTTTATACTTTGCTGCAGACACAACAGGATCTGGTCAGGCCATGCAGCTGGAGTTGCAGTGACAGAAGAAGGCAAGGGTCACATTCTTTACAATGACATCTATGGAATGGAATGGGGTGGTGTGGACATCAGAAATGGTGGGAATCCTGTGGTGTCTAACAACTGGATCAGAGATGGCCATGCTGATGGCATTGTCATTGGAGAGGGTGGAAAAGGAATTATCATGGATAACGACATCAGAGGTAGTTTAAACTTCCTAGTCACTGTTCAAAGTATTGCATGCATGAAAGGCATTGTAAAGAGACAATGTAAGGCTGGAAGCAAGTTTTATGTTTGCGAATTGAACAGTTTCAATGAAGTGATCCCAAAGCTTGAGTTTTCAACTTTATTGTTTTGCCATACATGTAATTATGATAAACATCATTATACACCAAATTAAAAAAAAGAACTAAATAGCATGGAAGCTTCCCTTCTATCTCTTACTTTTCTTTTGCGTTTGCTGGGGTGACAAGTTTGGGAGAAGAGAGAGACCTGTGCCATGGGTCAAAACTCACTCTGATCCAACCGCCGTCCACAACCTTGGACGACACTCTTCAAACCGCATGCCCCATGATATGTTTGCTGACTGTGACTTGAGCCCACTGTGTCCCGCGCATTCCGTTATAGTAATTCCGCTGTTGTTAAGTGAGCCCACACAACGTGAAGGATTTGGTCGCTAAGTAACCGCCGCACATGCTCAATTTCGACCCATGGTAGAGGTGTCTTCTCCTGTACTCCTCAACCCGGCGAACACAAGAGAAAAGAGACCTCTCCTGCTAGCAGGCAACATGGAAGCTTAAGAAAAACCAAAAATTAATACCAGTAAAAGGCTCTGAATTAGGGCTATTTCAATAAATTATTTATTATTGATTAACAGCATCTATATCCAAATCCTCAGACTCCCAGTATTAAAGTGCTACTACGACCAAAAAAAGAATTCTTCATTTTCTTTGGTTTTCAAAACTATGTTAACTAAACACTAAGTGACCCAAGGGTTAAGTTCTGATTTTAAAAAAGACACCTTTTCATTTTACCTGGAATTTTGTTATTTATTGATCCGCCATTTCTAACTTTAATCCTTGAGAGAGCTGGGTAGCGGAAAAAGGATAAAAGAAAAAAATCCGATCCCACCAATGCGTCGGCCAACGCATCGGTCGACACACCACCAACACACTACTGAGTCGCGTCGGCTGCGAAGGTTGACTGCAGTGACCTTACCGAAATCCATTGACGATTCGCGGCAGTGCTCTCTACCCTGAATGAGAAGAAGTGTGGCCTGAACAACGCTTACAGACTCGCAGGCACAACACGCAGTACGGTTAGAGACTTCCTTGGCATAGCGGAGCTGCGAATTGTCAACGAAGTGACGTACCAAAGCACCCTGGAGAGGCTGGGAGACCCGAAACTTTCAGTAAAAAGGATCTAGCAGGAGTGCCGAAGGTAGCTGGGCGATCTGTTGCCGTTTGTGAAACGACTTCGCATAGTGAAGAGGCTGTTGCAGATGGCGTTGGAAGATGCCTTCTATTCCTAGAGGGCTTTGTCAACTACAAAAAAAAAAAAAACGGCTCCTTTAGGAGCCACCAAGTTTGCAAAAGTCTATGTCAACCTCAGTTGCAATAATGGGTTTCCTTGTGCTCAAATATGTGCTCGATTGATTGCCGCATAATACACCTTTCTTGCCGCGAAATTAGACTTGAAAGTTTCGCATGTCCAAATTTTTTTCGCACCCTATCAGAAGCCCTGTAATAATATATATAAATAGCTGATAAAGATAAAGTCTCGGGCAACCGGTTTGCCAGAGTGAAAAGTGGGTTCTAATAACACTTGTCGTAATGGGAACTGGCTTCTAATATCATGAAATACAAGATGGCGGTCAAACGTAAATTTCTTATTTTCATATCGTAGTGATAGTTTTCCGTCGAAGACATTTCAGTTCAGTTTAGCATTTCAACAGTTCAATTAGGCCCAAAATGAGTCACCGACATGCCACCGACACACCACCAACGCACCACCAACGCGTCTTGTACGTTATAAGATTAAACAGTGGCCAACACGTCGGCCGACAGTGGACCAACAGTCGGGCAACAGTCGACTGACGCATGGGCCGACATGTGGGCCGACGCGTTGTTAGAGGGATCAGATTCTTTACTTTTACTGGAAAAAGTGAGGTCAAAGACGTACTGGTTTAAGAATGCAATGTGTGTGTATGCAGTTGAATTAATATGCAGCACAGGAGTTTCGGGCTTTCAGATTTTTAAACTTGTGTTTTGAGTATAATGATAAGTTGTGTGTACACAGGTCCAATCGGTCAGTTTTGAACGTGAGTAATGGCGAACCATAAAATCCAAACCTTACACTCAAAATAAACAGCCTTTGGATAAAAATCAAAGCTCAAAATTTTGCCAGTCAGGTATTAAGCGAACAGGCTTTCAAAATCTGAAGAAAAAAAAGATGATTTTTTGATCGTAGTAGCACTTTAACTCTAAAAGAGTTTACTCGGTGTAATACTCGGTGATTGGAACTGAAAAGTTCAGTAGATGTTTTAAAAGGTGTATAGTCAATTGGAGTGCCACAATAGACCGAATGCATACATGTAAGTGGCAGTCAAAAAAAGATTTTTTTGTTTATGTGCTAGTTAGACTCACTAGCCTCGTTTGCATGGACAAAATACAAAAGAAATGTTGCTTGAGAGCGAGGCGAGTGAGTCTAATTAGCACATAAACAAAATAATACATTTTTGGCCGCCATTTATGCGTTCGGTCTATAAACAACTTTTTTTGTTAGATAAGGAAAAATAAATTATTTGAATGTAAGTAGGCTGAAAACCACAAAAACACTTGTTTAAAGAATATAAATGCTCTTAGTTCAGAGGTGGAAGAGACAACATTCCAAGAACTGGAAAATTCCATAAATTGGAAAAAATGGAAAATTTCAAAACTGGAAAATGAACGGAGAAGTTTTGTAATTATTTTAGTCCTGAAACAGGACTGGCATGGTGGTCGTCATCCACATTTCCCAACTATTCAATTGTATGTGGGGTGAGTATCACACTGGCAGTTTTCCTGCGCCTTCAAAATTGACTCACAGCTAGTTACATCTGTCTGCAGTTCTGTACTCTGATATGAAACATGGACTATCTAGTGGCTGCCAGAGATGTATTATGTATGTTTTTGGTGTGATGTTGTGTGTAGCACTCTTCACAAGCTCAAGCAAAAAATCTTTATCTATAAGCCTCTAAAAACTTAAGCACTTTTTCTTGACCATAGCCTGCTCACGCAAACTAGAAAAATGCTGTTTTTGTGAAGGTTGTAGTGATGCACAAGTTAATGATATGTTTGGTAGGTAATAGTGGCTGTGGTGTATGGATCCTCACAGTCTCCAAGCCACTTATCTATGGAAACAGAATTACTGACTGTGGAGACAGTGGAGTGGCACTGGTTAGCAACAGTGACCTTCACCATGACAACCAACAGCTCAACTCTCAGTTTTTGCAGTCAGAGCAAGAGGTTAGCAATGTCATGATGCCAACGATCTGTGTCTCCTGTCACAGAGTTTATGAAGGAAAAAGTAGTGTTATGTGCTGCTTTAGGTTGACTACCAAACATGAAAAGATCTTCCCCTGAATTTAAAAATTACCATTACAGTGCTGGAAATAATTTTTCTTTATTCACGGGACATATGTCCTTTCAAATCTTCCTTTTGGTCGGACATTTGACAAAATGGACCGGACATAATTTATTGACTGACAACACCTTGAAGAAGAGAACTCGAGATGTGCTGGTGAGATGTTCGGTCATCGTGTCCGATCGTAATGGGAAATTGGCCGGACATTTTCAAAATTTGGTCGGACAATGTCCGATGACCGACTGTTATTTCCAGCACTGCATTAGGGCATGAGATACTTAGAAAACAGACTACTGGTCAATTACAGAAACCTAGCAGAGTATCAAGGACACTCGAAGCAGTGGAACATGAACAAAATTTGAGTGTTGTCGCTTACATGTAAATGCAAATTCGGCACACATTTCAAAAACTAAAATCATATTTATTTACTGTCAAACCAGATCAAGCTTGTTCCTCAAGATTTTGTTGATGAGTTGATTAATTCGAAATTGAATTATTTGTTACCCATTTTGAAAGATACCTTAACCTTCTTAAACAAAGCAGAATTTAGTTGCAAGCAATGGTCAACAATTTGGGCATTTATAAAAATCTCCTCTTATTCCAGCCAGAAAATTTTTTGATGGATATAATAGTACCTTTTAGCATTAGTAAAATTTGGTGCCCTGAATTAGCATTCTTATAGATTTGTGAAATCTGTTTGTTTACAGTGGTCATATTTGTGACAATCAGATTT
>OX421453.1:3481785-3484285 GCA_949126865.1 Montipora capitata
TCAACACACATTTTCAAAAGTGACCGTTACAATTTTGAAAAACTATATATATATCGTAAACAGATTGGGCCAAAACATACAAACATAACAACGGAATAATGTGTTCTTTGGATGTCACTTCTCTTTTTACAAACGTGCCGCTTGATGAAACAATACAGATTTGTCTAGACAGATTGTACTCTCTCCCCGGGACTCTCTCCCTGATCCTCCGCAATTACCTCGTTCTGTTTTGAAAGATCTCTTGCAGTTTGCCACTAAGAAGAGTCATTTTATATTTGATGGCCAATACTACGATCAGATTGATGGTGTAGCCATGGATTCACCTTTAGGCCCCGTTTTGGCTAACATTTTCATGTGCCACTTTGAAGAAAAATGGTTGATGAACAGCAGATTCTGTCCTTCACTTTGGTTCAGATATGTAGATGACACCTTCACCATGTTTGACAGCAAGGACAATGCTAATGAGTTTTTAAGTTTTCTAAATAGTCGACACGATAGCATTAAGTTTACTCTTGAATTCGAAGAAGACAATAAGATTCCATTTTTAGACATCCTTCTCAAACGCTGCCCTGACAACACTTTCTCTACATCTGTCTACCGGAAGAAGACATTCACAGGCCTTTACACCAAGTGGGATTCATTCACACCTCGCAAGTACAAAATCAACCTCATCCGCACTCTCACCTATCGATGCTTCCGAATTTGCTCCTCGCCATCTTTATTACAGGCCGCTATTAAAGATCTGAGAAAGCTCCTGTTGCAAAATGGTTACCCTCAAGGCGTTATCACGTTCAACATTAACGATGTATTGAACAAAAATAAAAACAAATCAAATAACCCTGTTCAAGCTACAGTCCCCAAAAAAGATATTTTAATCATGTTACCCTACTTAGGTCTTCACAGTAACCAAGTCACGAAACGTCTGAAATCCTGCGTATACAATTTCTACTCTTTCGTCAATCTCAAGATCATATTCCAAAACACACGCCGCATCAACTCCTTTTTTCCATACAAAGATCGCTTGAACCGATCTCAGAGGTCCAAGGTCGTCTATAAAGCTGTCTGCTGGAACTGCGATGAATCCTACGTTGGCAAAACAAAACGAAGACTCCACGACAGAAAAACAGAACATTTCAAGGCCCTAGCTAAAAGTGACCATTCATCAGCCATTGCTGATCATGTGAAAACCACTGGCCACGACATTAAATGGGATCACTTTGACATTTTAGCGTCCGGAAAAACTGACTTTCACTGCAAAATTAAAGAGACTTTGTTCATTCAAGAGCTAAAGCCTTCCCTTATTGTCAATATTAGTAGTGAGAAGTTATTGCTGTTTTAGCTATTACTTTTCATTATGTCTAGACACGTACTGCTGCAGATCATTTTTCTCAGTCTAGGTTCCAGACCCCTATTGTTTACGATATATATATATATATATATATGTAGTTTTTCAAAATTGTAACGGTCACTTTTGAAAATGTGTGTTGACTAGCATACGAAACGTCACGTTTTATAAAAATGCGTTGGAATACAATGTTTATCACCGCTGTTTGTGTTATTTTCTTAATCAAGCTACGTTGGTGATTTATGTTCATTAAAACTAGGGGTAAGAACTGTCTCTTATGTAACAGTTTCCTTGAAAGTGAATAATATATCTGTAGTAGATGTTACCTCTGAATAGACTCTATTCAAGTCTTTGTAATTTGTCCCAGTTCACGGCTTTGATTTGGACTGGAATAAATTGCACGGACTTGAAATTAAATCATTTCGCTATAGCACTTCAACATTTTGTGTCAGAGATCGAATAGGCACGACTCAGAGAAAAAAATGAAGAATAACATGATTTACAAATAATTCAGCTGCATATTTGTAAATTAAAAACGCTTTTTATACTTCCTTAAAATGCCATCATTAGCCAAGTGGAATAAGATTAGAATTGTCAAGAAATTAGTTTTTCTCGTCATAAAACATCATTTTAATAAATTGAAGCATAAGTATTGCACCTTGGTGCTTATATACTTTTTTACATAATTAATGATAAATGTGATGGTTTTCACTTAAAAACAATGTCATCACACACTCACTCACACGCTATCCTTTCTTGTGTTCAGGATTGCAAATGTTGAGATGCATGCACTTCATTATATTGATTATCACATCAGTTATCAATTTTGTGATAATATAACAAACAAACAATAACAATACACTTTGTTTACCCTCGGATTTCAGAGTAGCTAGTAGCTAATATCTCCGAGCATTGAAGATGTACAATTGTTAAGAATACCAGCTGGCGGGAGGCAAACCAGTTGGCTATTTTACAAGTGCGCCAGGAAGTTGAACCAGGAAACAAATTCAATCAGTGGTCAGAACGCGGTCTTGAACCCGGGATCTCCGAATCTAAAGGCACGGGTCCCAACCACTCGACCACACTGCCTCCCTAATATAATGAAGTGTCAGGTGTTACGTCCAACAACAATATTGTCAATGGTCGTGGTATTTT
>OX421453.1:3491785-3494285 GCA_949126865.1 Montipora capitata
TTCTCTCTATCCTTTGTTCGATGTTTTCCGTGAACGCAATGTGATACACTGGTGGTACTAATATTTTTTTCTGCGTCTGCTGCTGGCCTTTATAGGTGAAAAAATACCTCAAGGAACTTGATGGACTGCAAATCTCGCTTGATATTTTGAAAGTAAGTCATCTACAGAAATTATTTTGAGTTTCTTAACAAGACGCTTGGACGCGCTCACGCGGGATGATTTGGTGTTAAGCATAATATATTACACTTTTCATGGGTACCGATAACCAGTTTGTTTACACTAACAAACAATCTTGCATTCAAGTGGCAATGAGGCAAGGCAAGTCTCGAGGGAGATTTCTAAACAAATTGATATTAAAATTTAACTATAAAGCCTTGTAGCCATGTGTGAATATTGATATACGCAGAATAGCTGGCGTTGCATGGTACTCTGCAATTTAGCCGAACTCAGTAAAGTTTTGATAAACTTTGCTTTCTTTCTTTTAACCTCTGGCCCCTTGGGAAACAAAACATATTGTTATATACCTAGACTTTTGCTCAACAAAACTAACGCTGTGATTGGTTGATTCTTGGTCATGTGGCCCTGATCAAATTCAAATGTATCCCGACCAGGATACAATCCTGCAGTTGTTGCCCGCTCTGGATATTTTGCTAGATTGTTGCAGGAAAAGTCTAAATATGTAAGAAAGCACTTAATGTCTGGTCCCTCGGGAAACTAGTGAGTTTTGTTTTCCCTCGAGTCCTGGACTCTCAGGAAAACAAAACTAACTGTTTCCCTCGGGACCATTCATTAAGTGTATATTATTTCCCTTTGCAGCCGACATTGAATTTTAAGTGTAAAGAGTTTTGTTATTAAAGTTAAAAGTTATCAGTAAATGAAGAAGAAAGAACTAAGAAGTGGAAATTGCACTTGCCTCCCACTAATGTGGCCCAGGTTTGATTCTGGACTCTTGGCCATATGTGGGTAAAGTTTGTTGTTGGTTCTTTACTCTGCTTTGAGAGGTTTTTCTCTAGGTTCTACAGTTTTCCCCACTCCTCAAAAACCAACATTTCTAAATTCCAATTCTATTGGACCTTATTATGTACATTACATAAACAATATCAATATGTTCTTGAAATGGTAAAATGAACGTGGGTTTAGTTGTTATTTAGGAAATTCTTGAATAACTGCTTGTTTAAGCTGTGTTCACTTCTTGAATGCTCTTGAGATCGTCATCAAGATCTGCTGTCATCCCAATTCAAAATCTTCTTGGTTCGGAAACCTTCAATCACAGTTTTGCTTTAACGAGCTTGTCCTTAAGTGATTTCTTGTATGATATTAAAGGAAGTTTCTTGAATATGTTTGCCAGCAATGGCTGGTTTTGAATAAAACTCCAGTCGCACGTCAGTATTGCTTGACGATTTGACACTGCTGGGTTGTATGTTGTGACAAATGGTAGAATTTTCTCGCTGGCTTTGGCTTTTTGTTTAAGTGGCGGCTGTCTTCCATATTGTTCTCTCGATAAGATGCTTAGGGTAAGCCTTGCTCTTCAAGGCGGGTTTGAATTGAGATAGTGCCTCCTCAAATGTTGTTTTTGAAGAGTCTGTACGGAGGAGCCTACCGGTAATAGCTTCTTTCAAATTGATAAAACCCTTGGCACCGGGCGGGTGGCAAGAGGTAAAATGTGTGTATTGGAAGGTTTCAGTCAGCTTGTGATATGGTGTAATATCGAGAATGGGTTCTTTTTCAAATCATTCTCCTTTGCATACTATTGTCTCCTTTGTATACTATTGTGTCTAGGAAAGTGACCTCCTTCTTTGAAATTATTTTTCAGCTGTAAACTTTATAGTCATGGTTGGGTGGAAGTTGTTAGCTTGTGCTTGCATTGAACAGGTTGATCTCCTGTTTATAATGTCCCATAGAGAGAAAACGTCATCAAGGAAAGGTTTCCATATTGTTGGTTTAACTTTGCTCTGGCTTAGCATTTTTGTTTGAATCAATTTCTGCCATGAAAATGTTGGCAAAAGATACTGCCATTTTTGTTCCCATGGCTGCCTCGTGGACAGGAGGGTTACTATTGTAGAAGCCGTCGTATGTTCTACATACAGTACTGTTCTTATATACCCTCTTCTTGTGGGATATTTGTGCACAAGCTGGTTTATACATCCATAGAAACCAAAATGGTGTTTTATAAAAGTGATAAAATTAGTGGCATCTTTGAGATACAATTTTGCCTTTTTGCTTTTGAGCAATGGGCTGTAATAGGCGATCTACAAACAGGGATACTCTTTCAGCTGGGCCATCACAGCCCAAGATTATTGGTCTTCCAACTGGCCTTAGTTGGTGGATTTTGGTTAGACTGTAGAAGATTGGAACCCAAGGCGGGTTAGGGGTTTGCTGAAGCCACTTTCCTGTCATATCGTCAATGTGTTTTCCTTGATAGAGTTCAGAGATGGTGTCAGCACTTTAGTGTTTTTCCACCCTGATCCCAATGAAATCGCACAATTCCCTCAAGAGCAAA
>OX421453.1:3496785-3509285 GCA_949126865.1 Montipora capitata
TTGTCATGCGATATCACCCATCAGTGCCTCATCTCAAGAAAATATTAATGGGAAAATGGCATTGGATAGAGAACCAACCCTTACTCAGGGAAATATACAAGGAACACCCTTTCATCTCCTACAGAAAGGGGAAATCCTTAAAAGATATACTTGTGAGAGCAAAATAAGGGTCAAGGTACAACACCATCAAGTGGGAATTTTGTTTGGCGAGTCAACATCCTTTTCATCTCTCTATGCATTATTGGGACAAAATTCACTTTGACCCTTTTACTCCCAAAAACTAGTGGCGGTAATCAAAATTAAATGAAATTTCGAACTCAGCCGGACCGCAAACCTGATGAAATCGACCCATAAAGCTACCCCAAACCATTCCAGACACAAAAGACAAACAAAGTACTTAAAGTAAGAGATCTTTATTGAACCAAAAAGTACTTATAATAGTGTTTTAAATTTTGTAATAAATTGCATATTTTCCCCCCGAAACCAACCCTTACATTTTCGTTATTAGCGCGACGCTCAAATGACATAGACTCATAGAGCTTGGGTTACCTGTGGCAGTTCAGGATACCCAGAGAACAGTGCACTGCTCGCCTTGGAGCAGAAAAAAGAGATAATTAGTAATTTGGTTAGTGGCTACCTCGTAGTTCACACAACATATACCGATGGAAAGGTAGCCGTTAAGTCATTGGGTTAGTGTCTACCTCTTAGTTCACACATAATGATATACTGATGGAAAGGTAGCTGAATAAGTCATTTGTTTAGTGGCTACCTCTTAGTCTGTACTTATATGGTGATTTCTGACCAACTATTTGGCTTCATAAATCGCTCGTATATAGCGACTAAAGAAATCACAAATCTCGCCGTTATGTAAATGCCAAATTTGCACAATCCTCTCAAGACTTCCTGTGGGATACAGGAACTTAAAAAAAACATTGCAATTTGTAGCTATGATGAAAAAACACAAAAAAACATGAACGGAGAAAGAAAGAAAGAGAATTGGGGGTAACCATGCATTTTTCAAAGACAGTTCATGAACAAAACAAAATACACACAATGTATTTGTATTTAAATAGCTTTAAAATTATACAAAGCCACGTATGGCATTCTTTCTGAAATTGAAGCTTAATTATCTCTGAAATGCATGGTTACCCCTAATTTTCTTTTTGTATACCAAGAATACTTCCTAAGATCTACTTTCTCTGCATAGTTTTAAATGGCACAAAAATATCTCTGTATTAATAAGCATCACCAATAAGTAACCCGAGTATCTCGAGATGTGCAGAATGTATGCACAATTCCAATAGTAGGCACCATCCTTAAGTTGGAATACGCTGTATGTCTTGGTTGCTGATTGTGGTGAATCCACACCAAACATGACAAGTTCTTGAGACAAATGATAATACTTTAAGACATGTATTATTAATACGCAAGTTATTCATTTGATAAATGGCTTTACCCTAGGCGACTGGTATTGGAAGAGCAGTAAATCGTTATCGAAAACACTCTGAAAGTGGCATTGGAGAACTAGCTTCATCTCTGGTGACAAAATGGAAGGATTTGCTAAAGCAAGAATCTGGCCTGGGTAAACAGTGTTCATCTTCAGGGAGTGACAATAAGAATGTATTTCATTTGAACAATAACCTCAGAAATCACAAACAGAGCAATGTTGGCGGAACACTGTTGGCTTGTGAGACAGAAATGCAGGACACAAACCACAAAGATGTAAAACCCAGACACAAAACTGGTGAAATCAATGAAACAAAATCAAAGGTAAACAAGTGTAAGAAGGAAAGTTTAGAATCTTATTGACCTGAAAACTTCAAGCTTGACATGTGTGTTTAGTAAAAAATTAATTTAAAATAATGTTCAATAATAGTTATTAGTATAAATACACAGGTGATTATACAGAGTGAACTGTATATATATTGTAATATTGTTATATTATATTCACCTCGACTTCGTCTCGGTGAATATTCACCGATAATCACTGAGCCTGAGGCGAATAATTGTTAATTATTGGAAATAACGCAATTAAATTAACTTTAAAGATACATATACGGTACCTGTACAACATGTCTTGAGGAATCCACTGTACTAACTGTGATGGAGCATGTCAAAGCAAAAATGACTCAACTCAAAGCTATATGTAATAACATTTCTTAGTATATACTTAAATAGTGGAAAGCGTTGAACGTGTGCGCTGCTTGGCTACTCAAACTCTGGATATCCTTTGCTATTCACCTCTGAGCAATTCACATTAAATTTGCGGCTGAAAATGTTGTGATCTTTGCAGGAATATATGAGTTAAAATCATCTTTTGTGCTTTATTATCTCACTGTTTTAGTATATGTATTACTAAAAACAACTATTCACCTCAGTGTCGCTGGCTAGTAGTGGATATTTGCCTCCCTGCCTCGCGACTTGGTAAATATCCACCACTAGCTATCTCCACTTCGGTGAATAGTTGCTAATTATCCAAAATGAAACATGTCCTTGTATGGGGGAGAGAAAAATTTGAATAAGCTCATAATACAACATGTAACGTGGCATAATACGTCATGAAACCAATCTGGAGAGAGGCAGCCAGTTGGCTAACAAAGAGCAGTGGAGTGGAGATCATACTGTATGAACCCAGCTCCGTTTGGTGATCAGATGGGATTCATACCTGGAGCAACTTCGTGCAGTTCCTTGGCTGCCTAACCACTGGACAATTGTCACCTTCTATGTTATGAAAATTTGTTTAATTTACAGGTTATGTAATATCAAAAGGTTGTCTTGATCTTTTGATTGAATTGTTAGCAGGGAGTGAGGGAGGGGAGGGAGGGAGGAAGATGGAATGTTGAAAAGATGGGCTGGTGCAGCATTTAGTACACCCTCCTACCACGATTGTTATAATTAATAATATCTTTGTACATGTAGGTTTGATCCCTGCAGTTTCCATCATTCAGGGTTTTGGCTTTCCCAGCCGACTCTCGGCCAACAAATGACCAACACTTGGTCAACAGGCAACCTATAAATGGCCAATACTTGGCCAATGGTCAATTGGGAGTGCTTTTGTTCACTTTTTAACCCAAATATACATGTAGGTTGACAAGATTGGCCATTCTATACTCTGATGGATTTTTCTGAATTTTATCGTGTTTCATTTTTGGCTAAACATTTTTAGATGCGGTCAGCACCTCAGCTCTGTGATGTTTCATTTGGCTGTGAACCAGTAATTGAAAAATCCAAGAAAAGGCCTCTTAGTACTACTGCATCTGCTGCTCCATCAATCAGGTTGACATCAAGGGACAGTGTCAGACCAGAGCTTGGGCTGCCTCCTCTGCCTTCATCGTTGTCGGTTCACAACTCCCTGTTACCAGAAATTCAACCAACTTATAAACCAATCAGGACACCAGATTTTGGAGCAGATACATCGCCAAGGAAAAAAAAGGGTAAGTCCAATACAAAAATGATTAAGATCAAGATGATGAGAGTAATAATAATAATTATTTTGAAAACGATGCAGTTAATGCAGTTATTTAATATTAACTCTCTCATTTAGAATCATTGGGAATTTGCCACTGTTTAATATTCTAGCCTGCCTTCAGCATTGGACATAGTTCAGTTCAGCAGTCCAGTGCCGAGCTGCATGTTTGTTGATGAGCAATATTTGCATGCATTGTCTTGTATAAAGGCATTGCATTTAGGAGAAATGTTTGCAAATTATCTGCAAAATGCACATTAAGTCACTAAATAAATGCTATTTTGCACAGAGCCGTTCATTATTATTATATTATCCATGGTCTTTCTGAGCCAAAGTAATACCATTTTTGATCCGTAGTGCTGCAGTCCAGGAAAACTTCACCCAAAGTTTTTTTTAATTCTCTTCTGTTGAAAGGCATAATAGGAAGTGAACTAGATGCGAATGCCTTGACATCACGGAAATCTCGAACTCAGGTGTTCTCTGGAAGAAAAATAGCTTCAAGTGAAAGAGGTCAGTATATTTTTCTGCCTCAAAGGGACGCTGTCATGCTATTTTACACTGGAATACCACCCTGGAAATGTAGTGGATGCTGTTCTGTCAATTGCAGCCAAAATAAGGCTGATTCCTTTTAATTTAAAGGACTTTTTAATGTACAGAGTATCTTTACATGCTTTTGGCAATGAATAGCTGAGATACTTGTGTTACAGGCAAACTTGAAAAGGTTAATTGGGTGAGCATTTTCAAATTTTTGAGTTCTAACTGATGTGAAGTCAATAGAACATAATGCTGGCTGTCCCTTTGGTTAAACATTCACTTCGATCATGTATGAAATAATGAAGAAGGGAATTTAAAACCATCAAGGTGTTAAAAGATGAAGTTTCATAAATATTGTTCAAGCAGAAATCGTTACAAACGCCTTGACAGTGTCCCTTTAACAAAGACGTGGCTTGTTGACCTTATGATCAGTGCAAAGTTGTGCAAAGCCGCACTGATTACCACAATGATGACTTTAAGGTTAACAGAACCCGAAAAGGGATGCTAAATTAGTAGCAAATTTGACTGACACCATTTGACATTGTTTTCACCATATCAAGGCTTAACAGTTTGATGAGTGTCTGCTTTGCGTAGCTTCTAAATCCCATAAGAAAGGAAAGTGATTTTGAACTCAACATACATGTGTGTAGTGTTTTTTAAAATAAATAAACTGCTGTTGCACTTTGCCCGATGCAACAATGATGAACAAGCACAAAAGGTTGCTGACTTAACCACACTGAGTGGGGATTATTTCCACAAAACATCTGGGGCTGTGAAAGCCATTTGTGAAACTTTGAATGATACACTTTCTCTGAAAAGCTGGTTTTCGGAAAGCTTTGTGAGCCTTCATTGTATAAAAAACACATCAATTGGTATTAAAACGTTCATGCCTTCAAACAACTTCCTAATACCAGAAACATGAAAAGTTTTGAGATTTTAACAAAACATTCGCCTGCACTCAAGTTCATCTGAGTGAGTACTTTTGATGAGTTTAATAATTTTAATGATTGAAATATAATGTTTTTTTCTGTCATTTCAGGGATCACATCATTGTTTGAGCTTGCAATGAAAGTGTTGATTGAGAACATTGATGGTATGTTAACAATTTCAAGGATAATTATACAAAAATTTGGTTTTATCAACAGAGTTGATAATGTAAATTGGCCACCGTACAGAGATTCTAAAAGCTATGGATAATTAGGTTGGAGTTTTTTCACATCAAAAAGCTGCAACTAAAGGTGAATGTTCTGTTCATGTCTTCATACAGCTCTTGATGATACTGGTGGTGTCCCTTATGAAATTCTACTTCCAGTCCTTGAGAGGTACAGTAAGGTTATGTACTTTGTTGTCTTGGTCGCCAGCTATTCAGCTGCACTGCTTGTTTTGAAGCATTACATTTTTCCATACGTTTCCACATTTTGCATTTTAGTTCCAGCTGGGGAGCCTATTTGAAGGTTGTTGATATATCATGACCTTTGAATAGTTAATAACATATAAGCTATAGACAGAGTTTTTATCTGTCAAGAAGCAACCTGTTACATACATAGGGGATTTTTATGGCCAATGAAACATATCTTTCATACAATAGAACAGAGCAAATTGCTGGAGGCAAACCAGTTGGCCATTTACAAGTGCAGCTGATAAGTGTGAGCCAAGGACTACAGAATGAGTATAAAATTCAGTCAGTGATCTGAACAGGGAATTGGTCTTGAACCTGGGATCTTCTGATACCGCGGCAAGCACCTTAACCATTCGGCCACGCTGCCTTGTGAAGGGTTTGCCAAATACAGCGTGGGGTAAAGATGAATTCAATACCAAGTGCTGACAGGTCAGAGCAGGGTTTCAACCAGCTGCAACTGCATGCAAATTCAAGGCTCTAACCTCAGGATCACATGGCCCCTTGTTATGCAAGCATCAAAATGATTTTGCTCTTGGGAGCTACTTATTAAAGGACAAATAAATAAATGACGTTGGTTTTTTAGGTTAGTTGAGTATTCAGAAAGAATTTTTACCAACAAACTGACACCCCATTCACCTATGGTGTATCGCAGACCACAGTGGTGGCAGTGGAGGGCACTCACCACAACAGCATCCTTGTTTTTCATAAAAACAAATTAAGAATTGAGAAAAATTAATAATTATTAATAGATCTGCTATGTAAGTTCATTTACTTAACCTGCTTTATCTTTATTTTAAGGTGTAATCCACAACAACTCGTGCACCTAGAGGAATGCAACCCAGTAAGTTGACCATGAATGGAATAAATGAAAAAACAAATAATGATAGTGATAATGATGATGATGAGAATAATAATAGTAATAATAAATAATAATAAATTAATAATTTATTGGTGTAAACTAATAAAATGGCGTAACAGAATATGGACTTGGGTGTTTGCAGGTCAGTGTGGGGTGTAGGTTTTAAATTATTCATTATATTTGTTGATAATCCAGTGGAGTGGAAATTAAGCACCCCCACCCCCCTCTCCCCTCCTCACCTTCTTAAAACAAAAGAGTCTGCTGATCCATTATTACAGTGTGTTTTTAGTGCCAGAGCAACATTATTCATTTCCTTATTTTAGCATATTTTCTTCTGTCAGTATTTCATTGATGATACAGAGCCTCTGTGGGAGAAACACTGCTTCAGAGATTTTAAAGGAACAAAACCAAAACACAATCAGTCTTGGAGGGAACTGTACATGGTAAAGTTGTTTACAATAATTATTATTAGCTATTTCTATGAAAACAGTAGCCAGTAAGAGAGAAAGTTTACTTTAAATTTCAAAATTATACGAGTTCGTAGGAATTTTGGAAGGTTTGAGTAAAAAAAGATTTCTTCAAAATGATCGAAGACTGCTTGTTTGATGGTTTACGTAATTGTACTTAACTGATCAATTCATAAAGGGGAACACGAGGTTTAGAAATGTCAAGTATGAATTGTGACAGTCATAACATTTGTTAAAGTGCCCCTGTGACCAAAAAATCAATTCATATTTTTCTTTGGATTTCAAAACTATGTTAACAAAACACTAAGTGACCCACGTTTTAAGCCTTGATTTCAAAAAGACACCTCTTTATTTTAACTGTAATTTTCCTATTTAATGGTCCACCATTACTAACATTATGTTCTTGAGAGAGCTGGATCGAGGAGAAAATGACGTCAAAGGCTCACTAGTTTAAGAATGCAATATGTGTGTACGCCGCAGAATTTATATGCAGCACGGGGGTTTTGGGCTTTCAGACTTTTAAACTCATGCTTTGCATGTATAATAAGCTGCGTTCACACGCTGAAATTTTAAGCTAGTGAGCCTCTGACGTCACATTTCCCTGGATCCAACCGTCTGAGGTCCAGTCGGTCAGTTTTGAACATGAGTAATGGCGGACTGTGAAATCCAAAACTTACACTCAAAGTAAACGGCCTTTGGATAAAAATCAAAGCTCAAAATTTTGCCAGTCAGGTGTTAAGCAAACACACTTTCAAAATCTGAAGAAAAAAAGGAAGTGGTTTTTTTGATCACAGGGGCACTTAAAAGGAACTTGGCTGAAATAATTATTTCTGGAGAAAAATTAACAGTGGTGTCCCATCAAGTTTTGAGTACCGTTATCCCTGAGAAAATAATTATATTCATGTTGCTTTGAACACTGCCCCTCGTTAGTGAAATTCTAAATCAGATGCTGCATGACTCCCAGCTTAATGCTTCTTGTAGAGTTACTTTATACAGCCATTCTTGCCAACCCCTTGAAAAGTACCAGTATCTTCTCTACAGTTCAGTAGGGTAGGCTAGGGTACTTTCAGGTGTTACAACTGTGGAAGAGAATGACATTAAGAATTTAACATTATATTCTTACTCTTCAGAAAAATGAACTTGATAAGGAGGAAAGATTAAAGAAAATTCATGAAAAAATCACTGCAAGTCAAAGGGCAAAAAAACCTGGTAGGCATTTTTTTTTTGTTTTTTAGATACAAAATTGACCCTTGAAATCACCCTTTCTCTTGGTCTTAGGGACTGAATTAAGAAGGGCACATCTAGTTAAGATTGGGGCAAAACCATATAAGGGGCCTTAGGCAGCCTCTGTACGGCCTATGTATGATCCCAAAGCATAGCACCGCAGCCAGTTGTAATTAGCTGGGAGCTGATTTTTATGAGAGAGGAAATGTGGAATACCCTCCAGTCAGGTTGTGATCAAATGAAACTGAGCCCAAAATTAATAGTATCACAGAGTTGGGAAGGACGAACGATGACCACAATGCTGGCCCAGCTCATCACTCAAGGCCTACACATACATAGCCTGCGAGCAGGCCCTCCGAGGGACTGGGGTTGGCTCCTTCTCTCCCACCTCAGAGAGAGAGCCTGCTCCCAGGCTAACACATACAGCAATGGGTATTCTCAGATGGTCACACATCCAGCTATTGACCCCATCCAACAGAACTTAATTTCAGTGAGAAACATTAACATTTATTAATCATTTATTTTTTTCCTTCTCAAGTGATCATCCTGTCTATCAGGTTTTTCTTTACAATTTGCTACCTATTTCTTCATAAGGTAAAGGTAAGGTAAAGTCTCTTTACGAGCCTGAAGGCTCATTAAGGCCGGCGCTTAACTCCGGTTTCCGTAGCATGAAGCGACTAGGAGCATTTATGCTCCTCCCTGGATGGGATGCTAGTCCATCGCAGGGTTACCCCCAGCATTACGCCGGTACCCATTTATACACCTGGGTGGAGAGAGGCACCGTGAGAGTAAAGTGTCTTGCCCAAGAATGCAACACAATGTCCCCAGCCAGGCCCCGAACCCGGACCACTCGATCCGGAGTCGAGCGCACTAACCATGAGGCCACCGCGCCTCCCACATTTCTTCATAACATTCGCTGTTTTTTTTTCAAGAACGACAAGTTCAACTTGCATATGTTACCACAGAAGCCAAACCTCCTCGTGATGTACGTAGAAAGCAAGCTAGATTTGGTACTGGCACAGGAGTTCATCCATGTGGTCCTCCTGTGTCAGGAGGTAATGCACAGGTAAACCACAGAAACATGGGCTCTTCTCCAGCAAAGAAACTAGCAGGTAAAAGTAAAGTAAAGTAACCATATAACGATATTACTCGTAACAGTAATTCAACTGAAAAACCTGAGGTCGGCAGTGCACTCCTTGTACCTCCCCCCCCCTTTGCCCGCACGCTGGTTAACCTCAGAGATACAATAAATATCTTACTAACCGAGTTTTCTCGGTCCGTACTGTAAGTTACGGATCCTCATTTTTTCCCGTTGATTTATGGCCCAAGCGCGAAGCGCACAGGCCATAAATCAACGGGAAAAAACGAGGATCCGTAACTTACAGTACGGACCTCGAACTCGGTTAGTAAGAGGTATTTACACTCAGTCTGAGAGGTTAAGAGGTGAAGAGGAAATCAGTATAATATCAGACATAGTTAATTTACGGGCAAAATGAATACAAATAATAATAATAATAATAATAATAATAATAATAATAATAATTGTTATTATTATTATTACATGTATTCATTTATTCATGTTTGTTAAATTATGTTTGAAATAGATGGACTGGATTCTGACCTTCTAATGTCATTTTAGTGTAGAAAATAATAATAAATTTGTCATACATTTTAAATGTGTTGTACATCTATCTTTATTAGTTCCAGCACCCATGATGAAAAAGACAATGCAACTTTTCAAAAACCAGAGGTTTGTAAAAATTACTAATTAATTATTATTATTATTATTATTATTATTTGTTGTTGTTGTTGTTGTTTGGTGGTCTTCACTAACATCTCAGGCTCTCCTATTCCCACAACTGAGAGACTCAGGGTCTTTGATGACGTGTTGTTTTTGTTATAATAATAATAATAATAATAATAATAATAATAATAAGAAGAAGAAGAAGAAGAAGAAAATATTATTATTATTATTATTATTATTATTATTATTATTATTATTATTATTATTATTATGATCTAAAACATCTTTGCCTTTCTTATGAAATTGTTCAGTGTTCAGAGGTTTGGCTTATCATCATCATCATCATCATCATCATCATCATTATTAAGGCAACTCCAACTGAGGTTTTTTCTCCTCGTAACTTGCTTTGATGCTATGACAAAAATTGCATTTCTGTGTGTCATTCCTCTTTTGGAGGTGATTTCTTTGAAAATTTGGCTGATGCTATTGCTCTGGAATGGCAAATGTCCATTTCTGGTTACCATTGCTCAAAATGCCTTGTATTTTCTTCTACACTTTCTCAGTATCAGTCTGATTTTAGATCCTTGGCCTTTTTCCTCTCCAAAGCTCAAACCCCAGTCATTCAAAAGGCAGTAAATGCTATCCACAGGGATAAATCAATGTTGGATAGTGATTTATCCAGTGATCAGTGCTAGCCACTCTTCAAACAATACCGATACATATTTATAGAGGTTTGGTGTTCAGTAATTATTTGGTACAGTAATAATCAAAACAAGCAGTGGTGAGAGAGAGTGATAAAAAATGTCCTGTTGTTAAAAACATGCTTCCAACAGAAACAAATTAGAAGTTTGAAAATTGGTATTTTTTGAAGTGCCAGGTGTCACATCTTGGGCCTCTCCTTCTCTTGCTCGGTCATCCTTTCATCAGGAATTAGACTCATCAGTCTTATCGCCCTTTTCATGAATGTATGGACACTCACGTTTATATTTTAGCCAATAGCTTTCCTTTATATTGCTGCCATCATTTTCACAGCACCTGTTGGTGGACTGTTTAAAACCAACATAATGGATTCAACCTGTTCCACAAACAGTGATTGACAACAGTGGAAAACAAAACACTGTTTGTCAACTTAGAGTCAACAGTTCAGTGAACAGGGTTCCCACTCCACTGTGAAAACAATTCCCTAACTTTTCCCTGAACAAACGAATTTTCCCTGACATAACGTTTAGGGATTCTATAGTAATCTGAGGACAAGAAAGATCAATAATTTTAATGTCAGTCAGTTCAATAACAGTAAATTTTGCATTGTTGTGCCGAACATACAAAGCAAATGTAGAATCCAGATGATAGAAATAAAATTTCCTTCACTTTTCCCTGACTGTTAAGCTCCCCTGAATTTCAAGGTGGGTGGGAACCCTGGTAAAGAACACAATAAAATCAGTCCAAGTGGAAAGTAGGTAGTATAAATTACTGTAGTCATAAAAAGTTTCACTTCAAAATAGTATTAGTATCCTGACTGATATTGTTGCTTTTTCGCTTTTTTCAGGAACAGAGCTCACACAAGTATCAAGAGGACATAAACATTCCTAAAAAACTTAAAGGATTTTTTGATTATAATAATTTTAGCAATAGCAGTAATAATTATAATAATTATAACAACAAATGCTTTATTTAAAATTTTACTTAACTTTGCTTTATCATTCTAATTGTTAAGAACTGGTACATGCTTTAACTGTGCATCAATAGGCCTTTTGCAACTAACGACCACATGGTACAAAATCCGCCATGCTGGAGGGAAAGCTCATTATTATTCCCCCACTGAGACATTAAAACAAAGAGACCTGAAACAGTCAAGCTTGACTTGCCTTTGTTTTAATGTCCCAGTGGGGGAATAATAATGAGCTTGCCTAAGGCCTATTAAGTCCTGAAAGGACATGGAAGTTTGAAAAGGAGAGCTGGGAGAAACCCTGGTGTCACAAGTTCTCGCTGTCCAAAACTTCCAAGAAAATCCAAAGGGACAAAGGGGCAGAGTACTTGACATACTTCATCGAATGTCCTTTCTTATTGAACACTGATGTGTGTAAAGGATATCTGACTAAGGACGCTTTCCATTTGACAGAACTGTCTAGCCAGACCGTGAATTTGGAAGGGATAACTCTACAACGCCTTAAAATTAGCACTATTTGATGATGACATATATACTTGTCCAGAACAATGCAAGGGATAATCATGCCAGTGTTCCTTCAAATTGTTGCATTTTCCTTCGAAACAGACGGGTCTGGCTGGCCAGAAGCACCCCAAGTTAGTTTTCTCAGGTGACGCTGTAATTTAAGGCCCCCTGTGTCTTTCCAGATCTATTTGCTCTTAGGTCAAAACTCAAACTGGAAAAGACATGGGATGCAACTGGCAGTGCAAGAGGTATGTATACACAGCGATAAGGGTGACCCCATTCCTTTAATTTTTGGGAGTTTCTTCTGTTGACTGTCAGAACATTTAGCAGCAGGAATTTGGAGCTTGACGTAACAGTAGTTAAAGTAATGCCACAGCTGTGTACGTGTGTGTATATATATATTATAGTATATGCAGTTATATTATATATGTACATCTGTACCATCTTGCATTGGCTTAGTAAAATTGGTAAAATTAAGGTAGATAGGACCAGCATAAAAGCTATTTTGGGATTATGTAATTTTGAATTAGTAACTAGTCATAACATTATTGCACATGGGGTATTTAGGTAATTTATTAGTACTGGTAGATTTATTGTTAAAATCATGCAACATGCAAAAGAAAAATGGATAAACAAA
>OX421453.1:3514285-3521785 GCA_949126865.1 Montipora capitata
TTGATCCTGGTTGTCCCTGGTTCAACTTCCCAGCTGCACTTGTAACTAGCCAACTGGTTTGCCTCCGGCCGGTTGGGATTCTTAACAGTTGCTGTTGTTCTGTTCCGTCGTTTCGTTGTGTTTCATTGGCCCTGAAAAGCTCCTATGGGGAGCGGTCAATTAAGTATGTATCGTATTATTGTATTAACTTAAACAAAATAAAGACCTCAACTTTGCTGTGCAGTTTTGAACATATTTAATAATATTTAGTATCATAGATTTATATACATTTGCCTTTTTCAAAATGAAGCTTCTCATCAATTTACAGATTAAGCAATTATAACAATGTTATCGTTAATATAATTATGATAAGACCACTTTATAAAAAATAAGGAAAGCTTAATAGTCTCCATGTGAAATTCTCTAAAATTCTAGAGAGACTGAAAATTTTAATTATGGAGAGAAGCTGCTTTAGCTATCCTTCACATTCTGAAATTAATTTTTGGTGGCTATATTTCCCACCCATTGGGCATCTGTATTTTAGCAGATGGGTGATGTCATTTCCTAAACTGAGTGGACTTCCAACAGAGGTGTCATAGCCCAGAATAAATAACAGTTTACTGCTGTCATGCTTGTCCCGGTCATGCCAAAACACAGACTGTGCAGACCGGGGGTAAAATATGGCGTTAACCTCACTATTATTGAGAGCTAACCGTAAACAAGCTAACCGTAAACAGGCTAACCTGAATGTTCTTTAGGCCTAATTAGGCTAGCTGAATGTTATTTAGGCCTAATTCAGGCTAACCGAATTTTCATTTTACAGACGGTCTGCACAGTTTGCAGTCTGTGTTTTTCAGTGTCCCTGCTTGTCCTTAGCCACAATAGTCACAGCCCTCATTTACAGAAAAATAACTTCTCTAGGATTCTTGCCTTTTCTTCACTGTTCTCAAAGAGGAAACTAAACCTTAAATTCTTTTTCCCTCTTCTGATTTCCTACAGCTCACATCTTGATTTCATAAGGCAGAAAAGAAGGCAACACGTCACAACTGTGTGGGATACAATTTTTAAATTTGCATTCAATTCACTGAGAAGTTTTCATTGACTGTCCTAACGAAGACTGAAATGCAAAATAATTATTATTAAGTTTAGATTCTCCAGTTATTTGCTTCCAGGGAAGTGTTATCATATCTATTTAGAAACTACTATCAAAAGAGAAGTTAGGATCAACTTGTGCAACTTTAGCAGCGTAGAAGGCATGCATCACTGTCAACACCTGCTGCATGTTGGTGAATTCTAACTCCTGAAAAAAAATTCAAATAATTAATAGAAGACCACCATTTGGGTTTAACAAGTACAAGGTGCTCCTTGCTTAGAGCAGTAATTTCACTGTAACATATTTAATCTCCCAAAATTTTCGCTTGCAACACACTGACAAGACGGTCCCCCCTTTTTTCTCACCAGTTTTGCCAACAACATAAATCATAAATTTAATCAGAACTGGATTCAGAACAGCCTCCTTCTCAAAGTACCGGTATGTGAAGACTAGCTTCAAGGAATCGAAGATGACCTTGCTTATCATTTGTGCAGAAAGAGATATTTTTTGATAATCACATTGCAGAATAACACAAACACATAGAAACACCATCAAATTCTCCTGATCATTACAAACCTGTCTGTCAAATGGACCAGCGGGAGATGATGAAAACAGCAAGACAATTTTTCGAAATCCATCATCAGATGATCCTCGAAGAAAAGAGAACCTATATTGCCACAACAGTGCCTAAATGGGACAATAATATCGATGCTTTTAGTAATTGGATGATACAACATTTTGGTCTGTCTTCTACAAAACTCAAAAGAAAACTGCTTTAATTAATCCAAACCAACACAAAGGCACACACCCTGTCTGTAGCACTGTAAAGTCTCAAGCCTCTTTTTAAATCAACAACAAGCTTAACACTCTGACCACGCCATTTTCCTGGAAATGTCCGTGACTGGCAAACAAAACAAAACGAGGAAATCAAAAGGCACATTTATAAATTTATTTATTTATTTATTTATTTATTTATGGAAATTAAGTTTATTTCTTTTGTGGGAATATGGTTTTTCAAAAGAACACAATTACAGTATGGGGCCCAGTTCACGGCCCCAAAAAACGTAAACTTGTATTTCTTACCTTGGAATAGCCGTAAGGACTTGAAATTTCAAAGACAACTAGCTTCAGCATTCAGTTTACACATGTAAAGCTATCGACTGCTAAACGCTGTTTTCTACCGAGTAATAATGAAAATAGAGGCTTCGTTCGTGGGCCCAGTTATCGGCCAGCGAGCCCAGTTCTCGGCCACTGAAAAGAGTGCGCTCGATTCCACAGAATAAACAACGCTTTATCACCAATTTTGTTGTTAAGTCACTAATAAGGCTTGTGTTTGATATTTCGACCACAAAGTATCCTTACAAGCTTTGTTTCATGTTAAAAATGGAAATTTTTTGCACACCTAGGTTTTCTCGTAAATACACTGGCAAGCGAGGCTAAAAAAGAGTTTGGTATTTCAAAACGGGGTCCGGTAAGTCAGAACTCATAGTTTTAATTTATAGCTACTGTCGGAACATGCCACCCCATTACAGCTTTACTTTTACAAATGATTTGACAAGAAAACTCCATACAAAACTATGAGCACTTTCAAGTGTTGTCGACGGCCAGCAGGGTGGCCGAGAATAGGCAAATAAGCAGAAGTACTAACGAAATATTGAGGGGTGAATTTAGGTAAAAGAATAAAATAGGCCAGGTAAAGTTTATATTTAACAGAAAGCTTTATCACTCTACGTTCATTATGCCAAGAATTGGCTTAATTGGGCCTCCTATACGGATAAAATACAAACTTGAATTAGACCATATAATTCGAGTACCCGTAAACAAACACGTCTTCGTGGAAATCAAATTCACCTACCTTCGTGTCACCTTGATTTGCTCACAGTATATAGTAGCTGTAAACTCAAAACTCGGCAGGACAAAAGACAAGGAATAAAGCTACCTTTGGAAGCAATTGCTTTTTATTCAGATTCATTTTTGGCGCTAAAAATATACGTTGAACAAAAAGTGGCTGAGAACTGGGCCCCTTACTGTATTCCAAAAAAGAATGGTTTTGCAAGAGTGGTCTGGATTGGACGTTTCAGTGAATTGGTGGGGCCCTGGATACAGTTACCAGATCCCAAGCTAACACAGAACTCTCTAAGTATATTGTGTTTGGTCTATTCATTTTAGCACAGTAAACAGTCAGAATAATTTTCAATCATACTTAAAAATTAAGAAGTTCCAAAAAATGGGGTAAACTGAGTACTCCATGTGGTCCTATTTTGAACAAGATACTGATGCAAAATGAACTAGGGGACTAACAAAAGAATAAAAATCCTAATACTAAATGATTAGCAGTACCTCAACCTGAACGACAACTTGATGAGTTGACTTCTGAACATGGCTTACAATCTCCATCAGATCAGCTTCTGTGTCTGTAAATCACACAACATATCAACAATTGAATATGTATTTTCTTTTAAAAACAGCCTAATGAAACAAGAATTTGATCTCCTTCCAGGATATAATATTTTCCCACTATGAAGGGCCCCGAGGCAGCATGGCCACATGTAAATAGAGGATATTACACGGTGGCGAGAAGATATGAATTTTATGTTCGAGTGGCAAGAACAATATCTCACGAGTGAGCGAAGCAAACGAGTGAGATATTGTTCTTGCCACTCGAACATAAAATTCATATCTTCTCGCCACCGTGTAATATCCTCTATTTACAGTTGTTTTCTCAGCGACCTAGCCTATGAATGACTGCGAGGCTGCCGGTGACCTTGTATTGACACAGCCCCCACTGCTTTTATCATGTAAATTGCTTTGTTGTAATTCTAATTAGTCCATATTAACATTACAAAAGAAAGAGGGTTTGTATCAAAACAGGGTCACCGGCAGCCTCGTTCCCATTCTTAGGCCAGGTAACTTAGCTACAACTGTAAAATGGTCTATTATCACACAGCTCTATGGGTGTCATGCCTTGTGTAGCATGTCTTCCTGTACAAGCAACTAAGGTATAAAAACTAATACTAAAAAACTCACCAACTCCAAAGTAATGACTATCTCCAGGACAGGACTGGATACAGAAACAAAATTCTCTCTTGTCCAGAAGCTCATCATCCTAACAAAAGAATCACAAAATAATTTATCAGTATGGTCTAATGAATGGGGCATTGCATTTTGCATAATTTAATGGACTCATTTTCCTCATTCCATAATGATTCCAATGGCCTTGTTTCTTTGATTAATCTGCTTTAAAGTGACATTGAAAATGATATCCCTCCACCAGCCATTGTTTACATAATTTTGACCCTTGTTCCAGAGAAAATTTCAGAGGGAAAATTATCAACCCAACAAAGAGAATTTGCCCAGTACACACCACAATCTATGTAAACGAAAAGTACTGCAATGAATACAAGATGACGATAATGACAATGACCACAATGAAGTGCAAATATCAACAAATCAATTTCATGACAACATTTTTGTTCACCTACCCGGCATATGTGACAAACTACTTCCATTACATTATATGAGGCCTCACTTCTGAGCCAGTCTCTTGTTACCACCTGCATTAATCAACAATAACTTCACTTCTTACATTTTTTCTGGTCTTTACTTTCCTCTACAGTTGTGCATAACTTTTCACATGTCATTGAAATTTTTACAACATTCTTTTGGATGACCTCCCACTTGCTTCCTATCTTGATTTGTTTGATGTCTATTGCTATTGCTCTTATTTTTGAAGTGATACAATGGTAAACAATGTTTAATGCAATGGAAGAAAACCGTTTGACAAGTTTAATGGACCAAGGTGGGATTTTAAACTGAGCTTTTTGACCCAATGGAAAGGAAAAAGTCCTGTCTTGTCTGCTGTCAGACTCTACTTATTGAAAGCTTGACTGTGTACATGACCAGAAACAAAATTATAATAATGTTTATGCTAATAAAGAACAAATGGGATGTATCACAGGACTTGAAAATGCTATCAGTTAGAAACTTTTGACCACAACTCTGCAAAGATAAAGGCCAGAGTATAGACCACCTGTAGCTTGTTTTTACATTGTGTATTAAAGTCAAAAGAACTGATTGACTTAATAATCACTACAAATTAACTAAAAAAAGGACAAATCAAATCATAATTAATGTTGGTTTTAAGGAGATGGGAAAACTGGAGTACCAAGAGAAAAAAGCTCTCAGAGCAGAGTAGAGAACCAACTAAATTCAACCCAAATATGGCGTTGAACCCGGAAATCAAACCTGTGCCACACTGGTACAAAGCGAGTGCTCTACCCACCGCGCCATCTCTGCTCCTAGACTGAATAACTGATTGGTTGACCAGCCAGTGACAGATATACCGTATTTACCCGTGTATAAGTCGATCCCGTGTATAAGTCGACCCCCTCATTTTTGACGGCAAAAAAAGCAATTTCTTATTTTCTTTGTTCAATGTTACTGGGACACTAATCTTGTATTCTTCAATTTTTGGAAATGTGGATACACAAAAAATTCAGGGCCTCAAGCGCTTAATAGTTTTGTGGTTCAGCAGTTGTTGTATATGCCGGCATTTTGTCCTTGAGTTTCGAAAAAGTTCTCAGAAAATCGAAAATGTAAACCTCAAACAAACCTGTTTCGTTGTTCAATGATAAAGGGCTTTTAGAGGATAAGCACAACATCACAGAAGCAGGAGTCAATCTTTGAAAATAACTTGTGAACGATGCGAAAATGTGCAAGGTTTAATTGGTCCTTGACTTATAATTTCTCACATGACAAACAAAACAAAACTCATAAACCAATATACGAAGTTTGCAAAAGCATTTAAATCAGCCAGGTTTGTATAAAGAACAAAAAACAATCATTACCAACCAGCATTTTCACGCAACACGAGTGACGATGCTTGCACGCGAACACAAGGTATTGCGCCAGGTTACTAAGCCGTTGAACGATCGCGTTTATTTGAAGAAACAAAAATGCCTTTTAGAGCTTTCCACCTTTGGAAAACGAAAATTTCCAGTGTCTATTTCATATTTGTGCTTGTGAGTATCTTCAACATTTAGATATGGACAAATCCTTTTTCATTTCAACTGGAATTGCTTACATTCATTTTGAAGTCTTTTGTCATTCATTTTGAAGTCTTTTGTCGGCTTTTGTCCACTACGTTCGTTATGCCCAAGACAACATTATTATGTTAATTTTGAATAAATTACTTAGCTGGAACTTGGTTCAAAATCTTTGACCCGTGTATAAGTCGAGGGCGATTTTTGGAGCTTCTTTTGAGGCCATAAAAGGTCGACTTACACGGGTAAATACGATAATGAATGACCAACTGACTGATTGGCTGAAAGACTGCATTAAATTTTTATTCAAGTGGTTTGACTAAAACATACTTACAGGAGGCATTTCAAATATCTGCAGCTCTGAACCTTTGACAGCAACAAACTTTCTTTTCCAAACATTCCAATGATTTGTGGACTTCGTTCTTTCCCATACCCAACCCATGTGTAAAACCTGTTACGTAGAAATATTCTGTGCATTAGTATACATGTGCACTTTCAACTCTAAGCCATGCTCTACAGTATTTTCGGTTTTCACATGACGTCAAGGTTGCCATGTTGGAGCCCCTAAACAAAGAAACGGCGGCCATGTTGGAGCCCCGACCAAATCCTCTGGGAATTCAACTCAGTCTATTATTATGCAAACGTTTTCTTTTGTTTTTGTTGAAAAACATGGCTGTTGATCACGTGAGTGAAAACCAACAATAGCTAGCTTCCTGTTAAATTTCTGAAACTACAAGATAAAAACACCTCCAAAACTTTTATTTTCATGCCCATCTATTACTGTCCAGTTAACACCATTTTGGAAAAGGCCGTAACTGTTACAGTATAATCCAAATATAACTGTACTGTATTATTAGTAAGACATTATGATTAGCCAATGTACATTTGTTAGGGTGTTATGGACCATATGGTGTGCTCTCCCATTCAATTCAATATTATTGCCAAGTGATACAATAAAAGAATATCTTAACACTTTTTATCTAAATTTCACTCCAGTCAAATTTATGAATTGAACAGTACAAAAACACAGGCCAAACATACAGCATCCTGCTCAACCTCCACCTGTAAGAGTTCCGCAAAAACCTTGAACTTGGTTCATAATCACACTTATACAAATTAAATGCAAGAAGCAGCACAAAAATCCTAGAAACACACTGACCTGTTCGGATGGTGGGAATGAAGCATTGGACAGATTGATCTGAAACAAGGAAGGATACAAAATGTAAATTCACTTAATTTGTGGAGTAGCAACATGTAGAAAAGAAAAAAAAAAGATGAGCTTTTATGAAGAGGAGGACAAACTAGTGAAATTTGCAAGAAAATACTATTGTTATAAATATTCTGTAATACCCAAAAACATTTAAAACCTGCGACTCTACATTTTAG
>OX421453.1:3526785-3534285 GCA_949126865.1 Montipora capitata
ATTCTTTATTCATCAGATCACAATCCTAACTAGTTTCACATGCGGGTCTCACTAACTGTATGTTGGTACCTTACTACGTTATATAACACTTAATATAAAATAAGGCAACTTTCCTTACCTAAGAGAATCTTCGCCTGTCTTATATCTAGATATTGACGCAAATGTTAAAGGGAGTACTATGTTGTCCGTCCAGCTCTGAAGAGACGAATTGGAATCTGTTTCCCCAATTTCAGAGGACTGATGACACAAAAAGTGAACAAAGATGTCATTTTGTGTTGATGTCAGATACCAATGATGGTATAATTTTTCATTACTTTTGATCATAAAATCGATAACAGTAAAAAAGACATTTTAACCACATCCTTGGTCATTATCAAGCAAATGTGTGTTCAATATTTCCAAGATAATTCCCTGTTTGTTACCTTTTGACTGCTGTTTTCTTTATATTCTGCATCACTTGATGATTCTTCTATGCTTCTTACAATTCCATTTGCTATACACAAAAGAAGCAAAGTAATCAGAATAAATTATAACACTATAATCAGTTATTGATAAATTGTTCAGACCATCTTACCCTGTTTTGATACACTAGAATGACTAACTTCTGAACGATCTGCACTTGTAAGGGCCGTATTATCTACAAAAATAGCAACAACAATGCCTTACTTAAACATGGTAAATGTTAGATAAGACCTTTAATAATAATAAATTAACATAATGTTCAATACAAAGCAGTTCCGCCTGCAAATAGCCAATGCTAGTCGAGGCGGGTGGCCTAAGCTTACAGCAGTCAGTTAAGCATTAACTACATAACTGTTTGCAAGATTTAAAAGAAAAATTGAATGTTGCAAGATAGCAATGTTTATATTAACTAGTACATTGTACACATCGGGTGTTAACAATTTAGCAATTACAATACGCGAGAAGAAAATAAAGAAATAAATAAAATGAAGTACAATGGTAGCGAGTTTAACCTGAACAATTTGCTAATAGTCTAATCAAGATACATGTAGATGCCTCAACATAATCCTCCTCTGCCTCAAAAATGGAAAATAGCATCTATTTAATTTGTTTTTTAAAACCATGTTTGGGAAGTTTGTGGGTCTCAACTGAAAGTGAATTCCACAGTTCAGCTCCGAACCTTCCAAAAGACCTCTGATTTTGATTCCGTCTCGAGGTTCTGATGTAAAACTTTCCACAGGACGAAAATCTAGTTTCATGATTATGCTTCTCATTAGCTTTGATAAAGAGATCAGATATGTTAGAAGGTGTATTTTCTGGAGAAACATCATACATTACAGACAAGACTTCTGTAATGTAAAGCATATTCAAAGGAAGAGTTTTGGAAGAGATAAAGAAGGTGACTGTGTAAGATCTTGATTCACAGAAATACATCAAACAAAGAGCAAGTTTTTGTAGTAAGATAATTTTGTTTAAATGAACTTTCAAATTGGTAGCTTGGCCCCAAGCAGACAAACAAAACTAACTGGTTTATCATTCTTTGATATGGGTGAAAAATAACAAAGTTAGTCTTCTTGATATTCAATGTTAGCTTATTAGCATTAAGCCAGTCAGAAACTTTTCCCAGTTCACTGTTGCCTCAACAGATTTCAGATTCTTGTCAGCATACAACAGAGTGGTGTCATTGGCAAAGAGAACGAATGATAGCTTCGATGAGGAATTTACAATATCATTGATGTAGATCAAGAATAGTATGGGTCCCAACACAGAGCCTTGAGGAACTCCATAAGAAATCTTAGGGTAATCACAGATTGTTTAGAGTTCACCTCAGTAACCTGTGGAGGGTCAAAGGAGATATGAAGAAAACCAATTATTAATGGTTACCCTTATACCATGATAGTCATTCAGCTTCTGGAGTAGGATTGAATGATCCATGGTATCAAAGGCTTTTCTTAGATCTATCAAGACTCCACAGGTGAAACGTTTTAGGTCCATATTATCCTGTATGGTATTGATGATGTCAAGGATAGCATGTTGAGTAGAATGCTATTCACGAAAACCGTACTGAGATTCAAAAAGGATATCATTTCTGTCAAGAAAGGCTTTCAGTCGATTATACATAGTTTTTTCAAATATCCCGTTGAAAATGGAGAGTAAAGATATTGGCCGGTAGTTTCCAGGGTCAGTTTCACTGGGAATATGCCAGTTTCAATCAACATATTATTTACTATATCAGCTACGGGACCAGATACGATGTGCTTCTAAAGAACCGGATAATATGCGAACTGGAGGGAAAAATACTTGTTCAAGATAATTATTAGAAATCTTGATGGGATAAGTTGTCAGGCTATTATCACTGGGGCGTTTCAGGGAAGAAATAAGCTCTGATTGCTTTTTCTTACACTTGATTAGGTTAATAATTCCATTCAAGGTGTTTTTCATGTTGTTCACGTTCTTAGGAAAGAAATTATGATAATAACTCTTCTTACTTCACGTAGTAATGTTATTGCTTTTAAAAATGCTTACGAGGCCCTGCAATACCCTGCCCTTATGCTACAATATATTGTAACAAAATTTTATAGACGGTCAGCTTAAAAGTATTTTTTTAATAAAGCTTATTTCAAAAATGCCAAGCCAATGCATTCTACTAGATGACTTCTAAGTCTATCAATATTATGACTGGTCAATAACAGAGTCAATCCCCATATAAAAGTTAAAACAGCCTTCCTGGTAGAGTAGGTCACAGTGGCATCTACCAGACTCTGTTATTTAATAACTCAGAGAATTCTGCCTTTGCAATGACTACGTGGCTAGATGTTCTTGTCTTCTTCTTTGATAGATAAGGAGAACTTGTTGTGGTTTAAATTTTTTCTCGGTTCACAAATTTTCAAACCAGTTCAATTTTGAGTTTTCTTTGTCTAATATTCATTATTATATTCTGAAAACAGCAGGCCTGTCATTGAGTAGGACAAAAGTGCACAACTTGATTGATAGAAAGAGTAAAAGCCAGCAGAGGGCCCTATTGTGGTCTTTTACACTTCACATATGGGTTGGGTGGGTGGGTGGGTAGATCAAATTAACCCATTGACTCCTGGGGGTTCCCCATTGACGAGTAAAATAGTCTGGGATTAGACAGAGTAAAATACTAAGTCTGGCCAGTTTAGACCAGTTTAGGCATCAAAGGGTCAACATGGGCTGATGGCAGTTGTACAAGGTGCCTTTTTCATACTAGCATCAGGGCGTACTTCATGAAAGAGGCAAGGTTGTCTGTTTCGTTCATTATATTACAGCTGTACATGCAAGTAAATACATTGTCACATCCAATAAATAAAACACCATTAAGTCTTAACTCGTAAGTAAGGATAGGATGTACTGCATTTACTCAATAGTAATTTGCTTCCCTTTCAAATCATACCGTGAGCTGAGCCATGAGAATTATGGATAACTGTCAGTTCAATCTCTGTACCACCTCTTTTTAAAGCTGCTACCTATCAAATTGTAAATCCAAAAGACATTGCTGCATCAAACCGATCTATCTGTTGGTCATTAAATACAAAGGAAAATTTAACTGTCTAGATTGGTCAAACAGTTCTTCTGCCATGCTATGGTTTAGGGGCCAGCTTGTTTCCACTTGCCATTTAGGACTTAGTCCCCTCTCTGGACAATAGTACCTACAATCCAGGACAAAATTGTCAAGACATTTTTAACTTTCCTGTCATATCAGAAAAAGTTTTTTTCTGGACATTAATATGATTTCTTAGGCTCCCCTAGCCCAAAAAATGAAGACATAGCTGGTTTCTTTGGGCTTCTCCTAAAACACATTGTGCCGGAGGGGTACTGCTAAGCCTTCTTTAAAGATCATGGTCCAAAACAACAACAAATGGAAGGGGCTTCAATTCATTGTGCAGAATTGCAGCTATCACTAGAAATTGTTACCTACATGGACTTTTTAATTTCATAAATTCCACTTCATTCATTTTGTGTCCTTTAGCAAAGCATTGATTGTGATGTTACATCACAAAAGAAATAATTATTCACTTACAGCTTCATCATGAGTAGCTCTTCTTATATCCCGACCATTGACCTATGGAAGATATCATTGATTAAAGTCATTAGTTTTATTTATTCTGCAACAACAGAACATTATGAAACCTTGATATATACAAAACGCTGCACCTGAAATGGCTGTGAAAAAAGCTAAGCATAAGTATGACCTTGGAAATGAACAATCACAAATCACTGACACAAAGTTACCTCAAGTATAATATCACCTTCATGAAGCAGACCAGTTTCATGAGCTAAAAATCAAAGAAGATTTCAGGGAAAAAACAGCCTCTAAAGGAATTCAACAAAAAAAGAGAAATCAAAACTGCAAAATTTGACTGATTCATATTTTTGCTTACCAGCTTGGTCTTTGTATATTCGTGAAATAGCTATTGGAAGATTGCTCTCACGTCCACCCTAACAAACAAAAGCATGTCAAGGTTAAAACATTCCAAATATCTGATGAAGGCTTGCAGGCAATAACATAAAAAATGCCAACAGCTCAGATGACGCCCTTGAATATTCTGAGAGCTACATGGGGGTCATGAAGCCACTATCATTGAGTCCAATGTGACTGGGTTACTACTCAAACTAGAAACGGAAGATTGACCAAACAACAGCAAGAATGACTACAACATTTTACAACGACTGATGGAATACTCAACTAGTAGTAATCATGGATTAGCAAAGTATGTTTGATGTCTAGTAAATTAATATTTCTTATTGTACTGATTTCCCAGAAATATTCAGAGAAAGTGGACGTGTGGGGTGCTTTCACACAGTATGCAGAGAGAACATGAATCTCCTGTGAAAAGCAGCTGAGTTGACAAATCACAACTCGGCATCGTTGCTGGCCGTTGCTGGCCGTGCGGGGGGCGAATTGGCAGTGTCTGTTTCCTACAAAACACACCACTTCACAGCTTTCTGAAGAAAACGACCGAGCAACCAACACCCACAACTGCAAAGCACATAGAAATATCAGGAATTTTTACCACTTTGATTTGGGCATGCGGGCATTGCGATACGAACCCGATGTTGAGGCATGACAGATTCCAATAAAGGAGGACGCATTCTAATCGTCTTGTTTCACAAATGTCCGGAATATGTTTTGCGGGTACATGAGTCATGATGCCGAGCATTTTCAGAGTTTGGACATCATCTTGGACTGGCTGGCTGACGGGCACATCACCTCAATCTGACGTGATGTGCCCGTCGGCCAGCCAGTCCAAGATGATGTCCAAACTCTGAAATTACACGGCATCATGACTGATACCCACAAAACATACATGTATTCCAGACATTCGTAAAACGAGATGATTAGAATGCGTCCTCCCTCATGGGAATGCAATTTAGTAGTCAGCTTATGTTTTCCTAAACAGAGTTAACTGAATAGAGTGTAATGTGAAGTGCTAGATTTCAATCCCATATGAACCATGTGAGCGTTAGCCCTACAGATGGAAATGGGCCCACACAAGGACAGAGAAAAACTCTGACCAGGGTGGGAATTGAACCCTAAGGTTGGGGAATTGCTTTTGGTCTGGGGACAGCACTTGCAATTAAGTCCCCAGGCTTCATAATTAATTAAACCACACTCTCAAAATCAAGAAGATTTGTCTTCAGTCATCCTGAATAGCCCACTTGTTGTCGCCTTCTATGCTAAACTATGTTACTTAACGTGGCTCAAGCTGTTTCTGTCTTATTTGGACACTTGGAAATTAAAGCCAAACACTTTCCAGCCAGGCAACATTTTCCAGCCAGGCAACATTTTCGCTCGAACTTTCATGCGTCTACATCCTCTCATTCAAATCAGTATCTTCACCAAATTCGATGTGCGCAAAATTCTTTTTCACGTAACATTATGAGGATCACAATTAGAGCTATGTGCCAAAAATGAATCGCACTTGACAAACAAATTCTTCATTGCCGCTCCGAACTTTCCAAAATCTGTCCAGCCATTTTAGTACAATCGATTCGCGCTAAAATCCGACATCTTAATTCTGGACTGTTTGACCATTTACACCAAACCAAGACTCTAAAACTTCAACAATTAATAGGTCCGCAAATTACCGACGACACTACATTGCATAGTCATAATACCGTAATTACTATTCCAGAAAATCTTCCGCTTACTGACTCAGAGAAATCTGTTCTCAGTAAGGGCCTAAATTTTGTCCCTATTACCAAACGCACCAACGAATTTTCTATTAAGCAAGATGTTGAAAAATTCCTTCGCCGCGTTCAATTAAAAGCCTTTTTTCACGACAAAGAGGACGATTCGGACACTTCTAATAAAGATATTTTTGAAACACTTCTAGTTCGCAAATCCAAATGGACTCCCCCAGAGGGACAATTTGCCTCTTTAGATTTTTTCACCAAAAAATGCCGTCACGACATTCACAAACTTAAATTCAATCGCAACACTAAATTTTCCAACCTTTCCTCGGAAGAGTGGGCGGCTCTTAAAAATCTTAGTAAACGCAACGACATAGTTGTCAAATCGGCCGACAAAGGCGGCGCGGTAGTTGTTTGGCGGTCCGACCTTTACCAAAAAGAAGCTTTGCGGCAACTTTCGGATACCTCGTTTTATGCCAAAATCCCTAAAGATCTCACTTCCAAAAATCAAAAACTTGTGAAAGACACCATTCAAAATCTTATAGTTAATCAAGAATTACCGGACACTGCCACTAATCTCATCATCAACACCCCTAGAACTTCGTGCATTTACTTCTTGCCTAAAATTCACAAACCCAACAACCCAGGTCGCCCTATCGTTTCTGCCTGTAGTTGCCCCACCGAACTCATTTCTAGCTACTTAGACAGGATTATGACGCCTATCGTCAAATCTTTGCCATCATACATTAAAGACAGTACACACGCACTACAAATTTTCCGCGATTTCAATTTCTCCGGCCAAGACAAACTTATTTTCACCATGGACATTACATCTCTATATACAGTCATTCCTAATAGCGAAGGTCTTCAAGCACTCAAACACTTTTTCGATCAACGCACTGTCAAAGAACCTAACTCGGAAACGCTCCTCCGCCTTGCCGAACTAGTTTTAACGCTTAACTGTTTTTCATTCGCCGGCAACTATTACAAACAAATTAATGGTGTAGCGATGGGCAAAAGAATGGGACCTAGCTATGCCAATCTTTTTGTAGGATATGTTGAACACCAATTTTTTAATCAGTACGACGGCCCCAAACCTGAACTCTACGGCCGCTACATCGACGACTGCATCGGCGCTATTTCATCCAGCAGAGAAGAACTCGATCAATTTATAACCTCCGTCAACTCTTTTCATCCGGCTCTTAAATATACCTGGGAAATTTCGGAAACTTCATTGGCTTTCCTAGATATCAAAGTTTCTATTAGAGGCAACGCGCTATGTACTAGTGTGCACTACAAACCTACTGATTCACACAGTTATTTGTTGTATTCATCGTCACATCCATCACATGTCAAGAACTCCATTCCTTATTCTCAATTTCT
>OX421453.1:3536785-3549285 GCA_949126865.1 Montipora capitata
CTTTGGAGGGGCCAAGGGCTCATCATTGTACTTTCTTTGTTAGGTTTTACTGGAACAAGTAAGCAAATTTCAACTTAAAATAACAATAATACCGTATTTACCCGTGTATAAGTCGACCTTTTATGGCCTCAAAAGAAGCTACGAAAATCGCCCTCCACTTATACACGGGTCAAAGATTTAGAGCCAAGTTCCAGATAAGTAATTTATTCAAGATGTCGTCTTGGGCGATGTTCCTTGTTGAGTCAAACGTCTTTGTAAGTAATGTGATTTCAACTTTTCCTGATTATTTTATATCACTAGAAACCATTGGCTGGAGTGAGAAGAAAATGTGCCTGCTGACAAGATGATTAAAATTTTGAGGATTTTATCATTGAATAAAGAAAACTGACTCCACATGGCTTTATTTCAGAGTCAGAGGTTTGATAAATCGTTCACAAACTTTTAAACTGCCTATCAATTCGCAATGTACCGGTAATACAGATTTCCGGGAGGCTTATAAAATTGCGGTAAAAATCACTTAGTCACGGCCCAATCGATCGCCTGGCAAAATTTGTTAGCAAGGAAGCAAAGTAAACAAACTTTTTTCAGCATTTTGCAGATCCTTTACAAATAGGAAAGCTAATGTGTAACTAAAGCAATAACAGACTTTTGCTGAGTGATATTTGAAATGAATCATCCTTTTTTTAACACAACCAAGAATCGGAAGCGACCGGAAATAAAAATTAAACAGACGGAGTGAAATGGAGACCTATGCTCCGGGAATTTGTAAATATTCTGTTCCATAAAAATGAACTAAAAAATAAAAATGGAAGCAACAATGATAGCGAAGGGGCCAGATCACAAACCAAGACCCATTTACGATGATTTTGCCCGGTCACAAACAAACCTTTATTTCTCTGAACCCAAGACAGCTGAGTAGCGATGCTAGAAAATCCTTACACAATTGTAAGCTTTCGTGCATGGTCACCGAAAACTTACTTTAGATACAAAGATATGAAATGAAAAAGCGACAAGAGGGTGTATTATCTCACCTCTAGCTGATTAACTTGTAAAGAAGCAGGAGATGAGTTTCCAGCACCTTCCTTTTGAATGGTCAATGCATCGCGCGATAGCTTGACACGCACCTTCTGTAGCTCGGCGCGGTTAATTTGCATCGAAAGACAGCCTATTTTCAGGAAATTCTGCAATGAAAATGACAAACAACGAGTTAAGCAATCATTTAACGTTCCAATACACAGTGATAGCTCATAAATAAAGAACGTGCTTATCGAAGATCGCACAGAAACGGAAACAGCAGTTTGGATTACCTCCGCCATGTTGAAGTGTTTCTGCGCTGCAAGTCACTTAGCGAAATTTAGGCCATTCATTGAACCACATATGGAGAATCATATGGAGTAATTTCAACGAAATAAAGAGGTCTTTAAACTTGGCAATTTTGCCGTATCCTGCAGCGCTTAAACAACTTCCAGAAACCCGACTCACGAAGGTCACACGAAAAGTGATGTTTTTTAATCGACGCGGAGGCGAGGAGGCTCAAAATAGCCCTATTTGCATAATGTGGTTAATTGAAGATGAAAAAATACAGATGAAATGCTGAGATAACAACACAAAAGTTATCTACAAACATTCACATACCCCCAAAACTTTAATCAGAGAAATTAAATCTTTAATTTTAGCTGATCTTTTCAAAGTGAGCGCCGCAGAGTGATAGTTGCTGTTGAAAGAAAAAAAATCCGACCTGTGGCAGATCAAAAAGTAGCCTGTTCCACCCTCCGAGATGGTAGAAAAAGCGCAAATATGAGAAAACAAGTGCGAAGCCAGATCCCCGCGTGTCTTATTTTCGCGTTCCCTTTCTGCTCGTGCCGACCCAACTATCCGAGAGAACTGGAACAAGCTAATCAAAAAGAAATACCTGGGTGGCCACTGTATTGATTTGGATGAATTGATATTCGACATCACAAAGACTATTGTCACTATTCGTTGATCTTAACTTCCAGGTCAGTGTAGTGGTCACTGTAGTGTTGTATATAGGTGCTAATAGAAATGGACCAACGAAAATAAAATTTGGATTTTTTTTGGCTCGATTTTTGATTGGATGCCTGAACGGATAGCAGATCTCTCACTTCAGATATAACAGCATTTCCTACTCTGAAGGAAATGCTGTTATATCTGAAGTGTATCAGCATGTCCAGCGAAATAAAGAATAAACTTTCTTGCTGTGTTTTATTGCCGGGAGAAGTCTATTTTTCTGGAATATTGTGCATGGTAACCGTAAAAGAGACCATAAAGCGCAGCAAGTTCTGTCATTTCTTCGCAAGCCAATAAGCACTGGTCCTAAGTCATAATTCGACTGCCTCCACCGTCACACTTGCCTCATCACGGTATGACTTTCCCGGGAGCTTCGTCTTTTGCGTCAATATTTCTAGCGTAGGAGTGACCAGGTTTTGCCACTGTTGAAGGGGTTACTTGCCTCTCCCACATGATACACTGAAGCAGTATGGTAGTTAATAGTTTCTCCTGCGGAAACCGAATCGGTGCCTCTGGACAAGAGCGGGGTTGTAACAGAACGATGCGCTCCGACCAAGCGGTGCTAAAATCGCTTGGTCCTGCACTGCCATGTTCAAAAACACGCCCGTGGCACTGATAGAGGACTCCGCTTTTACGCAAGGTCCCGTTGATTTGAAGATCACCTACCTTACTAATTCAGTCAACAAATTTCCCGTAAAGCTCAGCGCAATCACCGAATTCGTCCGTACACTAAACTGCATGGGAGGTGTATTGCATATCTCAGTTATACGTCGGCTTCCCATCAACAGAAAACCAAAACTATGATAAAGTTAGAGATAAAAGATAAAGTTAATGAAAGAGAGAGTAGCCAATGGAACACGTCTATGAACCATTTCAATGATAAGCACGAGATGTTTTAAAAGTACAGGAAAACTTTGAAAGACATCAGCCCTCGTTCACGGTTACATTTTGATTGAGAATGTGGCGCCAACATTTTTAAGCCAATAAATGGAAATCCAAAGAAATCCCGATTCTGCGAGATTACATGATAACATTTCAGACAATTGGAGAAAGGGGAGATGTAGAGGAGGAGGTGAAAGAATAGCGATTCGTACTCTTGTGCTCTATCTTATCTACTTGAAGTGTCAAAGGCTGGATTTAGTTAAGTACCCATTGTTTGGGATTCATTGTATAAGCTTGACACTAAGTTTCCTTTTCTTTGTCTTCTGTTTTGTATCACCCGTGTCCATATACTGAAATAGCTGCACAAAACAAGCTGAAAGCCAAGGTACCGGTATTGCCAAGTAGATTCATACTCTTAAAATATCTTGTAAGCCACGTTACGTTATATGTTGGACCTTCCTTAGAGTGCGGGATCCATCATTCCTCCAAGTCTGGTAAAAATCTGGCCAAATTCCATCTTGAAATAAAGTAAAGGTGTTCTCCGGCAAGCCATAAACATCAAATCAACAGAAATAAAAGCATGGTTTTATGTACGTCAACACATCAGTTATCTACAGGATAAATTAACTTCCTCGAGGACTTGATCTAAACACGGAAATCGAAAGAAGACTAAGAGCTGCTGCTCAGCACGTTTCAACTCTTAAATTCACCCCCCAAATATGTCATGGCGGTGTCAAACTAGAAAGCTCTGATACTTTGGACACTGCACACCAATTAACTGTCTACATTATGGGCTGCTCATAAATCACTAAATCGGGTTACGCGACTCAATCTTCTAGCTTAACTATGTGACCTTAGCTGACTCAGAGATACATCTGAACAAAGGTAGTGCTAAACAGAGGCAGTTTCTATTTATAACTGAGGTCCCAAACAGTTTCTTCGCACAATTGAAGGAGTTCAGGTTATTCATTCCTAGGCCGTTGTCTGAGGTAGGGAGGCGCAGTCAGTTTTCACAATCGAGGTGCTACACTCTGGTACAATTCAAACTACTCTGACTTCTGAATCCTTGCCAGCAAATTAAATTTTGCAATAATAATGTATGCATGCGTTCATAATGCTCCATAATTTGAGAATCTTTTTATTTCATTGTAGGATTTGAATGTGTATAGTGACACGGCTCGATGGAAGAGCATATTTCATTTGTACATATGAATTGATACCGTGTTTGAGTAAAGCTCAAGATGATGCGGATGACCTTTGCCATATGAAACCCTCAACTGGTTCGGGTTCTCAGAATTTATGTGACGCTTACTTAAAATGGGCATTCCCGATTCCCGAGGCACAGGCATCCCAAGCTTGAGATCAAGTGAGGACTGAACAACAACTGCATCTGAAACTAACATGTAACACTTGAAATACTAGTGCAAATAATATGATTTACAATAGGGGTAGAAACCTTTTACCTTGCTCTTTTCAGTGTAAACCCTCTTGTCTCCAGGAAATTTAATTAAACATGCTCCTTTTATTAAACCCAGTTGTTTTTCCCTACAAAAGTCCTAAGGTGAATTTCGCACCGGTTTCGCAGTCGAAAGCTTCGGTGATGAAAGGAGCAATTTCAGTTAGCTCGCTAAATTTGATAACTAGTGACAATTATACTGCTGAAAGCCCGACGGAAGGTTTGATAAATATTATATCTGCGAACAGTCAAATAGAACCCAAATTTGCCGAGTCAGATAATCGGGAAAATAGATTTACTACATTTTTCGGTATGAAAAACAATTCTAAACAAAAATCCATAGCGGATCATTATCAATTTTCGGTCATCAGGTTTATTGTTTACCTCTTTCAAATGTGTTTTTGAAGTCGGAAAACGGATTATTTATCAGCTTTAAGGTCTGATATGTTATTAAATCAGTCCTTATTGGAATAGTTTAAAGCAGATGGACAAAACACCCTTCAGTGAATGAACACTTCCCGTCGAATGTTCAATCAGAGAGCTTTTTCTCATTCGTTAGACTCGCTCAAGGAAGCGTGAAAAAAGAATTTCTTACCTTAATTCACAAGGAACTGATGCGATGATCTCTAACCGCAGAACAAAAATAAATCCTGATTAAAGCAACATGGTTTTAGACAGATTTCCACACTTAAACGAAAACATCTTGAAATCGCACCCAGATACAGACTTCCTTCGCAAAAAAATTTTCGTGACAAGTAATATAATATAAAATTGACATTCCAGGCTAAATGGCAAATTTATAAGGTCAATATCATTTCAAGTGAGCAGTACACTATTTATTACATAGAGTCGAAAAATAGCCAATATAAGTGCCAAGGTAATCTATTCTTTTTGCCAGCCCAATATTAAGGTTTTAAACACCGCTCCGTCATTTTCGATATTTACAATACTGCACATTTTTTGCAAGGCACTCCTTAAACGGAAAGGAGGTAATTAGGATCGAAAAATTTGAAGAAGTTGCGGAACTCTTGCTTATCAACGTAGGGGTGCAGAGAGCCAGGAAATCCGTGAGGACATTTAAACGGTAACTACCCAGGGGAAGGTATGATATGCCTTTGTTCTGCTCGTTCCCAGTGAAACCCGTGGGTAGCCTGCGAACGCAGACGTATTTCCGGCGGTCCTGCGTTCGCAGGCTAACCCGTGAGAGAACCTTGTCAATTAAAAGTTCTAAATTAAATAAAAAGTTTTAAATTAATCAGAGATATAGTCATCAGCGAAAAACTGGTCTTTCTGTATCTCCTTTTGTTTCGTTATATAAAACGTGAAAAAGGAAAAGAATAAATCAGTGATAGCAGTTGCTGTGGCACCACAGACATATATTATGTTTCGTGCAACCGTTTCACAGTGTGACATACCCTGCAACGGCCAAAATCGTTGCGAGACAAGTTGCAAGAGCCGTTGCCGAAAGTAGAATTAAGTTCTACTCTTCGTGGAACTTGTCTCGCAACGATTTTGGCCATTGCGGGGTATGTCACACTGTGAAATGTTTCGTGCAACTTGGGCCGCCACAATGACGCCAAAACATTGCCAGACAAGTTGCATGAAACTTTACACAGTGTAACAGCACCTTTACTCGGTGACATTTCGATAGCGAAAATATAATGGGGTGACGTTTTCGTTGCCGTAGCCGTAAAAGATAAAAAGATATCGTTGACGTCACCTATTGTCATTAATGTCCCAACCAGAGCATCATTGGCTGTCAAAACAAAGGGCCTTTTGTTCCTGTGGTTGGCACATTTGAATAACAAAGCAATGTTTGTAAACAGATATCTTCTCTCACAACGACAACGGCGACGGCAAAAAGAAAGTCATAAATTTGCATAGTTAGTGGGCAAAAACAGCAGCTTTTGTCCATTTCTTTGCCGTCGTCAGCAACTTAACAACAACGTGAAATAGCCAAATTTGAGGCTTTATGAAGAACGTCAGCACTTCAGGATAAAAAGTTTCATTTTCTCCCCTAAATCAAGTGCCGTTCCGACGAGTGTCATTTTTGAGGAAATACCACACCCTTGTCATATTGAAACGAAGCGATTAAAATAGCGCGAATTTATGTATGAGATGAAGTTCTCGTTGCCGTCGCTGTTGTCAAATTAGGGAGCTTTAGCAAGGACAACGGCGACGGCAACGAGAACGTCACAAATTTGCATACTCAGTGGACAAAAACAGTAGCTTTGCACGCCCTGCACGTGCGTTTTTCATTTTAGTCTATTTCTTTGCCGTCGTTAGCAAAGCAACAACTGAAATAACCAAGTTTGAAGTGTTATGGAGGACGTTAGCATTTGAGATAAATTTTCATTTTTTTCCCTTAAATTAAGCGCCGCTAATAACGGTTTCATTCCTGAGGGACTGCCACACCTTTGTCATATTAAAAAGCTTGACACATACGCGAAGTGATCGCAATAACGTGAATTTATGTTTTTATAAGACGTTCTCGTTGCCGTTTCCGTCGTCGTTACTAAAGCTCCCTGTGGGGGAAGGTACTTCCTATTAATGAACTAATGGGGATTATCAATAGAGTTCCAGACAGAGTTACTCGAATACGGGGTCGCAAATTGTTAGGATTTTGGGGGTAAGAAAATTTTGGCTAGTGGGGTTTAAAAACGGAAAGATCCCGGGGAAAGATTCGCAGTAAAAAAAAAAAAAAAACAGAAAGAACTGTAGCGCTGTTGATTTAATATTTTCTAGTCGCATTACTTACCTGTACAATTTATGGCTTTATGTAAGGTTTATGCATGAACAGAAAGTGACTAAGTTGGGGTCGCCAATTAACAAATCGAAAGTGGTTCAGCGTTGTCTGTACTCTTACCGACAACGATATTCGTCATCACAGTGGGCAAAATTTGTTGTAGACTCACTCGGCTACGCCTCGTGAGTCCACAACATTTTGACCACTGTGATGACGAATATCGTTGTCGATAAGAGTACAGACAACAATGAACCACTTTCGATTTGTTTTTTACCACAATATTCAACGCCAAGGAAAGTTTTTATTCCAGAGCGTGACCAAAATCATCACTCAAAGACCAAGCGTTGTCTATAACTTTCTCGCAATATGATTGGTTTATTTCCCAAAATGAGCGTTCCTGATTGGCTATTACATTACGTGACAAATTGAAGCAAGCATGACGCGAGCAACGTTGTCTAGACTCTTATCGACAACGGCAAATTAGCCAATCAGATTGCGAGATTGCAAGCAATTGAGGTAAAAAATTATATTTACCCAAACTAAAATGGGTTCTTTAATTGGCCATGAAATAGAACAATAAAAGCAAGATGACACACGCTAACACCAACCTGGTGTGGCGTGATGTGTTGGCCACACCGGGTTGGTGTTAGCGTGTGTCACCTTGCTTTTATTGTTGTTCATGAAATAGACTACAAAAGGGTAAGGGTTCTGAGAGGGCAGCGGCACATACCCAGCGAAAATTGACCCAAGTACCCAGCGAAAATTGCTCATATTACCCCCCTTCCCCCCCCCGGTTAAGACTCCTAGTCTAAGATATTAATTTGCCATCCTTATTGCCATGAAAAATCATATTTTCTGCCTGCATTAATTTTTCAGCGTATTCTATCGATATAACCGGGTTTCTATCTACTCATCTGAAAATAATATTTTGTCAAAATATCGATCTGCCTTTTGATCCTTTCATTCAACTATAACTGCCATGCTGGAAGTCACTGATAACTGGGCCTTTAATGATATAGACCGCAGTCAAACACTCTATTTTATTATCTAAATTAAACTAAATCTATATGGAATTGATGGAAAGTCATATGAATTCCTTTCCTCCTGCCTAGATCGCACAAAAAAGGCGCTGTTAATGGTTTTTTCTCTAAAAGTTGCACTCTGACTTAGGCGATCCCCCAGAGGACAATGCAAGGGCCTTTGACGTTCCTTTTATATGCTAACGACTTTCCCACCCAAGAATAATGTAAGATGATATTCACCGTACGTATTCTGATGGAGACATCTTCTCCATACAGGTTTCATTAAATCGAGATTTATCAAATATAAATCGTTAGCTCATTGCCAATAAATTGACTTTCAACATGACAAAAACTGAATTTATGTTGATTGGATCTATCCGACCCCCGTCCCCCAAGTTTAGAAATTAATGGTGCACTACTAAAGAGAAGATTCAAATTTAACATGGAGTAATTATGTCAATGCAATATTGAAAAAAAGTTAAGACACAAACAGCAGTGATAAACATATTGAACTTGTTCATTTTCATTATGACTTGACGTTTCGTATGTGCTCTACATACATTTTCAAAAGTAACCGTTGAAAACAGCTATTTATATATAACAAAGCGGATGAGGGGACTGGAACCTAGATTAAGCAAATACTTAACAGTAAAATATATAATAATAATAATAAAAACAGAAAAGATTAATAAAGCATCAGCTTTTCACTTCCGACGTTGACGTTGAAAGCTGGCTCAAGTTCTTGAATAAAGAAGGTCTCTTTTATTTTACAATGATAGTCTGTTTTGCCCTTCGCTAAAATATCAAAATGATCCCACTTGATGTTATGTCCAGTGGCCTTGACATGGTCCGCAATGGCTGAAGTATTGTCATTTTTTTCACAGGTCTCTACACGAAATGGGATTCCTTCACTCCTCGAAAGTACAAAATAAACCTCATCCGCTCCCTCACTTATCGCTACTACCGTCTTTGTTCATCTGGCTCCTTGCTACAATCTGCCCTCAATGATCTTCGAAAACTCCTTCTTCAGAACGGCTACCCACAAGGCATAATCAACTATCATATCAACGATGTTTTGAACAAAAACAGACAACATCAGCATAGCAATCCAGTGTCTACAGTTCCTAAGAAAGATATTGTTATCCTACTTCCCTACTTAGGTTTGCAAAGCAACCAAGTCGCTAAACGCCTGAAATCTTGTGTGTACAAATTCTACTCTTGTGTTAACCTTAAGATTGTTTTTCAGAGCACTCGATGTATAAAATCTTTCTTTCCTTACAAGGACCGTATTAATCGTTTACAACAATCCAGAGTTATTTACAGAGCAAATTGTTGGGATTGTAATGGTTTTTACATCGGTAAAACCAAACGGCGGCTTCACGATAGAAAAACCGAACATTTTAAGGCCCTAGCTAAAAATGACAATACTTCAGCCATTGCGGACCATGTCAAGGCCACTGGACATAACATCAAGTGGGATCATTTTGATATTTTAGCGAAGGGCAAAACAGACTATCATTGTAAAATAAAAGAGACCTTCTTTATTCAAGAACTTGAGCCAGCTTTCAATGTCAACGTCGGAAGTGAAAAGCTGATGCTTTATTAATCTTTTCTGTTTTTATTATTATTATTATTATTATTATTATTATTATTATTATTATTATTATTATTATTATTATTATTATTGTTATTATATATTTTACTGTTAAGTATTTGCTTAATCTAGGTTCCAGTACCCTCATCCGCTTTGTTATATATAAATAGCTGTTTTAAATTTCAACGGTTACTTTTGAAAATGTATGTAGAGCACATACGAAACGTCAAGTCATAATGAAAATGAACAAGTTCAATATGTTTATCACTGCTGTTTGTGTCTTATTTTTGATCAAACTACGATGGCCCAAGAACAAAAGTATTTATGAAAAAAAGTTCTTCTGGTATTAGATCTATTAAACGAATTGGTACTGTGTGCCACCTGCGCCCCTGCATAATATTTATCACGGTTAGTTCAATCACACTTCGACCAGTGGCAAAGCATTAGTCTATCTGACAAATAACAGATACTCTCGCGCGGCTCGCATCTTTACTCATCCTAGTTATGATGCTGATTCCCAACCAATTAAAAAGTTGGGCTGGGACAACTTAGAAACTCGGCGTCAAGAATTAAAAGCAGAAATGGTCTGTAAGTCCATAAATGACCTTGTACCAGATTTGTCTTCAAAATTCATACCGCGGAGAGATTTGGTTACTCATTACAATTTACATGATTCCGAGAATAAGCTTGCTTTTCCCTTGTCACTTACTATTATATAAACAGCTTTAGTGGTGCAGTTCTTTGGAACAGTCTGCCCTCAGTAGTTAGACAAGCAACATCTCTGACTGGCTTTCGACGGTTAATTAATTGCGACACGGCATTCATGAAAAACAGGTTTTAATTTTCTTCTTTTAGTAATATTCTAAATTATAGAAGTTGTTTGTATTTGTAAATAGTTTTATTTCAACCTCTTTCCCAGGGTCTCTCTTTTCTGCCTCCATTGTCGTTGAAATGGAGGCAGAGAAGAGAGACCCTTGTTTTTAGTTATGAGTAGAGTGTTTTCTCTTCTTTTATTACATGCGAAAAATTGGTGGGGGCTTGGGTTTTATTCGCTTCTCCGACTATATGGGAGCCTGGACCGGCTACGTACCCTTATTTCAATCACTTGGCTTTAAGTCAAGTGGGGGTTACTATTCCGAAACAAACAAGGCCACGAAAATAAAATGCTCTCGTCATAATTTATTGATTTCAGATGACTTTCCTTTATACAGTATGTACAGATACTACATTCTGTACACTACATCTTCCATAAAATACCTATCATAGCGTAAAATTCATTGAGATGTCTTTATTTACAGAGTACGAGGCGATATTGTCAGCTCAGTTTTTCATTTGGTTAAAAGAAGTTGCGTGTAAAGTAGCCTTAGCAAAAGCAATCGTTGTGCGACAGATCAACGTCAAGGGGTTCTTTGTCTCCTTTCGACACTCATATCTTTTCAATCGGACAGTAGGGTATTGCTTCAAATGCTCCAGACCATACTGTACTTTCAGCCGACAGCGTTTGTTTCATCTAAATCAACGAGTGAAAAGTTTAGACATTGTGAACGGCAATACTGGAATTTTGGACTTGTGTACTGTACGAATGACCCGCGATGTAATATCAAGGACGATGAATGGCAAAAGACCCCTGGGCGAAAAGAAATCGCATCTTTTCAATGCGTGGAAAAACTTTCATTTTTCGAATCTTCGGGACTATCCGGGAAAAGGTTCCGCTCATCGAGCTACCGACGTTCCGTGGTGGTTAGGTTTGAATTCGTCCTCAATGACGAGCTGTTGAGGATACTGGTAAGTGCGGTAGTATATCACCGATATTGAGTGCTTTGAAGATTACTTCAGGCTTCTTCAAGTAAAAAGAGAATGGGAAACGTGATGCGAAATAGAAGAAAGTTGGAGCAAAGCAAGTTTTTTTTGTTTGGGTAGTATCTCGTATCCAGTTATCTACTCTTGCTGTGTGAATGCCGGTTGGTAGACGTGCAAGGCACACTCATGCCGTAGAAGAACGGATGGCTCATGGCTTCTCGTGCAGTGAGTCGCTTCTCGGGTTCATATTCTAGAAGGTGCTCGACAAGATTGAAGAAAAGTTCGTGGCTTTCTCCATCTCCGCGCTTGTATTTCTGGTAAAATACAAAAGGTTAAAAAAAATTGATGTGCATTAATCAAGACAAGAATCCTGGTACGGTCTTTGTATGAAGTGAACAAAACAATGCTGCCATGGATGATAGCGAGGTACGTAACACTTAAATCAAAGTTATCATTTTGGTCACCCAGAACTGAAGTAGACAAATGGCCAAATCATAACGAAAAGAAAACATTCAAGCAACCAGGCCTTCGCGCGCGGCAACGAAGGGCGATGAAGTCACAATGTTTGCCTTGCCGTCTGATTAGCTGATGGTAAATCGCCCTTATCGGATTTATCAGCGGTTATCACATATATAAACGAGGCTAAGGGGTCACTTCGTATCGAATTAACCCTTAAACCTTTTTTGCATGTAGTTTTAAACAAAAACATGTGCCTGCAGGCTCAACTCCAATAAGGTCCATTCCAAGGATTAGTTAATACCCCCCTCGGAAAGAGGACACGAAATCAGAAGCATTACACGGTAATAAAACTCAATTGCTCAACTTAACAACTATTCACTGAACTAGACTAAATGACAATTAGGGAGGTTAAGCACGCGCGTTTTTGAGACGCCCACGGCAACCGGAAGTGAGCTTTTTTTCCTTTTAACTTGTCTTCACACATCCACATTTACATTGCCAAGTATCTTTTCT
>OX421453.1:3554285-3559285 GCA_949126865.1 Montipora capitata
GGTGTGAGGATCAAGTCACCTTTACGTCTAAAACCACACTACAAATATATACATTTATACATGAATTATATGCATTGCATATAATAAAATGTGAAAAAGAAAAATTAATTGTGTACAGTATTAAATTCGTTATCTTTCAACATATGAACAACGAAGGAAGTCAAGCAGTTCACCCAGTTTCCCACAGCATGGTACAGTGGAAATGGAGTTGGATTTGAATGCAGTTGTGCTGCTTTCAATTAATTATGGACAGGCCAGATTTCTCTTCAGCAAATTAACTCTAACATGCCTTTTATAAGCAGCCAATTCTCTCCAACTCTTTGCTCTTCTTACTGGGTATTTCAGGTCTTTTTCAAAGAGCTATGTTTTGAGTCCTGCTCTTAGGTTAGAAGATTAACAAGGCAACTTACCATGAAATCAAACACACTTAAGCCCATCTTCTCGAAAACAAGACACATGTGTCCATGATGGTTGAACCAATCCAGCAACACAACACAAAGGCTGAAAAAAATAGAGATAGCAAAATTTAATGTTAATAAATATCATCTAACTATTAACAACTTTATGATAATAATTATTATAGAGAGAAGGTACATATTTGGAAACACCACAAGCTCTTTTCAACCCCTAATTTAATGAAACCAGGGTTTGGGCTTGGCTGCAGGCAACTAGCCAAATACCAGTAGATTTTCAGTTTTTGCCAGTGGACGTCTCTTGCTTACTAGCCATGTTGACAACTGAAATGCTGTCAAAGGCAAATGTTATCATTCATTTCAACACCTACTCACAATATTGATGGCCCATTATTCTTAAAAAAAAAAAAAGGAAAGTACCGAAAAAAGGAATCAATAAAGCTTTTGAATGCAACATTTGTTCGCATTGATTTTCGAAGCCATTACTCAGCTAAAGAGACTGGACCCCTGTGCTCCCATCAAGCACTTCAATTGCAAATGAAGCTGTCCACCATATTGTTTTAGTTACATGTGTTCAATTCAGAGGCTTCTTTTCTTCAGAGAACAGTTTGAAAAGGAAAGGTTATGATTCAAAAGAGGAAATTCAAATTGCGGCAGTGGAAAAAGAAGGTTTGCGCAAAGTTGGACAAAGGAATTTCCTTGGTTGGAATTTGATGGGCAGAAAATGTTCTGCAAACAATGTAGAGACAAGACAATGAAGAGTGATTGGTCATCTACTTTTGTATCAGGTTGGACCAATTTTAGAATTGCAGTGTAGATGTTGCTCACAAAATGATAGACTATTTGACATTGCCTATTTTGTTACCAAAAGAGAAATGGCCTTTAGTGTAAAAATGATGTAAAAATGTATATACTTTGAAGAACATTGTAGAGGTATTTCATTACTTGAAAAGCATATTAATTTTTTCTCTATGGCTAGCAAAAAGAGCTCATTGCCTAGTGATTATTACCATTTTACTAGCCATAAGCCTATTGTTAAAAACAGTTGAGGTAGAGCCCTGGAAACTAGTATAGGATGCAGCTCTATTGCTGCTAATTACTCCATTGTTTTTGTTGCAAATCAATCTGTGCCTATTGTTTTCTGAAGGAGATTCACTTTCTGATCAAGATTAAAATTTTGGAAAAAAAAAACCTTTGCGATGCTTATTGAAATCTGTGTGCATCTAATTAGGGGCAAAAACCAGCAGTATTAGAACCTTTTGCCATTCCTGTCTCTCTGCTGGATCTTCTCAAGTGCTTTGATTTCTAACTTGGCAGCTTCCCTGAAAACATGAAAAATTTTTTACTAGATATAAATGCTGGTCTTTTGGAAACTTTAGTCTGTGATTTACGGAAAATCGACTCACACACCTGTATTTTTCAACATTCTTGATTACTTTTATTGCAACATAAGCATTGGTTTTCCTACAAAAGAAAAAAGACAAAACATGGACATCAAGAGAAGTTTAATAAAACTGAAAATACTGATAAGGGCTTCGTTAGCAAGGCTTTGCTCTTAAAAATATTTCAGGAAGCTAATATTTTTACAAATTTAACCCATTTACACCTAGAGCACCTCCAATCGGTGAGTAAAATCATCTAGTGTTAGCCAGAGTAAATCTATAAGCCTCACTTTCAGGTGGGATAGACACCAGGGCCCAGTTCCTCGAAAGCCGATTAACTTAATCCAGGATTAGCGTAAACTTTTGTTTCACGTTTTCAACTTTTTGTTGAAAGTTTCTTTTGCTTATTTTTGTTTTTCAAGATTGACGTCTTCTCATGTAAAGTTCTGCCAAAAATCAGCGTTGAACAGCATTTGGGAATAGAGAAATAAACTGCATGGTTAATTTTTAATCTTAGATTAGCGTTAATCGGCTTTTGAGGAACTGGGCCCAGGGGCCACGGGGAACTGCTAGAGCACAGCTCAGATTAGTCATGCCATTTTAAGGTATCATGGAACATATTCGTTGATAATACTACAATCCTGGACAAAAGTGTTGGGAAGGTAGCATCACTCTTGAGATAGCCCCCCCTCCCCCATATAAATGTTGGACTTTGCACCAAACAAAATGGTGATTACATCTGCACCCGACTAAGATAGTATGAAAGGTAGTTGAGATACATTTAAATTATATGCTGCACATGCCGCCCGTTTCTGATTTGCGTCTGACAAATTGTTGCCCGTTACTGATTTGTGTCCGGAGAAAATCAATTTCTGAACCAGGTAACTCGAATTGTATCAGATCTGCTTCGATGTTTGATTTTTCAATCGCTAGCCTGAACAGTACTTTGCTTCTCCTTGCATTTTCTACTTTGTGACTCCCAAAACACCTTGGTCATGTAGAACAATAACAATACGACTTGCACGCCTGTTTAAGCAATACCGATACCACCTTGCACACCAAGTTGAGCAAATCGAGATTGATAACCTCTACAATATCTACCAATTTATACATTTCCCCTTTTTACACAGTGACTTCTACGCTGCCTCCTCAGGTTTTGGCCTCTGGCCCAAAACCCTGCGGGACAATTATTACTTCTCTAATAATGAACAAAAAGGAGAACATTATCTCACCTGTCAAGGCAATCAAGCACTTTTCCAAAGGTTCCTTCTCCTAATAAACTACCAATCTCATCTGAAATAAAAATTAATCTTTGCTTAAGAATGAATCCAATAGAACATCCTGTTTTGACATTCCAAAGACTTAATTTCAGTAATAAAAGTACTTTTCTTGAGACTTTATGATGTTAAGAATGTCACCATTTTATATATATTTTTTATTGTATTCTTTAGGGTATGTGAACTATTTATCTGTAACATACAAGTAAAGAGAAAGTTTGTGAAACATGGAAGTAATGAATACACACTAAGGATCAACATCAATAAAGAAATGTTTAATTCATTTTAAAAACAAGACAAAAAAAATTCCAGGCATTATGAGATACTAGTAACATGTATCTACCAGGTACTGTACGAAACAAGAAAAATTAGTACATCTGGAATTCAGCATGTCGCCATGACGATAAATCAGGTGACCGTCCTCGTCATCCTTGACACTTGACAAGCCTCTACTCGTATCTTCCACGCTTGTCGGCTTCTGTTACCGGCAGTGCATCCATTTCACATGAGCAATTCATTCATTCATAGACATATTTCACCGGCGGCACAGGTGCAATTGATCCCATCATAATTTGCATCAGCATGAGCATGTCCACAGATCCACCCAATTTTCAAACATATAGAAAATAGCAAAATATACACACACAGCAAAGCACATGAGTTTTATTCATATAAACTTGCCAGAGCAACTTTAAGTAAATTCTAGAATACCCAGACCCCTATTTGCGTGTGACTGACACACACTATCATCTGCATCATTCTTCAAAACAAGTTGCCCCAGGAAATCATCAGAAGTAGTAGGTTATTGTGACATTACCCAGCACCTTCTATCTGACCAACAGTGGTAATATTTTAGCTTACTGAATGCTTCATTTTATTTGAAAGTCAATACAAAGTCGCTCTTCAGAAGACTTCAATGGTCTCCACACACACAAAACATGTTTTGTCCCATTCTCTGAAGACAACAAGAAATCATTCTTGGAATGTCGTGGCTGAAGACTGATCAACCAATAATAGAGAATTTTAAAAGGTTTCAGTTATCTTTTCATATATATTTCTACACACCAAAACTTGTGACCTTTAATTTAAACGGTGACAAATTGTTTGACAAGATACCTCGCATGTCCTTTCCAGCACGTGCTTTTACTGCCATCACGCTGATTTCACATGAAATCGACGACTTCAGGACAACTAATTCCACCCTTTTAATATTCTGGATTCCAGTATATCCAGTAAAAATATCAAACAAATTTGGGACTTGTATCAGTTTTATTCTAGTGTAGTTTATCCGACCAATTGCAACCGACACCTAAAGTCAAAAGGCACTCGATGAAACGTAATATACGTAATAGTAAACAGAATGATGCGGCGTCGACACAATCCCATTGTAGTTTAATTCATTTCCATTGAATGATTTACAGAGTAGGAAAGAGAAGTAGTTTTTTCTTCTTACCGTAGAAAGAGTAGAATGTTCATGACCGTGCTTCTGCCGTTTTAATTTTCGTTCGCTACGTCGCACACTGTGACTCCTGGAACAATGGCGATTACGTCTCCGACGATCTCGGCTTCGACTTCTTGTGCTATATCGCTTAAAATGGCGATTTTCAGAACCAGAACCATGTTCATTGTCCAAACACCGATACTTCGAGTAATAATTTATCGAATCATCTTCGTCAGAACTAAAAGAACGCTTTCTTCTCGTGCTTCTTGGCATGGCTTTTGGTATCAAATCAGTTCAATCCGCCCAAACTATAGCAGCTAAATTTTTAACGAAAGTCGTGCTCCTCAAACCTAGACAAACCGGTTTTATCATGTGATGTCATCAATGCAGCCCACGTGATTGTGAAGCATTCAATATGGCCGCTGTCAGAGGTCTTTCATTGAAACAGGTCGCGAAAGTGACTGTTTCTTTCTGTCCTTTTGACGCT
>OX421453.1:3564285-3569285 GCA_949126865.1 Montipora capitata
AGTAAAATCTATCAAGTCTCACTCCCAGGAGTCAATGGATTAATCAAGTTGAGTTCGGGGAAATGTTGAAAATGATGTGAAAAGAGACAAAACAATAGAACGGCTATTCCTATTAAAAGACCTAAAAACGTGGGTTATTGCAGGTTTTAAATTGTGGGATAAATTTACCATACTTCCACTGAAGTGAATTGAAGTGAAGTTACTATTCTCTTCCCTCGCGGATTTTCAGGACTACTTTCCAATGCTTTTTGTGGGGGACTTTATTATTATTTGGTTTCCAACAAGGGCTATGAGACAGGACCTCCACTTTATAGTCCTTATCCGAGGAGATCTGAAAGGCTAACCATTTGTGGGTGTAATTACAAAGGCAGCACCACTTTCTCCTCAGTTATTTTAAGACCCTGGGTGTTGGTCCTGCCGGAGTTGAACTCGCGACTTCCACATGACAGCCGGATGCACAACCAAGCCACCGGTGCACGATTAAAAAAGATGAAGAATCTGCTGGCCCTTGTTGCAAGACAATATTAATTTTGATTAAAAAAAAATGACTGTAGTGTTGAACTTTTAAAGGCTTAAATTAATTAATTAAGGCAGTGCTGTGGAATTATTTCCTTCAAGTCAGGTGTGTTCCCATTCCTGTAGTCATTTGGTTCTACTTTGTTACTGCTGCCCTGCACAGAGAAGCAATGTCAAGAGTTTTTCTTTTAAATTATTAAAAGAAACATGCCTGGTTTTCCCAGTAGGATAAAGCTACAGTTAGTTGAGGGGAAAGTTGAGGGTTGCAATACTGAGGGCCTTAAAATGACTGAGGCAAAGGTGCTGCCTCTGTTATAAAAATTGCAAAATGATAAGCTCTTGCGTTAAAACAGATGGAGAATCTGCTGGCCCTTCTTGCAAGTACTTGGAGGAGGCAGTGTGCTCCAGTGCATTGATTTGTTTATTTTATTTATTTACTCAAATTCAATTACACAGATGATCAAAACAAAAATAAAAACAAAGAATTAAATATATTTACAAGAATAAAAAGGCGATATCTGAGTAATTAGGCCAGATTTCTTATTTTAAATAAACTGCCTGAGATAAGATACAATATACATAGAACACTAACAAAGACAAATTGCACTACAATATGTGATCAGAATGTTATAAAAATTTATCCTTACTTAAGTTAAATTTACTAATATAAAACTGATTCACTTTCTTACTAAAGAATGGTAATTGATTATTGTCCTAATAGCTACAGGCAGGCCATTCTATTAATCCACAATACGATTAAAATATGAAATTTGAAGTGGATGCACAAATTCCTCACTATTGAAGCAGACTGGATTTGTATTTGGTGGTCTTGAGTTGAATCCACAACAGTGGTTGTCTTGGTCAAGTTGGATTTTTAAAGTGTGATTATTTTGTTTGATTTGAAACATTTTTATTGCTCGGCCATATAAAAAGACACAAACAATGTTCATATACTCTGGTGTGGCATTCAGATTTTTCTTATCACCCCTCATAACTGAGGAGAAAGTGCTGCTCTATTATTGACACGTGCAAACGGTTCAACTATCAAGAACCCACATAGTTAGTGAAGAGGCATGGAATTCCCTGTCTTGTGGTTTATCTCTGCCAGCAGGTGGTTGACCTGGCTGGATTAGCTTCTGAGTGAATAACACCACAAAAACAAAAATGCAGCCAGAGGTCAGGCTATTTGTGGGGTGCTGGATCCTTCGCTTAGACTTGGGGCGCTTTCCCTTTTGTCAGAACTGGCCGGCCAGTGTGCATAGAAGATGCAACAATGTGAAGGAACACTTCACATGAGAATCCCTCACATTCTTCTGGAGGAGTGTATATACTATCCATCGAAATGTGTTTATTTGAACGTGTTGTAGAGTTAGTCCTTCGAAATGCCCAGTGTGGTCGGTCAGTTCTGTCAAATGGAAAGTGTCCTTAGACTTACAAGTTTTCAGTGTTGTGCACTATACATTGGATTGAATCCTTTTTTCTCAATAGATGACAAAGACACCATGACGATGAAAACAAGAAAAAGCAAACTAATGGATATGTTAGCAATGTTCAACAAAAAATGCAAAGAAAAGGAAGGATAGACGAGTGCTACCATCACAGAAATTGTCCTCCTCTTACAAGAGTGCTTCATTGCAGCAGTACATTTTGCAGAGTATCCAGTCAATGGGATTGGAAGCAGTCAACCTACAACCAATTCATGGTCAGAAAAACTGGTTATTCACCAGTATTGGTTTATTGACCATGTGGAAAGCAAAGGATACAGTTCCTGTGGTTTTCATAATTCCGCAGAATCTTAACTTCCAAGTGCTAAGCACCAAACTGCGTTTTGGCTTCCATCAATCAAATTTCAGAACATAGCCAGGAAGATTGACTCAGCCTCCGGAAATTGAATTGGATTTTTCCTTTAGTTCACAGTTCAAACACCATTATGATTTGTTTTAGAAATTTTCAGTAAAAAGATTTGTACAGGTCGGCATCGAGTTCGAATATATGAATGTACCATGCATGGGAACCAAAGATACTGATTGGTGGGCTATGTCACGCATCAGTTGATTTCGTCATCTGTGGTTGGCATCAGAAGTTTGATCGTCCACGAATTGTGTCACTTTGGACATGTGATGTTGCGAGAAGTAGTGCGCAAAATATTGAAATAAAAGAAGTGGAAATGATCTCCTGATATAGGTAAAGGTAAAGTCTCTGTTAGGAGCCTAGGAAGGCCCATCAGGCCGGTGCTTATCTCCGGTTTCCGTAGCATGAAGCGACTAGGAGTATTTATACTCCTCCCTGGATGGGATGCTAGTCCATCGCAGGGTTACCCCCAGCATTACGCCGGTACCCATTTATACACCTGGGTGGAGAGAGGCACCGTGAGAGTAAAGTGTCTTGCCCAAGAACACAACACAATGTCCCCGGCCAGGCCCCGAACCCGGACCACTCGATCCGGAGTCGAGCGCACTAACCATGAGGCCACTGCACCTCCCGATTTCCTGATCTCCTGATATACTTGCTGAAAACAATGCAAAGAAAAACAGAGTAAAATGAAGCATTTTGAAAAAGAGTTCAGTATTGAGGCAAAGTTGATGAATTGAATGTTGTTCAAAGTTTTGTCTAGAAAGTTGCATTGTTGTGGTAGTAATTATGCAATCTAATAATTTTATTTCCTCAAGATAGACTTAACTAAGAATTCATGAGGGTTACCAGTCTGACCATGTGTCCCTAAGCTTATCTTCCAATGATTATTGTTACTTTCACAAAAAGAAAAAAAGATTCCTGTGGCAAAGAAATAAAACATTACAAACACAAGTCATACATTTTCTGTTTTATTGTTCTCAGAATGTATAATACAATGTTTAACAAGCCCACTACTTGAAATGAGCTGGTTGTAAAATGATTAATTACAAAACTCTCCCGGAATGTTAATATTTAATAGAACATAATTTATGATTCTCGTTTTAACAGCTCATTGTGATCACACTTTAAAACCTGCAACACAAAACAATGAGGTTAGATCTAACACAAGCTCTAGCCAAAGTAAGTGCAGTAAAAATTATTCAATAGGCCATTTCCGAGTTTGTGTCTGCCTTCTCTTCAAAGCGAGTCTAAGTGCAAAGTTTTTGTGATGGTAATTAGTTCTACTTTACATATGAATGAAAAAAAAAATTTTCATTAAAAAAAACTTTGCACTTAAACTCGATTTGAAGAGGAGGCAGGCACAGATTCGGAAATGGCCTGTTGCTCAAATAGTTGACTTTCATTACTTGAGTGCATTGCCATAAAGTTTGGTTAACCCATTGACGAGTAAAATCGTCTGGCGTTAGACAGAGTAAAATACTAAGTCTGGCCGGTTTTGGCTGGTTTCAGCCGGTTTGGACGTCGAAGGGTTAATTAAACAAAATTTGGATTTGGGCATTTAATTTCATATTTACAAAATTAATTAAGGATTCAGAAGTTAAATTATTTTCCACTTTTACTGCCATCATTCACTGTAGCAGGCCAGGTTAGTGGATTGCATGATACATTGTGATTGGTTGATGTTGGTTTCTGTTATGCAGCTAACATGATTGGTGGCAGTAAAAAATTAATACAAATTCACTCAGTTTTAAGTTGCAAAGAAAATAATTTACTCTAGGGGAGATATATAATCTGATAACTATTGCAGCAAACATGAATGATGATAAATTACTACAGTTTAGATTGTAACTTCTTTAGTTGCATACAAGAGAAAGAAATTATTTACTTTGTGTTACAAGTCTAGAACTTTGTGTAGGGGAGATACTTGAGTCAAATAAATAAGACAATTGTTCCCAGGGTCTCTTTGTCAATCTCATCGACAATGGAAACCGTGGGAACGAGGTTGACATACTGCATAATTATTAAGCCATTGCAGAAGGCAACGAAATTCAGATGCAAATTACCTCCGCTGGTATTCTGTTTTGATTCCATCTGGCTGACTTTTTGTCAAATTTGGATCAGTGTCTCCTTGTGGCACATTAGCTAATAGCTCTTCTGTTGTCGTGTGTGGTCTGCCATGCTTTTCTCTGATAGAGTTAATAGTTGCAATGGGATATACTCGGGCATGGGACTCCAAATATTTTAACACATACTCGTCAGCATCAGTTATTCTGAAGCGGTGTTTGAAGATCTGTATCAAAGCTCCGATCTGGAAGTCAGCAGGGGTGTAAAAGTCAGGGTTATCAACAGATGATCCTGATTTGGTTGCACGTGTTCGCTCAAGAAATTTACCACCAATGATTCCTGCATTTCTTACTGGAGGTTCATAGATTGTCAACATGTCATCAGCTAGGCGATAAGAAATGATAAATCGCCTGTTTTTGTCCTCTGGTCGGAAGCTTTCCTGAAGGAAAAAAAAAACTTCACACTGATTGCCAATTGCACAACTAGTTATCTTTACTGCACCAGAATGCGGTTACTCATGGAACTACTCTTTATGCTAATCCATTGTAGGCAAGTTTAACTGACCA
>OX421453.1:3574285-3614285 GCA_949126865.1 Montipora capitata
TGCCAATATTCCCCAAGATCATTCTTTGGTAAACGTTGCCGCTTGATAAGTTTTCCTTGCGGAATTCCACTAGGAAAAATTAACTTAAATGTGAATGTTTATAGACCCACCTGAGTCACAGTAAACAATAATAATATACACAAATTTTAACCTTCTACTTTAAGTATGCTATGAAAATATATTGATTCTAAGATTTACAAATCTCTGTCAATTATTGTGATGTTTGTGATATTGAGCAAACAGTAGTTAACTTTATACATTTTTGACCAATAAAATGAATGATGTTTGTGAGATGATGATTATTACATCTTTAAAGTGCCCCTGTGATAAAAAAAACCACTTCCTTTTTTCCTTCAGATTTTGAAAATGTGTTTGCTTAACACCTGACTGGCAAAATTTTGAGCTTTGATTTTATCCAAAGGCCGTTTCCTTTGAGTGTAAGTTTTGGATTTCACGGTCCGCCATTACTCACATTCAAAACTGACTGATTGGGCCTCAAATGGTTGGATCCAGGGAAAAGTGACGTCAGAGGCTCACTAGCTTAAAATTTCAGCGTGTGAACGCAGCTTGTTATATATGCAAAGCGTGAGTTTAAAAGTCTGAAAGCCCAAAACCCCCGTGCTGCATATTAATTCTGCGGCGTACACACGTATTGCATTCTTAAACTAGTGAGCCTTTGACGTCATTTTCTCCTCGATCCAGCTCTCTCAAGAACATAATGTTAGTAATGGCGGACTATTAAATAGGAAAATTACAGTTAAAATAAAGAGGTGTCTTTTTGAAATCAAGGCTTAAAACGTGGGCCACTTAGTGTTTTGTTAACATAGTTTTGAAATCCAAAGAAAAATGTGATTTGATTTTTTGGTCACAGGGGCACTTTAAGTAATTGAATCCCATTCCATCTAGTCCATGTTTTATTCTGGTGATGGTACATTAATAATAATAATAACAATAACAATAAGAATAATACTAATAACATTACTTGAAACCCATCAACTGTCTGCGAGAGGACTCCTAAACTACAAATTCCTCTCTGTGTGGGAAGGTCTGAGACAGGAGGATGGATTAGTACTGGAGGTTAATGATATCAAGATTATATCAGGAAATGGGGGTAACCACCCACAAGGGTCGACAGCTGTGTTGTACTTGCGGCCAGAAAGTGTGGGGGAGAGGCCTGAAGTCAGTAGAGGAGGAATACAAGAACATCAAGATAAAAGCGGCAATCAAGCTTCATGAGAACACTGACCCATCGATGTCTGCTGTAAGGAAATTCGAAGAGAAATCAATGAAAAGCAGATGCCACTCCTTCGTTAAAGATGCACAGTGATTTGCTCAAGAATGCGGAATGCACCTCCAGTTGAATTACCCAGAGCCTGTGTGTATCAAGGAGGATGTCGAGAAAATTACTGGATCTAAAGTTAAGACAAGTGTAGCTACGGTTCGACAGCAAAAGTATCAAGAGATGGTGCAACTGGAAAAGTGGCAAGGGAAACTAATGAAGAACTCATGGGAAGACAGTTACTTGGACTGAGGGGGCTGTTTTGCATGGCTTCATCTTTGGAAAGTGGCACCGACACACACAGTGGCAGGGTTGCAAGAATTGTACCAGCAGTTATTGCCTACCAAGGTTTATTATCACAGGAAGACCGGCACGAGTGGAAATGTAGACGAACACTGTCATATGTGCGGTACATCAGAAAGTGTGGGACATATACTAGCGGGCTGCAGCGCAATCGTTTAATCACAGTATCTGGCGAGGCACAATAAAGCTCTCAAAATCTTGTTCTTTGAGATGCTAAGATCTTTGGACCTTGCCAGGACTACATCTCCTTGGTACTCCCAAACTCAACCAAAGCTGATATGCGGATACCACACATGTCAAGGCAAACAGGAACATAACGTTTAGGACGCTTATGAGCTAGCATAAGTTCTGCAATTTCTTAAGTTTTTTAATTAGCATGTATGGTCTAGTCTCGCGTTGACTGGCTACAGTTGATAGCCACCCGATTACTGTTTGTAGGACAATCGGGCAACCAGTCGTTTTCATACTGCTCATAATAATAATAATCAGTCACAGCTACCTGTTATTGACCAACGGTTCTACCACTGCAAGAGAATCGTCCTCCAAGTAATAGTAAACCTTCACTGGTCGAACTCTGAAATACTCATTTGCAGACTCGTGAACTGTTTGCTTGAAATATCCAAAGAACAGCAACACTTTTTTGTCAAATCCTACGTGAGCGGGAACGAAATCTTCGGGTGGTGCCTGAACTTTTTGCCCGTAAGTTAGCGAAGGCTTGAGGTTTGCTAGTTCGTCCAACTCTTCCTGTGTGAGTTTATTTACTGGGACAGGATCGCCACCAATGCCTATCTGAGGAGCTACAGGTATTGAGTATCCATTCATCCAACCAAGTGTTTGAGGTCGGTGAAATTTGGTTTTCTGATGAAGGAAAAGCGGACGTTAATTTGAATGATTTTGCCGTTAGCTTTAACACCACTGGAAAAATCGAGTCACGTTTACAAACATAGGCTGGATTGAACTAAATTCACTGAAATTAGATTTTCCGCTGAACTTTTAAACCACAAAAATATACCTACCGTGGGGTCTGTAAACGTATTTCCGGGGAGAAATGGCAAGGCAGACATCTTGCTGTCTTTTTTCAACAAAAACTATTTATCCAATAACGATTTGAGGTTGAAGTTTTGAATCCTATTTTCTGCAGCTCAAAACTCCTCACTGCCTGAGAAGCATGGCCGATGTTGCTATTTACCATTGTTTGTTGCTATGGTTTCGGTTTGTTCATAATTCTTAGAGCCAAAAGGACTTATGGGATAGACAATTTTAAAGTTCTTACCAGTCTCAGCTCGGTTGCCACTAAGGTTGGTAACCATAAGTGGGAGGGCGAGGTAGCCTTTTCTTTGGCTTCCATTCGTGTTGGGCTGCAAAAAAAATAACCTTCCCTCGTTTTGTAGCCTGTGTAAAGCCAAATATTTTAAAGTGACCATAACCCAAAATGTTTTTTTCGCTAAAATGAATCTTTGCACCTGTTCGAAACGCATTAATTGCGGCCATTTTTTCCTTTTTCTAACAAATCCTGTCATTTTATAGGCTTCGAAAGTTGCGAAAATCCAAGAATCTTTTGTTCACGACCGACTCAGAAGGGGAGTGGGTCTATTCCTGTTTTGACGTCACAATCTACTTTGCATGCATTTTTACAAAAAGTTAATGCAATGTAAATCAGTTTGTGACGTCAAAACAGGAATAGACCCACTCCCCTTCTGACTGGGTCGTGAACAAAAGATTCTTGGATTTTCGCAACTTTCGAAGCCTATAAAATGGCAGGATTTGTTAGAAAAAGGAACAAATGGCCGCAATGCGTTTCGAACAGGTGCAAAGATTCATTTTAGCGAAAAAAATATTTTGGGGTTATGGGCACTTTAAGCAAGAGCCGATACAACGTAGATTTGATTTTAGTGGTGTACTATATTTCGGCTGGCCAAACCAGCCTTCTTCTACCCTGGGTACCAAAGGTTTTTCTCGCGTTGTTCGGCCGAAGACACGAGCGGCGAAAAAACTACGCGTTATCTAAAGTGCGTAATAAACGACGGTTAAAAGACCGTTTTAATGAACACCGCCGCACTTTAGATAACGCTAACACGAAATCCAAACCTACTTCAGTCGCAGAACATTTCCTCTCCTCTCCCCACAACATCGAAAAAATATTTTCTAACAGAGACTCGATCCGTAAGGCCAGGGAAGCTCTTTTAATTTCAAAAGGCAGGACAATTGATCCCAACGGTCTTAACCCTTTGGCTACTGGAGATTTGGCCGAAAAACACGTTTTGAAGCTAGTTGAGGGGTTTTTTGGTCACTGTCGTGCTGTTTAAGAGCTAAATCTCCCTTCAAACCCGTTTCCAGGTTGTAAACTCCGCGGCCTTTTCAGCCAGGTGCAAAATAAGCGCTTGCAAAGTTCGGGCATGCGCAGAAAGCAAAATTTCGACATCAAAGGTTTAAAAGTAGCACAACACTTTCGACTTTTACTTTCTCTCCTTCCCTCTCTTTTCGCTTTCCTTGCCTCATTTTTTTTTTCAACTTGCTGGGCATTTGGTTGGCTTTATTTTGGTGGGAAGAGTTTCTGAGAAACCTTTCATCATCTTAGAATTAGGTGCTCAGAAAGGTAGGTGGGTAATGGAGCAAGCTTTTCATGGAGATTTTCAGGTCAGTGTTACATGGTTTTTTTGGCCGTTTCTCCAGTTTCCTTGACTGAATTGTGCTCATTCTGGTATAGTTTGAAAGATCTCTTCTCCTGCACAAGTTAGTGGACAAAGCTGTTCCTGACCGTTAAAAGTGATGACGTCACAAGGGGTAGATGGGACCGTGGATAAAGCTGGACGTATTTTGCCAGATAGTAATCAAAGGGTTAATATCCGCGAAGAAACGTATTCGATTTCAGTTTATTATTTAGAGTCATTTCCGTTATTTTTCCGTTAATCTTAGTATTTGAATTCAAATTCGTTGTAACTGCCATGTTTTATCACATTTTTTCCAGTATTACGTCAACATCCATTTACTATATATATATGTACATAGAAGCAATTCAATGTAAACTCTCATTGTACCTGAAGAAGGCTGGTTTGGCCAGCCGAAATATAGTACCACTAAAATCAAATCTACGTTGTATCGGCTCTTGCTTAAAATATTTAGTTTCTCAACTCGTAATTACGCCGATCAAATCAAGCCACTGATCCGAAGTACACCGACAGGAAGATTGTCCACAGTTGCTTGCTTCAAAACTCTGTGTAAAGCCGCCCGCTCTCTGAGAGGTACACAGGCTATCGTTTTGTTTCCCTGTCTGTGTCTACTAGCAAAGTCATTTCTGACTGAAAATCAGAACAACAATAAAAGCAAGGTGACACACGCTAACACCAACCCGGTGTGGCCAAAATGGTTGTGCGCATGCGTAATGTGTTGGCCACACCGAGGAACACACGGAGTTGGTGTTAGCGTGTGTCACCTTGCTTTTATTGTTGAAAATTAGAAGCCCCAGGCTTATAGTACACAAAAAAAGATTGGTGGCACAAACACCACCTCAACCCGGTGTGCTACACAACTTTCTTAGGGGTTTCGGATAGCGGTAGGCAGTTATAACTTGTAGGGGGGGGGGGGGGGGTTTAAAAGCGACAATCAGCCATTATTCAGCTTGATAGTAAGGCATAGAGGACAAAAACAATAGAAACAAGTTGCAATGAATGTGAAAGATATTAGCATAGTATTATTTATCAACTTTCCTTTGTCTTTGTCCTCTAAAACTCTCTCTGAAGCTGAATTTTAATATGTTGAAAGAGGCCTATTCGCTATCATTCCCCATAATACACTTTGCTTGCCCCCCAAATCTTGCATAAACCATTGTTTTCAAGGGCTCTTGGGACACTGTATATTCCAAAGAGCATTTGAAAAAAACGGTTTACGCCAAATGGGGGGGGGGGGGGGGGGGTTAACAAAGTGCAGGGGTGGCGAATGGTAAAATCCGAGACTGGCGGAGACGATGAGATCCTAGTTAGAAATCCGAGCCCAAGACTCCTTGGTAAAAAGTTTCAAGGCTCTAAAAAACTTAAAGCAAACCATGCCAAATCGAGATTTCGAGGCTTATCGAAAACACTTCCGAGATTTCGAGATCCTGCCAAACTTTTCCGTGACCCACGTTTTCCGAGGTACTATTCGCACCCCTAAAGTGTATCATTTAGCTTGCGAGAGCGAGTAGGCTCTCTCTCTGCGGTCCCTCGGAGAACCTGCTCTCAGGCGATATATTATTGGGAATGTGAAAATAGCGAATTAACGGAATATTTGGTGCATCTGTCGTGTGGCTTAATCAGTTCATGATCGGAACAGCCTATCAGGTCATGGATAAAACGTCACGTGCGTGTGCTCCCAATTTCGAACTATCGAAGGACACGCTTTTTGTAGAATGTTTTTGTAGCCGTTCAAAAAACTCGCAGCACATGTTTTATGAGGGAGTGCATAGGTATGGGAAAATTATATTTAAACAACAACAACAAGGTACCCAACTTCATTTATTTATGCTAAATAAATTTTATCTGCCACAAAAATCAGCTTACATAATAATTTGCGTTTCCTGAACATCATTTTACAAAAGCTATTCTGGTATAGACCCGTTCAAAACAAAGTGCTCTTTAGTACCTCCGAGTACAATGACGATTTAGTTGATAAGCCAAAGTGGGCGATTGTATATCCCGCGAAGCACCACACGCGTTCGTGGAGCGAGGGAGATAATTTTTGCGCGCGTTCAAAAAGAAAAAAAAAACGTTTTTGAATTGAGTTCCCATTCCAGGGATCTTTATAAGCACCACGAGCCTTAAACTAAACTTGCAAAAAAACATTTTTAGTCTCCTCTTTAGGAAAAATAAGAGTGAAGGGAAAAACCTTCAGTCTAAAAATCCCTTCAAAATTAATATTCTATGGCAATGAACAGTTTCTGATCACTCAACAGATGATATTGATATTCTATAGAAATAACGCAATATTCAATATTGCAATATTCTATAGCAATATGCTCAAGCAGTTTCTGATCTCCCAACAGATGATATTATTAAAGGTGCGTCTTTGGCCAACTTGGATCTGCAATTCTTATCACTGAGTTGATAAGCAATGAGCAATTATGTGTTTGATTAGGACGCAAGGTTTATCTTTTCTTCTTGTCCTGGTGTGTTGCTGTTGACCTCAGGTCCCTCCACATCATTGGGTTGTTGTCCCACCACCATTTCCTGTAGAATATAACACTAAAGTGAACAACTGAATTTGCTGCAGCAGGAAAGTCTTTATACATGCCATGTGTTTTTTTTAGGCAGGAAGACTGGAAATTGCTTGTTTTTGGACGTTGGTTACTACAGTTTGTTTAATTTTACAAGGCTACAAAATAATGACGACTCCTGACTCTCCATAAACTCCCACATTTGGTCACAGTCACAGGTTACCTCAGCTTTGCAAGTAATAAAAAAATCAATACACTTCAGAGCAGCAGTTGTTTTGCAGTAATCTCTGTCCACTGTTTTGAGAATAGACAATCATAAAATGATTGTCACCAGACATAAGAAAACGATGTGTCATCCTCAAGTTCAAAACACATTCAAATGGTCACTAGAAGACATCAGTTTTGTTGTTTTTAATCATAAAATATTGTGCAAAAATTGCTGTTTTAAAAGATGTTTTTATCACTTGCAGAGCCTGGGCTACCTATGGCTTAATGTCTAAAACTGTTTTCCAGCACCTTGATTTTTCTAAATACAGCTCTTTCCAATTCTTCCAAAAATTATATAAAGTTGGAGGTTTGTTAGAAAACCACAAATACTTTCCCTATTTGGAGCAATGAAGTTGACCATCATGTCCACATTAAATTTTGTGCCCTCTGACAAGAGGTTTATCAATCGCGACCAACCCATGTTTTATGAAGATGTTCCAAAGCTGTTCTGAAGATTTCAAGAGTGTTGAAATTCATGATACCAGCCATTACAGTGAAATTAAGGAAGAGATTTTAACTGTCTCAAATCCATATAATAATCCTTTATTATAAAGGCTTTACACAGTTCCCCACAAGGCAGGTACAGAAGTCGGACCGGATCAACTTGGATCGCTCCTCTCTGATCGTGCGAAAAACGGTTTTGTAAGCAAAAAACTATTTGACATTAGTGCAGATTTCACCAAGGTGAGGTAAACGATTAGGGCTAGGGTGATTTCTTGACGCCTTTTTTTTTTTTTTTTAAAGATAGATCTGAGTTGATCTGGCCCGACTTTTGTAGCTACCTGTTCTCTACAGAGCATATTTTACAAGGAGTGTCAAAAATAAACCTAACATAATCACAAAATTTTCTGTTGTTTCTACACTTTAAATAATTACGGTAGATGATAATAATAAACTTCAAACAATAAACAAGACTGGCAAGGTAAAATTTTTCTTCCCTGGAGCACTGAAGTCATGTCTTTGTCTTATGTTAAAAACTTAAAACTTTTATTAGCCAGACCTGGGCTTTTACTTCAGTGTTTAATAATTCTAACCATTTTACCCTTAAGTGTATTCTTTTACATTAAATATTTTCACAAAATTTACAGTGCGTATGAATATACATTACTCCATTGAAAAAAATTATTTTGGTTTTTTTTTTACCATTCAAGCCCTACAAATTATTTTACTGCATCATTATTTTAAGCATCAATGACACTTTAATTCAAGATTAATAAATCGTGAAAAACATTTTACAAAACAACTACTAGCAAAAGTTTCTATTTTATCTGACAAAAAACACCCAGAATTGCAAAAATTTCTCAATGGAATGGTTTTAAAGCAGAACCATACTTCCATCGGAGAAGGAGATTGGCCTTCCTGACACGTCTATTTATTTATTTGACATTTCAGTTTACACAGATTTATTTTGTGCTACTAAAATGTAAAGGTACCAAAGACACATAAAGAAGTGGGGACAGTTCCCCCTCGTGACAGTCTGGGGGTGCTGTTGGTGTGTTAGTTTTGTAAAGGGTCCCAACGGGACATCAATGCTATTCTAAAAGGACAATGCACTTATCAGAAACTAAAAATCTTCTGGATTTTTTTACACACCTTTTTAAAACTTTTACTGACCTAGCAATAGGCAAATAGTAATAACAAGAAGAAACCTACTCACATAGAAACTTGCTTCACCTTTCCTGAATTTTAGAAATATTATTCCTGTAGTTTTTTCTCTTTGCACATTTGACCAAAATTCCTCAAAAGTCAATAATTATACTGAAAACATATGGGACATTTCTTGATCTTCTCAAAAATTCCCTAAATGTTTCCAGACCCTACAAAAGTCACAATCTTCCCTGATACTTTTCACCGACTGAGGCAACACCTAAAAGGCAAGGTTGTGCTACATGTACAACACCAACAGTGCTCAGAGGGCTTTTACTAAATTGTATATTATGAGTAGTAAACAACCTGGAAGCTGATCTTAACTTTGCTTAAGTTTAGTGTAATAGTATTAAAGGTAAGTTAAGTGAAATATTGCTATGAAATGTCCTCATGATAAACTGGTGTCATTATCAGGTGAAGATGGTGTTGTTGGCTTGCTCTTGTTTGAGATTCTAAGCATCTTAAACTAAATTGAGAGAGAAATATTAGAATTATTTGTTAGATGATGAATAAAGATTTAAAATGCTAATTGATAATAATATTAATTAATACAGTAATTCAACACACCAAGAGCATCCTTTTTTCCAGGCAGAATTGACTAAGGCATGACACAGGGTTTGTGGTTCAAATTTGTTTTAGTTACCAACAAATAGCTCTGCGCTCTTTAAAACAGTTAACATTAGCCAACAACCGAAAATTTAGCTTTCAGATTTTATGCATAAAGCCTGAATCAATAATAATTACAATTACCACAGTATATTTCACTAAAAGAGTATCTGCACCAATGTTGCTAAATGTTAGTATGGTCTACTGATTATTTCACTGAAAAGTAACCAGATTCTATTTGTTGATTATCCGTTTACTCTTCAGTACCACATATTTGATTAATTTTGCAAAACTTGTAAGAAAAGAAATTAGCAGTTTTTCATCTGGAAAGGAAGATTTTCCCTTGAACTTGCCTTGACACAACCAAATTTCCATGGATGGATATTCAACAATTATTCCATGAGCGTGCGTCGGATATGAGTTGGCTATAACCACTCTCATATCCAACAAGCGCGAATGGAATAATGTTTTATTAAATTCCTTAATTAAACTCCAAAAGTTTAGAAGTAGGAAATACGAGCGAAAAAAAGCGAGAAAATCCTAACGAAATCGAAAAAAGTTGATGAAGATGCGATGTTGTGTAATACCTCGTGGTCAGACAGATGCAGGCTCATCACAAAAACATTTCTTACCTTTTCGCGTATCTCTAAGCTTCGAAAGTGATCCAAACTTTCCACAAAAACGTTTTTCTTTTGCTTTATACCAAAAGAAATTTCGCTTTCTGGCGTAAACGTTTTTAGTTTAGCAACGCTAAGCGCAATCATTTACCATATAAGGTCAAACTAAGGTCTATGAGCTGATAACCGAGATTGAGTGAACCAATCAGAGCACGAGAATTGCATTATCCGAGGTTGAGAATTTAATAATAACTATTATTATATGAAGGTTTGAAAAAACCACTTTTTCAAGAATTGGCAAAGTACATGTATACAGGGTCTAAGGGCCAATTTACACGGTGCGATTTTGTTGCATGCGACAAGCTCACGACAGGCCTAAGACATGACTTACGATTGTCGTAGCATTTTAAAACATGTTTTAAAATGCTACGACATTTTTCCTGATGTACACAACAATTATTGTGAACAATGTCGTGGGCCTGTCGTAAGCAGTTGTCGCATGCGATAAAAACCATACCGTGTAAATTGGCCCCAAGCAAGAAAAATGCTGACCTTTAAACTTGAAGAGGCTGAGACAACCCTACTTCCCAATGACTGAAACATTGACGACCCCCTGAAAAAGAAAAGAGAACATTCTTAAGAATGTAAATAACAATAACAATAACGATAATAATAATAATAATAATAATAATAATAATAATAATAATAATAACAATATTATTATTATTATTAGAGGACTATTTGTCCTTGTGCTCTTTATTGTTGATCAAAGGCTCTGCCACAGTACAGTACTTACACAGAGGAAAGAAAAACTTTTTAAATTGTAAGTTCCTAAAGTCATGGCCCACATTATTTTGAGAAGCTGTTGCTTTGATGTCAATATATTACATAATTCATCAAAATAATTATTTCAAATATTTTTTTACTCCCAATATCATAAAATAGGTTGTTGTTATTCATTGTGGTGACAAACGAGTATTAGAGTATTATTCATTTGTCACAAGATGTAGTTACTACCGATGTAGATAGTGACATTTCAATTGCATACTGCTGGTTTTCTGAAGGCGACTAGGTCGACTGAATGTGTGCCCCTAATAAAGCACTACACTCTGCTGTGATTGGCACATTTTAGAAGACTTTTTCACTCAGTGGCTCGAAAACATGTTCCCTCAGCAGCCTGCAGTTGGCTGGCTCTCCTGATGTTATGTTTCCTGATCGTGGGCATCCATGCTCCCAGAAGTTCTCTTCCACTGTCAGAGTCTGGTGTTGTGGGTGTTCTCTGAGTCACAGCAAAGCAAAGTGCTTCATAAGGGGCACATATTCAGTTGACATTATCACCTGAAAAACACTTTCAGTATGCAATTGAAATGCTGTGATCTACACTGTACATTGGAAGTGAATACATGTACAAAGTTAGACAAACAAATAATAGTCAAAACTATTTTTCCACATACATATACATACATAAATACTTTATTGCATAGCTCCCCCCTGGGGGGCTCTTCCGCCATACATGAATATGAAATATTAAATTACAAAAACAAGATAATAATAAGATAAGATAAGATAAGATAATAACTATTTACAAATAAAAATATAGATTATATATATATATATATATATATAAAAACAGCTTATATTTCAATATTAAATTCACACGTTACGAATTGAAAATATTCTTAAAAGTTCTCCTTTTAAAACCACTTAGGCTTTCCGTGTCTCTGATAAATTTAGGTAAAAAGTTAAAACTTTTAGTCCCACGGAAGGCAAAAGCCCTTTGCCCAGCCGCGATCCTACACTTGGGTAACGTAAGCTCGCTCTTTTGCCTGGTATCTCTTTGGTGAATTTCTGAGCGTTGTTTAAATCGTTCACAGAGATAGTTAGGAGTCAAGTTGTTGATGCATTTATAAACCATGACTAAGTCATTAAAGAGTAGTTTTTTCTTTACGTTAAGCCATTTAAGGGACTTCAGGGCTTCTGTAATGTGATCGTACTTTTTCAAGCCAGTTACGATCCTGCAAGCGTAATTCTGGACTAACTGAAGTTTTTTAATATTCTCATTGCTTGTGTTGCTCCAGACTGTCGAACAATAAAAAAGTTTGCAAAAGACGAAAGCTTTTATGAGATATATTAGAGTGCTTCGATCCAATAAATGCTTTATCCTATTGACTCTCGTTAGTTTAAACATACATTACTTTTAAAGCATATCAAAAGCTAGTTGAAATGTCACATCCCGTGAAATGAAGTTTTTTATCATTTTCATGGCAACATTGCTGTTCGTTGATTTTTGGAGGGGGTTGTTACTTTCTTCAGTACATGGCAACCTCCGGCTAATTTCCTATAATGAAAGAAAATTAAAACAATGAAACAACTGTCTTTAATACCTTATTTCTTCTATTTTTTTGGCTGTTGCAGATCCAACACTTTTAGCAGCATTAGCAGTCCTTGAACCTGCACCACTTAACACTGTCTTCGTAGCTGCAGCACCACTGCTGAGTTTGTTGTAGCTGAAATCAGAGAGAATTACTGTAAGAACAGCACATGAGAAACTTAACTATCTGAGCTTCCAAGTAATGTGACCCATAAAAAAGTTTAAAAACTTACGCTTGGGAGTGGACAATTTTGTCATTCAAATCTTTGAATGTGTCAGACGTCTTTTGATACCTGTCATATAAAAGAAACAAACATCACCAAACATCACCAAATTGGTGAACATCAAATTGGTTGAAGGTTGAATTCAATATAATGACAACAACAACAACAACAACAACACTGTTTTGTTAATAATTTAAAATATTCTCAGAACTCTAAGAAGTGTGCTTCATTGCATACAGGTGTTTCAAAAGTTCAGAGACACTTTTCTGTAATAATTTATTGGAGAAAAATAATTAACCCATTCAGCCCTAAACCGGCCATACTTAGTATTTTACTCTGTCTAATGCCAGACGATTTTACTCGTCAATGGGGAACCCCCAGGAGTCAATGGGTTAACATTGATGTTACTGGACAAATCACATAGTTTTGCAGTGTAGCATTCGTAATGTTATCAGCAACAAAGTGCAGTTATCTGTAGATAAACAACACAATACATGCCATTTTTAAAGACTTCTTACATCTGTGTTCCTTGTAAATTTTGATATTGTTGTTGAAAGCCATCTTTGAGCTGTGTCCAAGGGGTGATTCCAATCAATCGCCTAATTTCTGCCAATTGTTTTTCCTTCCTGTCCAGAGCTTGCTTCAGAGTCACAATTTCTTCTTCAATCTACAATTATAGTATAAATTTCTCATAAGATTTATTTTTCTTGACCAGAGTTAAAGTAGGGAACATTGTCCCCAGTGTTGTGGTCTGACCTTAATCTGGTCAGGGGCATCTTTCACTTCCTAAAATAAATTGTAAACTGCATAACAAGCAGTCTGGCAGAAGTCCCCCACAAAAAGAATTGTAAGTCAGTCCTGAAAAGCCCCAAGGGGGAGAGACTAATAACTTCACTTCACTTCAAAGCACCAATGCAGTTACAAAGAAATGTTGATTTAACAAGGTTCCAAGTAATGAAAAATGCATTTTGTTGTGACAGGATTTTGTTTTATCAATACCATTCAAATGGCGTCTAAAATAAATTTTGCCATACAAAGTAATAAATTTGCCATTCAAAGGACTGTGTTACCTGGAGGTTTGGCATTATTGTACTGTACTAGTAAGAAATTCTGAGGGCAAATAAAAAGTCTTAAATGGAATCTTACTAGACATGGCAAAGTAATACATCACAAGATATCTGATTTAGATTCAGCAGGTTGCTTGGGATTATTCTACATGTAATAACAATACTTGACTTCATTCAATCCATTTTATGCTGCATTTTTATGTACACTAGAAAGAAACTACCCTCCTGCGCAGACATTCTTGTGACATGTCATGCAATATTTTCTCTCCTCAACGAATGTGTGGTTCCAGAAAATATCCATACCCCCACCACGGAAGATCATTGGAAATTTCGAGGGAGAGGGGGGGTTAAAGGGCAGTAATTTCCAAGAGGTAGGGGGGTTTCATGGGAAACTACTTTTCCAAAGGGTCACGAACCACATACAAAACATTGAAAGCAACATACGATCAATCGGAAGCACCAAAACATACTTACGTACGTTGTTTTGAAACAAAAGTCAGTTTTGAGATAAAGTTAACATTATTAGCTTCAACGTTTCTGTTTTTATTTGAAATTAGCTAGCGCTACAATCTCCTGAAACTAAGAACAATGTGTCTTTCATTTGGAACGGATTCAAAACATTTAAAATGGCGGTCTCAACTGGAGTCTCGTCCCCAGACTTCCAGCTTTGTATCATTTACATCCAACCAACATTTCCTTTCACTTGAGTATCGCTTTTCGTTACCTTCACATGCAGTAAACACATTTTTGATAGGATTTATGTTTTACTGGGGGTAGTAACTCATTGAAAATGCAATAAGACACAAGTTCCCACCATTTCAATGCTTGCGTGCAACAACATTTTCTTTTTTGTGGGTGGCATTTAGACCACGGACAGGAACCGGGAGTCTAGTTTTCTCTTCTTTGAGTAAACGTGATTGTGTCCTCGGGAAACGCTTGTTGAGGTTAAGTTCGTTATGTCAAACTGGAAATTCTAAAACAGGAGTTTCACTACTCATTGGAGGAAGTAAATCGCACCAAAAGCAATAACAGTCGCCCTCTGGATTCCATCCGTGGCTCAAAGGCAAGCAACAGCTAGTGAGGCTGGGTGTCATTTACCGGCGAGAATGACTGCTGGAGAGTCAGTAAATTTTAAGACTGCACTTAAACCGCATATCTAAGTTTACAAATATGATGGATTATTTTGGCGTCAATAATATTCTTCGTAAAACAATCGCCTTTGTGACAACATTCACTAAACCTACTGTTTCAACATGTGTGGTCGCTAAATAAGAATCAACCTGAAGAAACTGACAAAATGTGTAGACAAAGGAACCTTGTAAGTTTCTGTTTTATTTACTATCATTTGCGAAGTTGTTTAAGCGAGTGAAATGTTCAGATCGAAGTTTGCACAAAAACGTGAAACAATCGACGTGCAACCCAAATGTTTAAGCTTTGCAAAGTTGATGGCCAAGAAGCTAAAAGTTTAGCTGGATAATGAGCTTAACAAAGCGTTATATTTTTCTAAAAGATAACCTTAACGTTTACACTGTTGAAATAAAATTCTACTGTAATTACGTAACTAATTCACTTTCTTTTTTATAAGTACAAAAATTCTGGAAATTCCTGAGGGGAGGGGGGGTCATCAAAGACCCCCCTGGAACAGAAAATCCTGGGGGGAGGGGGGGGGGGTGCAAATCAAAAAGTCTTCTGTGGTGGGGGTATGGATATTTTCTGGAACCACACAATGTCAGCTGAAACAAGATGGAATTTATGTAGACCAATCACAACGGACTTCCAAATTCTGGAAGTGCACTTTAATTTGGACTCTGACAAATTTGGTGCAGTTCAAATACACTCACAATACTTTACTCCCAATTTAAGTCTAATAATTCAACAATCATTATTGTTTATTACATCATACATATGAGAGATACACTTCAGAAAAGCCAAAGCTGGGGGTTCAAGGCCCACCTTGAACTGACAGGCCGACTTTGCCCTTGAATTGTAACTTTGCCCACAGGCACTGATGTTGACACTCATATTCATTGATAGACTTTTACCTTGGCCCCTGAGACCTACACGTTGTGAAACATCTTTAGACTTTGGCCAGTGGACGAAGAAGGGAGTGGTCAACAAATTTCAGACTTCAGACTGTAGCTTGAAAATGGTTCTAAATATATCGTGGTTTTAAACTGAATTAACACACAAGAACTGCAACATGAAATTTGATTATTTACAATAAACCTTCAATTTATCGTTTTTGAAACAAGCGATTTTAATTTGAGATTGACATTCCAGGCCAATGTTACGATTAGTGATACTCCTCTAGGACAACAAAGAAAACGTAACAGTTGCTCCTATCCGGTCCCGGAGTACAGTACGACATGCGTTCGTACAATGCAAGTTAAGCTTAAATTTCTTTTTGGGTCTTGTAACAGAACACCGAGAACAAAAATCATGGTACAATTTTACGTGCTCATTACAAAAATCTATTATGGCCCTGCATCAAGTGAGCAAATACCTGCACAAGCCAAAGACACTGATATGACGTGTCATCATCAAAAATCAAGATTAAGACGAATGCAAATTAGGTTACCTTTTGAGCTTGCAAGCGAAGCTCTTCCTTCCTAGCTTCCTCTGCTTCAAGATCAGGGGATAAGGAAATCTCAGAAGTCTCTTCATGATTATCTCTTTCGCCTGCTCCAATGTCTCTATCGACATCAAATTCAGGGATTTTCATTCCGTTCTCTGCCGCCATCTTCTTCTGATCCTCTCTTCCCTCCCTTTCCGGTATTTCTGGACCTTGCCCGCGATTACCCACAAGTCTTTTCAAGAAAAGTCTCATTACCCACAATAACTTGGGGGTGCAGCTTGTTGCCTTGTCACCCACAAGTCATTGCAACGAGACACTCGGTTCCCGGATGTTCCAGTGAGTGACGACAGCTCCAAGATGGCGCTTCAGAATCAAAGAAAAGCGAATGTGAGTTGTTTGTAGCCGAACCACTTCTTTCTCTGTATTTCCTTATTCCTTCCATAAAGGATCCTCTATAATTGATTTCAGCGTTGTTTTCGCGACTTTAAATTTTTCTGTAACGTATAAATTTCTCGGTACTGCTCGTGTATAATTTCCTTGTCGCTATCGACCTCATGATCCAATTTGAAGCTTACGTTTCACTTGATTGTCGATTGTTAATGACATCTTTTTCATGTTATTTTGTAGGTCCGGTTGCCGCCAGAAGTTAACCGAATTTTGTACGTTAGGTAAGAACTGAATCCTTGGAACACTTCCTTATTGTGTTCATCGTTTAATTACAATATCTGCAATCAATCTTATATGCCATGAATTCTAGTGTTGGTTTTTCTTTGGTAGCTTATTAAACTCACAATAACTTTTTTTTTCTAGAAACCTACCATACAAGATCACGACAGAAGAAATGTATGACATATTTGGGAAATATGGTGGAATTAGGCAGATAAGAGTGTAAGTCGTAAAAAATTATTGTGGTATTTGCAAAGAAAGAGCTTCTGGCCTGGGGACCCGGGCAGACGTCTTCAATATTTGCTTTAGCATCCTTTCGATTTTGTTGAGCGATGTTGATTGGCGGGCTGGGCAAATGTTTTCAACATGCCATTCAAAATTTGATTCAACAAAGCTCGTGCATGAGAGGCCTTTTATTCAGTCCCAGGACAGTGGCGGATCTAGGATAAATAATGACCGGTTTCCAAAACAACGAAAAAGTTTCTATGGGGGTCCGAGGGCATGCTCCCCCAGGAATTTTTTTGGATTTGAACTCTCTCAAGTCCCTTTTCCCGTGTTTCTGACCGATTTCCGTAAAACGGTGGAAACCGGTATGGATCCGCCCCTGCAGGGTGCACCCGCAGTTGTTACTGTGGATATGGACATGATACACCATTGAGAGACCGGTAAGTGCGCACGCTTATAGCCAACAACGTCGAAGGCAGGCAAACGGCTTCGACTTCATTCAACATCATAAAAATAAGAGAAGTGTCAAATGGTTGTTGAACAAAGTTTAAATGCTTTTAAACTCATGCAACATCGCTTCAACTTCATTTCAACATGGTTGAAAGGGTGGAGCCGACGGTTTCAACATCGCTGTTCAACAAAATCAAACGGATGTTGAACCTGTTTGTGTGGGCCCTTTACGTTTGTAAATATCTTTATTATATAAACCAGAATCCAACAACTTTTCCCGTTAATTTCCTGCAGTGTCTTATTTTTCAACATATTTAAGCAATAGAGGACGTTTTTTGTGTTTCCACAGCCTCATCTAAACACGAGGGGGAGTTGGGAGAATTCGAGACAGTTATGCAAACCCGAGATGCAGTTGAGGGTTTGCATAAATGTTGAGAGTGTTTAGATTAGGCTATGGAAACATGGAAAAAGTCCTCTATTGCTTTTATAAAATATTTCTAAAGATAATTCAACAAATGAAGGAAAATGCTGGTCTTTTTACTTCTAGATTGAAACAGATTTTCTTGAAACATGCTCATATTTCCTACCAGCCAATCAAAACCCGTGTCTAACTTAGATAACCAATCAAAATTAGTGTGATGTCACAGCGGTGTTTCCATACTCTCATCTAAACACAGTAATGCAAGGGACTGCGAGCATTTTTGTATGGGTAATCTATTTGTAAGTGAATTTTTGTCCTTTTCTTTATAGTGGAAATACGCCAGAAACAAGAGGCACAGCATTTGTAGTGTATGAGGATATATTTGATGCCAAGAATGCCTGTGATCATCTCTCAGGTTTCAATGTGTGCAACCGGTACCTGGTTGTCCTCTACTACCAATCAACCAAGGTGAGAGTTGAAAATCTTGTTTGCTTTGTTGCAAAGAGTGGAAGTAAAGTTGTAAACAGATGCTCAGATCTTGGCTACCCTTGGTTGCAGGGATGGCACAGTGGTGAGAGCACTCGCCTCCCACCAATGTGACCCGGGTTTAATTCCCAGACTCGGCGTCGTATGTGGGTTGAGAAGGATGTTCTCTACTCAACAGGTGAAAAACATTTCCCCCAGCTGTATAGAATGCAAAGAAGCCTTAAAGGGGCTATGTCATGCTATCTTAGTGACTGTTCAGAACCCAAAATATGTCTTGCTGTCAACTGACTTCTAAAAGAATTTAGAGTATTCTTGTACTCTCCTGGAATTAAAAAAAGCCAAAATTTAATGATATTAGTGTTCTGTTCAAATACCCTAATTTCTGCTCTAGGAATGCAGGAAATACATTCTAAGAGGCCCAAATTTCAAAATTTCCCTGGAGGAGGATGCCTCCAGTCCCCCCTACAAGCTTGTGCCTTCAGCCCTTGAAAAGCGCTCCTTTGGGGCATGTTGTCCATTCTCCGCCTACGCCTCAGGTTTTGCCGCCTCCTCAAATTCTTATTGAAAGCCCTGCTTGTTTATATTACAGTTGTATGTCGTTTGATGAATTCACAAACTTCTTGATTCCTAATAATCTCATCATTGTCCACAAAGACCAGTCTGCTTTTGGTCAGCATCAGGAATGATCAGCTGTGGCCATTCTGATAGAAATTAGAAACAGAAATTTATTTAAATATTGAAGATCCGTTACCAGGATTCATGCTAAGAAAGAAGTAAAATCGTTCTCTGGTAAAAAGTTTTGAAAAATCTATGAGCTTTCGACAGACTGAACTGTTGAAGGCAGCAGTTCAGTCTGTCGAAAGCTCATAGATTTTTCAAAACTTTTTACCAGAGAACGATTTTACTTCTTTCTTAGAAATTTATTGTTGCCCCTGTGAAGTGATGTGCTAAGTTAACCTAGGGTCGGATTCTTCCCTCTCACATCATCATGTGCATGTGATGATACATGCCTGACAACTTTTTGTGCTTGTGCTTCAGGCTTTCCAAAAACTGGACAAGGAAAAGAAGAGACAAGAGTTGGAGAAAATGAAAGAAAAATATGGAATCAACAAAGACAAGTGATAGGAAAGAGAGAATTCAGAATTTTGGAATGTATATATTGACTTCGATGGATATAACTGGAACTGTGTTTTATGTCAAAAAGCAATTTTTTTTCCTTTTCAAAAGGGGTAACTGTTTGATGTTAACTCCCATTTTCAACACTCTTGTGCAAATTAAACAAACAATAAAATGACTTCACCTGAAATGTGAAAAGAAAAGGTTTTCAGTTTTCTTTTTTTAAACCAAAAGATTGTAAGAAAGGTGTGTATTTTCTCTGTTAAGCAACTCTCTTTGTTGTGGCAATACTTAATTTACTATGTGTGATAACTGTTTTAGAGCGGTTTTCAATTGAGTGGCTAAGGTAAAATTAATTAGCGAATTGCTTTGGGTTTGCATTACTTCACTCAGTGATCAATAATATTCATAGTTCTCACACCATTTTTTCGACCAATCAGAAGTGAAACCAGAACCAATTGTGGCTTGCGCGTGCACATTTTCCCGTGCTTTGTGTCGGCTACATGTAATAGTTATTACTTCGAGTTTTGATTGATTTACTGGATTGTCTCCATCCTTTTGGATTGGCCAAAGTGTAATTACTTTGGTTTTATGACACTCGATTGAAACTCGCTCTATGGTTAATCATAGAGGTAAACCCAATTCTTGACACTATTAGCCTGCAGTGCAGGCCTATTTTGATGGGGATTAAAGGATAACACCTCCATCTTGGATATAGTAAGTGTTGGAGAGCAGAAAAACGTTCCAGGGGAGAGAACAATCAACTTAGTTCGAAACATTAAATGTTTTTAACAAGCCTTTGCTGCCAAAAAGTACCACCTCTGCAGGCTATGAAGCTATAGAATTGGTGAGTGGCTAGTATTCCATACTTGCAATCACGAGTTTGCATTCTCAAATCATGTCTTGAACACTATCTGAAGTTGCTATTGGTATTTCCAGGTTCGCCTCTTTGGCTGTGCTTGAAAATATTGATGGGTCTGTTGAGTTTGTTTCCATAGTTGTTTCATTGGCCCTAAGAAGCACCTTCACATGGTGATCAGTTGAGTGCATAATATGTACATACATACTAGTCTATATAATTACATATATAAGGTAAATTCAGTCGTATGACCAGAGATGAAGAGTTAGACATTCTATACTGTGATTCTTGATTTTAGTTGATTTGTTGTTAAATTTGTAAATGGTTTTAATGCATTGGTAATGTACCTTGATGGCGTTGAATTGTCTACGTCAGTGTAGTAGTAAAATGAAAGAAAAAAACAGCTCACAATCAATGTTTACACGTTAGTGTCCTGAGCTTGAAGTAATAACCCTCTTTCATTGGTGTGAAGTAGCAGCTCTCGTAACGTATGTGATTGGCTTGCTACCCTAGCCAAAAACTAAAGACTAAACAAACAATAGCGGCTTATGAGAGCTGTGTACTACTGCTTCATTCCGGTGGCCTCAAAATATGTGTCTTTAGTTTAATGCTAAAAAGCATTGCTACCCTCACTATGACAAGCACAATGCAAACTTTTAGTAAATTTTCCCAAAAAGGTATTCTTTTGTCCTTATGCTAAATTATCCTAACACACCTTGTTACAATGGACAGAATACAACAGAATTTCTTTTAGAAAATGAGGCTCATTGGTCTAATTAGCACAAAGACAAAATAGTATTAAATTATTTATTGAGTGCCATTTACACATAAATTATGGTCTTTGTAAACCCATTGGAATCGGAAGACTACTTCCACTTAGGTTGCAGGGCGTCAAGTTCTTATTTTTTTCCTATTTACTCCTATTTTGTCAAGAAATTCTTATTTTCTCCAATTTTTTAGGGTCTATCTTAGTGCAAGGGAACATTTTGAAATATTTACAATAAAATTCTCAATAAAATTGATAAATTCTTCAGAAAAAAAAGAAAGAAAGCCTTGTCAAAAAAATGCGGAGAATTTATAGCCTGTGTGAAATTATGATAACATTCTGAAATTCGTGCCCAGACTTTGTCAGTGTTTTCTGAGAGGCCATTTGCATGCTTGTGCAGCTGCCATGTTGAATTAATATAAAGAGGCAATTAATTCAATCCAATTTAATCGATCCTCTTTGTTTTCGAACAACAGCTGTTTCATTAATATGCCATCTCTTTAAAGACAGTTGTATCTTTGTCTTTATAGTAACATTTTATTCCAAAAAAATTAAAATATTTTTCAGCCTTATACGTTTTGTGACTGCTGTTAGAGTGGTAACCATTACAAACAAGCTTATGTTTTTGGCAACAACTGTCAACAAAGTCTTATTAATGTAGCCACAACGATGCTTGACTCTGCTTAGAGAAAGTGAGATGATGCAATGAAATAGTTAAAGAAATTAGGAGATTGGGGCCTTCAGTTCCCACGGCCTGCTCCCGTCTGACCTTGTAGCTCAGTCGGTAGAGCGGCGGAGATCTAACCCGAAGGTCGTGGGTTCAATTCCCACCCTGGTCAGAGTTTTTCTCTGTCCTTGTGTTGTGTGGGCCCATTTCCATCAGAAGGGCTAACGCTCACATGGTTCATATGGGATAGAAATCGAGCACTTCACATTACACTCTATTCAGTTAACTCTGTTTAAAATATAAGTGCTACACGGCCAACGTTTGTATAAACGTAACCTTTCCTTGTAGTTGTTTTTTTTTAGCCCTGCTTATAAAGTACTGCATGTGATTTAATTTGGCAGGTGAAGGACAAGTTTTCCTTAATAACAAGTTTTAACACTTGTTTCTATGTGGGATGCATGCCATCTTGCCTGTTAGATATTAAATAAGGCAAGGGGGTTGTGGAACAGAGCTGCTGTTGGCTTTGTTAAGAGGATAGAATTCAAGGAAAGTTTCCTGTTTTGTTCCTATTTTGGGATGAGAGTTCCTATTTTTTTCCCTATATGTTGGCCACTGTCTTTCCTATTTTCTGAGTGTCATTTGTCACTTGACGCCCTGAGGTTGTGAAACATGTTAGTCATCTTGACAGAGTTAAGAGACCTCCAGACTGCACTGACCCAGATTATCTAACTTCCTCCTTTAACAAAATTTCTCAGAAATGGTTTATGTAACCAAACTTTTCCAACACACATACCACTTTAAAGTGATTTGCACTCCACTCAGTCCTACTACTATTACTAATACCACAACCTTGAAATTTCTGAAATACTCGTGTTAATAAGTCAATGGGTCGTGGTACGCGGGGGACAAATCATACAAATACAGAATATTGATCAAGATAAAACTTGTGCCCAGACATACTTGAAGCAGAACCCTAAAATGTCGATTTTGCAAGGCAAAATTTTTAATTGCAGAAGTTTTGAAGGCCTTACTTTTGCAGATCCGAAGATCACACAAACTTAAAATAACTTCACACATTCTCAAATTCACTTTCAGTGTAAAGTTATGATAAACTAGAATTTTAATATTCCAAATTTGAAAACAAAACTTCAGTGCCTGCAGATCTCGAGTATTTTAGGAAAACTTGGGCTCATCCACGGTGGGAAAGGCTTTGAAATTACAAATCACGTGACACAAAAGAAACACGAAAAGAAGAAAAAACAACCAACGAGCAAACGAAAGAGAAAAAGAAAAAAAATTTTCACCTGTTTTTTATATCGAGAATAACTTTGTATTTGGAATTCTTGGGGAGTGTTTATTAAGTTTGTCTTTCCTATACTCCAACAATATCACATTTTTTCCAAAAAATGGCTACTGACACAATTATCCAAAGACGCTAAAATGAACAAAGCAATAAATTTTACAGGTTAAAGAAAGTTTTCAACGACAACCCAATGAAAGGTAAAAAACTACACGTAAGCATGATTTAGTTCCTTTTCGATGTGTTGAGTATTTATTTACAAAATGTTTCGATGGCGAAAAAACATTGCATGTTCAAAACACAATCCGGATGGAAATTCTATAAATGCGGTGAAAGTTCATCTCCGAGTTCGTTTACTAGTGCGTACATCTTCGGGAGGCAACGGAGCACCTCGCCTTGTCCTTGGAGAAATGTTAGATGAAGTGCTGTTCGTGCCGTTGACGATTGGCGCCGATGACAAAGTCGGTGAGGCGGTAGCTGCCGCTGACGCCCGAGCGCCTGACCGACGAGATGTCGCGGTCCTCGTCGGAGGTGTATTTATTTCTGTTAGTAACATTGTGGCTGGACTTGGGGGCATATTGTATTGTGTGGGTGTCATGCCAAGACGCTCTTCTATCAAGCGTAACTGATTTTCGGCTTCTCTGCACTCTCGATGTTTCACTTTCATCTCTTCTGTTTGACCGTGCTGTAGTTGTTGCTATGGAATTGAAAACAACAAATCACAATTCTGGACAAAACCTGTGAAACATTTTAGACTTTCTTGTCCATCTATGAAAATTTCTTTACACTAAGTAAAATTCACGGCTGGACTATTTGGGCTTCTCCTTCAACAACATAAAGAGTTAAAGAAGCGAAGATAGCAGCGACAACGGAAACACTTCAAATTATAACTTTGCGCCGTAGAAAGTCCTATAGGCCATTTCCGACTTCATGTCTGTCGCCTCTTCAAAGCGAGTCTAAGTGCGAAGTTTTTGTCATGAAAACTCATTTCCATAACAAAAACTTCGCACTTAGACTCGCTTTGAAGAGGAGGCAAACATGAACTGGGAAATGGCCTCTCGCTATGAATCGAAACAGCGCAGGCAACGATCAACCATTTCAAAGGCGCACAAACCCAGGTTCGAAGAGCAGGGAAAATGGAACTACAATCTTGAACAAAACTCGTTGGGAAAATGTGACACTACCATATAATGACCATTCCCTAATTTATCTGTGTGATAAAAGATTAAATTCTTCCTACTTTCCCCGCTCCCCCTATTCTAATGTTGGTCAAGAAACGTCCAAAGGCTTTCACAGTGTTTTGCATCACATTATCAACATTTTGTAAGGAGGAGAGAGGGAAGGGAAGGACCCAATAAACTTTGTGAGTGCATGTCATATGATGTTTAAGCTGGGGTTTTCCCAAGAGTTTTCTCCAAGATTGTAGTACCGGCAACAACTGGAAAACTGTAAGGCGGTGACATGCGCGAGAAACAGGAAAAGTTCCGGGAAAAAAAACAACAAGTGTTTTTCGCGGGAAAGAAACTCGTGGTGCTTTATGCAGTTTTGTTTTTGTCCATTCTGTCCTACTGTACTGTACTGTCCTACTTACGGCAAGTTCTTCCTTAGCTTGTGTGTGTTTAGTGAAGGATACTTTGTATGCTTGCAATTGCTCTGTAAAGACAATTAAATGGTAAGAAACATTAGTGAACATTTCAATGACGAGAGAAGAGAGGTATCGAACCTATCCTATCCTAGGTGCTTTCACAAAGTGATTACACTACACTGACGGTTGGAAAAACGAGTGGATGCGATGGAGACGAAGAACATTACAACCAATACACACAAAAGAGTGGTTGCAATACTGACCGATCTGCGTTGTGAGCGAATGAAATGCCTCCGGCAGCGGAGCAGCGAACACTGCTCCACGCATCCTTTCCAACTGAGGAGCTTTATTTTGAAGTCCACCGAATTTACCTTGAAAAGAATGCGAAACCACAACAAATCACCGCTAAATTGAAGCAAGCAAGCCAACGCATTAAAGGAAATAGCAAACCCAACTCGAACGCGGATTAAGTTTTATTTTGTGAAGAGCCTTTAAGATGCATGTACATTACAAGAATCATCGCGGCGTCTCACATTCGCATTCGGAAAAATGCAAAATATATGAAAAATCTCAAGTTCGTGTTTGAATTTGTCAAACAAGGTAAAGAGGTTAATTTCGTTGGAGATGCTCAAACATTAATATTTGAACGCCTTAAATGCAAACCCATTCAAGTCGAGAGAAGACTGCGGGTGTACGAATGCACGTTCCGCCAAGACTTAGGCGCAGTTACATGAGGGATTTCATCCCGGGAAGAAACTCGCCCCGCGTTGAGTTCGTCTCGGTATCTGCTCATTTGCTCGTAACTGTTGTGTTCATCCCAGTCCTCGGCGCGGGGATGAAATTCAGGGTGTAAAATTCGTGTAAACACGATACACTTCTATAACTAGGGGTAATAATTGATTAGAAAGTGCGTTCGTTGGGAGAACTCAGAAGACGAGCCGAGATGGCAGGACGATACATTTGTGTAAGAACGTCCATCGAAAGTATGAGGCTTGTGGAATGTGGCTAAAAGTGGAAAGTTTAGAGCAAAGTGGTGATGACGTCACAAAAAAATAAATTTTTGAAATCTAGTCCGAAACAGAAGGCATCATCTCGAGACTCTGGGGAAAAAACTCGTACAAATACTTATATATTAAAAACGTTTCTTTCCAAAAATCAGGGTGTTGCTGCAAATTGACTCCATACAAACAATGACGGGGTGAGCGATCGTTGTTTGCACATATGACGTATCAAAACTGATATATACACGTATGACATAATTAAAGATGGCGCTGAAAAGCAGACGAACGACTTACTGAAGCTCACACTATGCACAGGACCACAGCATACCCAGCATTAGAAATTGTTTCGAACGCAATGATACTGCTTTTCTGATTTGACTCGTGTATCATATGGCGGTTGAATCTTAACAGAAATATCCTATTTCTTTTCGTTAATTTACACCAGAGCATTTGAACAAACTGACAGGCGCAAACAGTTCTTCACGAGTTAATTAAGAACAACACTGCAGGCGCCATACCATTACTTCTGATGCGATCTCCGCATCTTGTTAAAATCGTGGGACAGTGGGTGTATTTCACAACCTGTAGAAAATAATAAATTCAAACTCGAGTTTAACATGAAAAAAAATCACTATGATAGATATTGATGTGATTGCACGATGCAGTTACGAGTCATATGTGGTTATTTGAAATTTGACTATGCGACTGATGCAGTTCTAGTCAATACCCACATTTCAATCCAGTACTCGCTTAGGTGATAGATATTCTGCAACAAAACAGCTTTCTTTATTCTAATCAATGATGAAGGGAAGATAAAAAGTAAACATACAAGTTGTGCTCAAGGATACCACTTACTTCTTGCCTGTATTTGTTAGCACAGTCAAGGTCATCAAGGATCAATGTATCCCCGAGCAACATGCCAAACACTACGGAAAAAAAGAAACAGGTTTCAACCAATGAAGACACTTTACTTTGATTTAAATGCGACCTTTAGTGCAATATAACTTGCACGACGCACGAGTAATCGCACCTTTCTGACAACAACCTCGAAGGCATAAACATTCTTAACATGCCTATCACCTCAACACACTTTTCCACTTTATTTAGTCTCCAATATCGTCCAAAATACATCGCGTTGTTTTATTGGCTTCGAACGAGGGAAAAGTGGTCATACTTTTCTCAATAAACGAACAATGATGAGGAAATGGTCTTAAGCCTTTTATGTCGCACGGTGTCACACGAATCAGACGGGTCTCTATTCGACAAATGAAAAGCACAAAAGTGTTTTGTTTCTGTTGAAGAGTGCGCAAGTTACTGACGATAGCATGAAGGAAATAGCAAGACGATGACAAGTGCTTCGCACTATTTCTTGAGCGATCTTATCACGTGCAAATTGATTTTTTTTTTGTTCGAAGGCATAGCTGCATAGCTGGCGGTTGTTGCAAACTACGCTGGCTACGAAGGAACAAAAAACATCAGTTACAAGGACCTGAAAGAACTCCTGTTCAGCTGGATTGTTTATTTAGGTTTGGTCACCACCGAACATAAATGCATCACAACAGCAGTCAGTGACTTGAAGAAACCAAAGTGGTTGGACCTTTATTAGCGTAGTAGCTGACGTCGGAACAACCCAAGAAAAATCAAGAATCCAGTGGGTGAGGGGGTGGAAAGGGGGGGAGGGGGGGTAAAGGGTGGGGAAAATATTAAGAGCCTATTAACACCGCACCCTAATCATTCAGCCTTGCCGCATACACCGAAACATTTCTTCGAGCCGTTTCAGTTTTGAATTGACGCACACGTCTCAATCACGAAGTAAAAAATGACTTATCATTACCTAGCTTGCAGTTATCAGCCTCTGTTGGAAAGAGCAGCATATCTCTTGCATACACAGGGTTGCCAGAAGGGTTGGATCTACTTTGACCACCGCGTACATGAGGCAGGGGTCTAAAAGGCAAAAATTAAACCAATACCCGCGTCAAAGACATTGAGCTGTGACATTGCTCTCCTTAAGCGCTCTTTCAGGGTTGCCACTTCTCCAAAATTGCGGAAAAGGATTTGACGGAGTTAAAATTGAACTGCATGAAAAATCGATACCAGAAATAGAAAGAGCACCTTTACTTTAGTAACCCTGCAAAGTTTCAGCGTATGAGGTGTCATATCAGCAGAAAAAACGGAAGTTAAAATTTGACAAATTTACAGACGTTTGTATGATACAAACGTCTGTAAATTTTTCCTTTTTCAACTTACATTTTCTCAGCTGATATTACACCAGATACACTGAAACTTTACAGGGTTGCTAAAGTAGGGGCTCCTTATAGTGCTGGTATATGTTTTTAATTTAAAGCTTATTCGAATTTTCGGCCGCCATTTTGGAGAAGGCTCTACTGAAGGAAGAAACGTAACAGCTGTTTAGAACGCGACTCACGCTTGATCCATCCCGGAAGTTACCAAAACCATGTTTAGATCACTGACGATATGCATATGAAATCCGGTTAAATTAGCTCACCGGCTAAGCGACAGTCAACATCAAATGAATTGCCGGTACTCGGAATGTACAGAGTCAAGTCGATCAGCTGCTTGATTTGTGGAATTAAAACAGAGTAAACAGACTAAATCATCACCGCCAAGATGAAAGCAAGTTGTTTCACCATCAAGGATTCTCTGAGCAGTCCTAGAATCTTCCTTTACTGAATTTAAAAGCACCTTAGTGCACTTGAAAGCCGTCCTTGAAAATTAAGAGTACCCAGACGGTTCACACCTGTTCCATTCGGGTAAACTCCGTCTAAAGATGGAATCCAAGGGAAGAACTTGTTGTTGACCATTTGAATCACGGTACACTTGCTTAGCCTGAAGAACAAAACAGCCAGTGGCAGTGTCAGAACAATAGAGTTTATGTTCGCTGGCATAAATATGTTTTGGGTCCGACTTCGGGCTTTCTTTCAGAGCAACATTAAAAAAAATTACGCCTCCTTTGTCAGTCTTTTAATGAAATTTTCCCTTTCATTCATAACTTGGCTCTACTTTTCTCGGAAATTGCAATTTCTGTGATTAATTGGTAAGAGGACTTCGCGTCGTCCAATTCGGTCTGTAATCGCGCATACTCGTGATAAACAAATCGGACTCCCGCGATTTTGTTATCACTAGTATGATTACAGACCGAACTGGATTCCACTCAGTCCTACTACCATTACTTATTACTTTGGAGGGCATTGAGAAAATAAAAACTTAAAAAAAAGACAACAAAACAGTCTCAACAATCACGCGAGTGTTTACAAGTTGAATGGCTTATATTTTCCGTCAATAAAAACACACCATCAATCAAAGCCGGCTAGAAATTACAAAATCTTGCCATTTGAGTTCTGATAAATTGTAAGAGATGAAAGGAAAGTTAAAGCTCTTTTGTAAATGTTGAAATTAATTCAAAATTTCATACTTTTCCTAGTTTTATTTCAGCGGGCTGAAATACATTTTAGCCCGCAAAATACGTCACAATGCCCGACAGAGTGATAATGATAGCACATCAATCTTTTTCTTCGACGCTGACGCGGAGAGAAGGCAACGAAACACTTTTGTCTTACGAACTTGCGTCAACAGAAGATATGTGAGTATGTCTGCCTCCTCTTTAAAGCGAGTCTAAGTGCGAAGTTTTTGTGATGGTAATTAGTTCTACTTTACATATGAATGAAAACTAATTTTCATCAGAAAAACTTCGCACTTAGACTCGTTTTGAAGAGGAGGCGGACATGAACTTGGAAATGACCTATTTGCCAGCGGCAATCCTTTTGGTTTTCCATTGCTGCGATCACTGACTTCTTTAAGACTAACGCTTCTAACTGGCCAATGCGACTAACCTTTTCAGTGGTGAGAGTAACAACACAGTCCATATCAGAAGCCATGTGCCACGATAACACTCGCGCTACGTCATCATCCACCACTTGAGCTAAATGGGCGACCTACCGGGATGAGTAAAGCAATATGTCGGGAACGTGAAGGCGCGTGCGTGAAGAGATGCGCTATGTATATATATATATATTTTTTAAAACTCATTAATAATTCATGCACCTGACAGCCTATCAAAGCACCAATAAAACGTCACGTGTATGAGCTTTATATCCTGATAAATTTCAGACGTTAATACCGAAAAAACTCAAGATGGACTTTTCTTTAGTAAAAACCATAAGACATTTGTACTCCTTCTACGACATTTCTAGTCTATCTGGGATGTTATTTGTACTCTAATGAGTGAAGAAAGACCTCAGACCAATCTCCTTAACGGCGTGTCTATCGAAAGTTGCAGAGGACTGTGTTGTGTGTGGTTTTGTAAGGCCCGCCGTTCTGAAGGTGCTAGATCCAAACCAGTATGGCACAGTGCCTAAATCTTCAACTACCCAAGCGCTGATCCATATGATCCACAACTGGGCGAAGGGGACACATGGAAATGAAGCAACTGCTAGAGTTCTAATGTTTGACAACAAGAAAGCTTCCGATTTGATTGACCATAGGGTCTCAGTAACCAAACTAAGTGAATTAGATATTCTCATTCCCGTAGTCAATTGGATTATAGATTTCCTATCGCATCGTTCCCAGCGCGTCAAACTCGCTGAGGTTTGTTTCTCCGAAAGGGGATCAGTACCACCAGGAGTCCCTCAAGGAACAAAATTAGGTCGGTGGCATTTCCTTGTTCTCATTAATTCTATATAATAAGACATTTAATTCCATCTTAAATGGCGAAAAAGCGCTTTGATATAAAGAAATGTAAAACAGACCGTTTTAGAAATACTTTTTTAATGAGCTCGTGCCTGGAACATAACGTGGCATAGTTTTAACATCCCTATTTATCATGTGTAAATATTTTGTCAATGATTAGTATATATATGTATTTACTATAGTTAAAATTGTAAATACGCAATTCAGCCAATTGGCTGCCAAAGTATTTGTCAATAAATAATCCATCTATCTAAATTTCATCTCTGTGAAGTTGAATAATAAAAGCAATAAATACATTCAGTACTGAAATAGGCGGCCAAGATCAAGGTACATGCTTAAATTTGATACATATAAGATCCACTGAACTTTGCATTGATCCTAGTGTCGCTTGAGGCTTAAGAACATGTATTTCCGGCTGGATAGGTTAAAAACTTCGAGGGGCATTTTGTGACGTTGGCAATAACACGAGATAGGAATCTCACTACCCCGCGAACTTTCACTGTTGAAAACTGCGGTGAATAGAACGTGGATAGATATATCACCAATATATAAGCCAGGGTTCATTCTGGATTTTGTATATTAAATTCGGGGGTTTTCAAGGAGTTTTCATGAACCAGAAATTGAGTTTTCAAGGAGTGTTTGTGTGAAGATTTCTATGCCATACATCGTGTTTTAAAGTTTTCTTTACTGAAAAAACCCTACCTTGATATTCTTCCCACTTCCTGTGAGTTAAGTGCACAAACAGGCATCATAAGGTTTGCATTTAATCTTTCCCCAGTACTCAAATTTGGGCTAATTTTTGAAATGTCTCTAACTTCGCCATGATGCAAACAAACTCAACAATTTTCACCCAAGCAAAAATTTAAGGAGTTTTCAAGCACTTTCCCACCAAATCCTTTTTTCAAAGGGCTTTTCAAGTGCCCTTGTAGTTTAAAATTAAATTCCAGGGCTTTTCAAGGATTTAAAGGCGCAGCACGAACCCTGTAAGCCCAAATGAGGACAGCTGTATTGGACAAACCTCTGATCAAGAGTTGGAGTCCAGGCACGGAAAGCTCCTTTCTAGACACTGATTTGATGTTGCAAGTTTGTTATCAACAAAAACCCATTCAGGTATACGGTTTAGATGAAAGAGAGAAGCACTGTGGATGATGACAAGGTCAGCCGCATCTTTACAATAAGCCCAGATCCCTACTAACCTTTCCCAGTATGCCGGTGTCTCCGCGAGGTCCCGGATGTAACAAACACTGTCTCCGCGGTGTCATGGAAATCTGGTCTTTTTTTCTTGACAGTTCAGTTATCAATGATGTTACCGCAGAAACCTACAAACCGAAAATAGCTTTAAAAATCCGATTAACTCAAAAGCAAAACGACTTAGAGAATAGGTGCTGAAGTTACAGACCTTCAGATGAGATCATTATGACTGTGACTGAGTTTGCTCTTAAAGCAGCTCACTATGGGCTCTTCACCGTTTACAGCGTACCCTGCTCTTTCGCGTAAGCGTTTTCTAATTCGAGTTGGATGACTTACTGAAGCCAAACTGCTCGCAGCTACATTCTGTTTCCTGAGCTCTCCTCTCATTTTCTGTTCTTGTAAGGACGCTTCGTGTACTGAAACTAAAACAGCAAACAAAACACTAACGTCTATCTCTAAAATTGAAAAGTGAAATACAGTAAGCATGCAACCGCATATAAGAACCTAGATTTTTTCAAGTTAGGCAAATTAGCTTCTTAGAAAAATGGTATTTACAGTAGCTTCAGGCCATCCAGGTTCTTAAACACGAAGATGCACTGTAAAAAGGCGTGGTGCCTTAGGCACATGCAAATGATTTTATCAATCAACCGTGGACGCAACCGAGCTCTGCAATAATAGGCCATTTCCGAGTTCATGTCTGCCTCCTTTTCAAAGCGAGTCTAAGTGCGAAGTCTTTGTAATGGTAATTAGTTCTACTCCACATATGAATGAAAACTAATTTTCATAACAAAAACTTCGCACTTAGACTCGCTTTGAAGATGAGGCAGGCTTGAACTCGGGAATGGCCTATTTGTGTAATAAAAAAGCCCCTTATGGCAATGTGTCCGTAATATGTAATAAAATGTTATCTGTCGTTCTTTTTCTCGCGTTCGAAATATCTTCTAGGGCTTCCGTCTCCGTGTTGCTGTTTGTTGATTACCATCTTGTATAATTTACAACTGCTAGCGCTAAAGCTTGGACATGCGCAAAACCGTGAAACTGTTCCTTTAAAGACAGTGGCAACAAAGGCGCGAAAAGCGTGACTTTCACAAAAACTGACGAGCGTGGATCCCGTTGTCGTTTGAAACAGGTACCCTTGATATCGAAAACACTCTTTGAATGTTCGTGTTCTAACAGCAGTTTTGAAAATGAAGCATTAAGTTTAAGAAAGAAAGTGCACTGAACCTTGCATCTCGTTGATAAGTTGGTGTGTTGTTTCAAACAGCAGACGGTAAGTGCGGATGGTTTCAAACAGATGATCCCTCTCTTTTGTCAACTGCGCCATCTGTTGCTGTTTCCGAACGTCTTGCCGAGTAAAAAAGAAGAAAACAAAGTGAAAAAAGAAAAGGAACAAACGATAACACGAAAGCGCACAGTGAAAAAAAGTGTTACCCGAAATCAATAATCTGAAAGAACACTCAAAGCGCAAGCAAAGGATTATAATCGAAAATCAAAATGCCTGTATATACCTGCATCATTACATGGTCAACATTTAACATTTCGGTAGATTTCGTTTGCGGAGGCCGATGGTGTACCCTTTGCCTTTTTGTCCCTTAGAAGAACGTCGAAAGAAATGTTCAAGTTACTGAACATCGAAGTGGCAGCTTCCCCGAATTGAAGACGGATTAGTACGGTTATACATACGCTTAGAGTAAACTCCTTTTAAGCCGTGTTATCAATAAACGAGAGAGACGTCTCACCATTGTAGAATAGAAAAGCAAGGGTGAATGGTGGAATAGGATGAAGCGATGCATTAGGAGGGATCTGAGCACTGAAGTTTAGTAAATATTCCTGTCCATCCTTTCCGGCAGTGTTTTCTTGCATGAGTAGGTTTTGTACTGTGGCCACACCCTTTACAAGAGGAACCTCCATGGAGTACACATTGCCAGCCAATGCGGGAATCTCGTCAATTCCTTCCGAAGAGGAGCTCACGTTTATTACCACTTTCCCTCGCAAAGTCTCACCAGTCAGATTATCAAACTTATCCTGCCGAAAATTAATGCAAGTTAAACCACTGTTTACCAGTGAACAACAACACAAGCCTGTACAACACAAAGCGAAGGAAAGCTGTGCGCGTGCGAGGGCGGGAAAGAGGATAGCTCCCTTGCTTTCTCCTCTGCGTGTTCCTATTTGCGAAGATGTCACAAAGGAGTCCCTCGTACCTCAACGGTAATAAGAACACCATTCTCAATGGGTGTCATCTTACAAACGCCCCCCCCCCCCCCTTTCCCTTAAGATTTAAGCTGTGATATACCTGTGAATGTATCTTTTGATGAAATGGTATATGAAATGAATCATATATGAACTGCGGATATGAAATCAAATGAAGCTATGGTCTTCGCAGTTATGAACGCAATTTTTACAATTGCGTAGCGAAGCCTGAAAAATTCAGGACTTCAACGGTGTTTGAACTCGTGACCTCGCGATTCCGGTGCGACGCTCTAACCAACTGAGCTATGAAGCCACTGACGTTGGGAGCTGGTCATTTGTGGGTTCTAATTGTCCCGTGAGGAATGAATCAATGATGAAATGGTATATGAAATGAATCATATATGAAATGGTATATATGAAATGGTATATGAAATGAATCATATATGAACTGCGGGTTCACGGGTTCAAACCCCGTTGAAGTCCTGAATTTTTCAGGCTTCTCTACGCAATTGTAAAAATTGCGTTCATAACTGCGACGATCATAGCTTCATTTGAATGTATCTTTTCTTCACATAGATGTCTTATTTGCATAAGTAGCCACCTTGTGGTTTTCACCCATTCGATCCTCTCTGTTGCTTCGCCCGGCGATGATTAGCGGTCTAGACATACCTCCCATCCCTTTTTTGCCCCCGGGTTTGGCTCTTCCCTCAACTAATCTCTATCAGGCGCGGTTGTGACTGAGGACGCCAGGTGACAACACTAATACAAGAGGTTCGTCGGCTTTGGGGGACTTTTTTGTCACGTCTGCGAATTGTACTATGAATCTCATAATTCAGCTGTATTGAACATTCACCATCCAGAAAAAGACAGTTACCTTGAGCTGGAGCTTGAGAGTTTTGACTAAAAGTCTGCTGTTATTTCTCTGTGTATTGGATACGGTGGGAGTGGCAGGAATCGATTCAGGTTCAAGCTTCACAGGCATCCCAGCTTTCGCTGTGAATGTCATCTGCAACAAAGACCATACCATTCCTTTGGCACCCTACTGTGGTTTGGGATATCTCGGAATATTCCTCTCAACAATTCTTTTAATACTTATTCTGCTTTTGGAATAATTAGTATAAAGGTTTACTCGGAATTCAACAACCACGAGTTCAAAAGGAGGATTTCAAGACCCTTTGGCTCTTGCTTTTCTTAACAAGGTAAGACCCCCGATTCTCATTTCATAGGCTTTTTAGACGTTTCCAAGGACTGAATTCGCTATTTTCACAAGAGCTTTCGACCGATAAGAGACAGGATGGCGCAAACTACTTTTAAAGAGAGGATTTTATTAAGACCTTGTAATTTAAGTTTGCAGCATCAGAGTTTTTGCCGTGCCGTTCCTTTATACCCAGCACTTGAACAGACTTTTTTAAAAACATTAGTTTGGGGCGAAAATCGTACGCAGCCAACCAAACGACTTAATTAAGTCGTATACATCTGTTAATTCTCAGGTTACCTTTATAAAAACCATTCCGTGGACTAAAAACTGATTCTCTTGGAAAGCCTTATTCCAGTAATTCCGATAATCCAAAACGCCAAAAGCAACCACAACAGTCCCAAGAAGAAAGCGCAAAAAGTCTCCCGCTGTGCAAACGAGGAGCTCTTACCGGTTTACTTGAGAGTGTCACTTGTCCTTCGGACCCAAACTGCACCACCATGCAATAGGCTCCTGCTAAGTCTGGCACCTTGAGATCCCTACAGGCAGGACACAGATAAACGACGCTCAACGACATTGTGCAATCAGTAGAAGGCAACAATAGCACAGCGTTAACAGTAGTGGAGACTAGTGTAGCAGCTCTTGTAACTTGGTTATCATTTGGTATTACAGCAGCTTTTCTTACTTTCACGTTTAAGTCGTGTCTTGTTTTCGGTTTTCAAAATGAAGCTATAAGAGCTGCTACACAATAGCATGATTATTGGTACCAAACTCTTCTCAACGAGGATTTCTCTAGGGTACTTCGTTTTCTCACGCTTTTCTCCATCACGAACTGTCAATCGACCTGAGCTGGATTAATTCCTAGAGTTGTTGCCAAGCGCATTTAAACATAGTCATGCGAAAGTTTACTCTGTATCAGAGATACGTCGAACAACAATTACAACGTAACAAAAGTAAAGCGCGCGCTGATTGGTCAATTACCCATTGACTATTTGGTTATGACGAAAACACTGAAGCGCGCCGGGGAAAAAAATGCTTTTCAGCCTCAAACTACAATAATGACCGACCAGTCTACCACTGAAAATGCTGAAATTCTTTCGCAGCTTTACGAAAAAAAAGACTTAGAAATGTCATGTTTTAACCCATTAGAGGGCATTTTACCCGCTGAACCGTTTACTGGTTGTTAAACATCGAACAGAAAAGTTGTGTTTTCCAAAACTCAAAGAAACTTGTTAGATTTTTACCAGTTAGCTAGTGGTATCTTTTATCACATGACAAGCAGCAGCCTAAACACGATAATAGAAAGATTTGGCATCACGTTTACGTGAAACGGGAAACGTCGGCTTGCCGTTTCACGTTTCACGTAAGATATGAATTTTATGTTCGAGTGGCAAGAACAACAGAGAGATTTACCATCACGTTTACGTGAAACGGGAAACGTCGGCTTGCCTTTTGACGTTTCGCGTAAAATGGAGTGAAGCTTGCGTGACTTTAGCTTCGCATGACCCACGGCAAATCGGAATGAACCCTGTTAATCCCGAGTATTTCGTTAGCAAAAAACAAAAACTAGGAGTCTTTTTAAACGTTGTTTGTAGAAAAAGACGCTATGAATAAGTTTCGATGAAGCTGTTTTTTGAGTCAACGTGAGTTCCTAAAGAAAATTGCGGATAAGGAGTCAGTTACGGACCATCTAGAGCGATGACACCTAATTTTTCCTTTTTTTTTTACTTACCGGAAAATTGTTTTGGGATTCCTTTTTCCTCAAACAACTTGCTATGTAGAAGAAAAACGAGAAGAAAATTTCACTTATACGGCAAACGCGAAAATGTCCACATTCACGTAGAAACGGTAAGCGGCAGCCGGGAAACGCGAAAAACGGGTCACTTTTACGGTCACTTCTACGGGTCACGTAGAAGCGGCAACAGGTAAGCGCGAAAAATGGCGGGAAAATCATGGTCACGTGGTCACTTTTGCCGTTCGCGTTTCACGTGAACGTGATGCGCGTGATGCTAAATCTCCTCTAATAGATTTAGCATCACGCTTACTTGAAACGCGAACGGCAAAAGTGACCACGTGACCATGATTTTCCCGCCATTTTTCGCGCTTACCTGTTGCCGCTTCTACGTGAAAGTAGGCATTTTCGCGTTTGCCGTTTACGTACAATTTTATTTTCGTTCTTCTTCTACATAACAAGTTGTTTGTGGAAAAACAAAGAACCTCAAAACCATTCTCCGGTAAGTCAAACAAGGAAAAATTAGATTTCATGATTATAGATCGTTCATAACTGACTCCTTACCGCAATTTTCTTCACAAACTCACGTTGACTCTCTGTTGACTCAAAAAACAGCTTCATCGAAACTTGCTAAAATTGAAAGGTAAGGATTTTCATTTTATACAGCGTCTTTTTCAACAGAAAATGTTTAAAAGACTTATAGTGTTTTCTTTGTTAACTTTATGCTCGAGATTAAAAGTCGGAGTCCATTCCGAGTTGCCGTGGGTCAAGCGAAGCTAAGGTCACAAACTTCACTCCATTTTACGAGAAACGTGAAACAGCAAGCCGGCGTTTGACAAATGAAACATACCTGAAGTAAAATTCTCCGTCCTTATCGGTTGGTTTCGGCTTTGATGGATACAACGTTGTGGCCTTTGGAAATGTAATAATACATGTAAGTAGCAATTAGAGGGCCGTAAGCAAGATTGGCGCTGCAGTGGTGAGAGCACTCGCTTTTTTCCACAAACGAGGCTCGAGTTCGATTCCCAGAGTCATTGTCACGTGGGTTGAAGTTTGGGTTGGTTTTCTACTCAGCTCCGAGAGGTCTTTCCCTCTCGTCATTTTTACCCTGGCAATTAGACTTTTATAAACTCGATTTTATCAAGTGAAGCTATGATCTTCGCAGTTATGAACGCAAATTTAGCAATTGCATAGAGAAGCCTGAAAAATTCAGAACTTCAACGGGGTTTGGACCCGTAATCTCGCGATACCGGTGCGACGCTCTAACCAACTGAGCTATGAAATTCTCATTGTCGTGAATTGGAGCTCCGTTCAAAGCTGGATCTTTTTCAGACTGAATTAGGACTCCTTGGTTGTTTCCTTAACTTGATAATCATTCCAAGTTAAAATCACTTTATATCCGAATTTCAAAGACATGATCTTTAATTTATTCTCCATCAGACTGAATATCTAAAGAGCACTGAAATGATCTCTTTTACGAAATTTAATATGCATTAATGCAGCCATTTTTAGTCTTTATGCTAAACTTACCCTGGCAGGAGGTTTGTCTGATACTGGTCCGTCCGTTGAGTGCCATATCTTTAAAACTATATCTCTAGAACTTGACAGTTTCATGACAGCATCATCCTCTCCTACGACATGCGCTGACACAGCTGTAGTTATAACCAATAGAGAGTTAGAACAGCATCGTGACATCGCTGATTGGCTCAGTTACTAAAACATGGCAGTACCGAGCGGAAGGGTTCAGACCCCGGCCGCCGGACAAACGGCTGTTGAGTGCAGAAGTGACTATGGAGCTTAAGCAAGGAAGATGACGACGGCTCCGAGAACGGCACAAAACAATAGGTTTAATTAGAAAAAAAAAACAACAATAGTTTTGAACGCCCCGCACGTGCCTTTCACATTTTGATATATTTCTTTGCCATTCTCGTCCTGACAACGACGTGAAATGATCATCACATTGGGGACAGCTATTCTTAGAGTTATTTTCATAGAGTTATGTCGTAGAGTTAGAGTAAAGTTTCCAAAATCCTGAATTCAGCATTTTGGAAGTCGTTAACTCTAACTCTAAGTCATAACTCTACTGAAATAACTCTATTGATAGTTAACCTCCATCGCATTTGACGTTATTTGGAGGACGCGAGCATCTGACGATAATTTTTCAACTTTCTCTCGAAACATCCAACACCGTTCATACCAATTTTGTTTCTGGAATGTTGATACACATTTTCCATGCCGAATGACTTGGAGTAATCGCAAAATTATTATAACAACGGGAAAAAATATTTTTAGATAACGTTCTCGTCGTCCCTATAGGTGGTTTTCACGTGACGTCATCGCCGCCATGTTGGTGAACGAAAACAAAAGATATCTCATTGTTATCTGTGTCTCAAGAGATTGGTTGCAAACCACCTAATAGGGACTTTATAAGATCAACGACGGCGACGGTCGACGAAAACGTCCCCTAAAAATATAACTTGGCTCTTCTCTCACAAGTCTTTCGCAATTATTCAGTCTCGCTCACGTCCTACACTATGGGCGAAGTATCCTAAAAATAAATTGGTACCAGGGGTTTCAGAGTGAAAAGAGAGAAAAAAAGATTCTCTGTTGCAGGCTTACATTGTCGTCAAAACCTCAGATTTGGTGATTTCAAGGCCTGACCAAACGCTCGCAACATTTAAACGCAACATCATGCAACATTGTTGGGCACAATATATTGCATACGTTTTGGCCAGGCCTTCACGTGGCGAAACGCTCGCAAAATTTCAACACAACATCTTGCAACATTGTTGCACGATGTTGCGACATGTGTTGAACGGGCTGGCCAAACGCACGCAACATTCTCAACATTCTCCAGCGCAACATGACAATGTTTATGTGACACAGGCCCCTGGCGCACTACAAGTGGACCTAGCGCGCATGCGCAACAATGTTGCGTGAACGAGGCCAAACGAGTACAACACCATGCAACATCCAAAATGTTGCACGAAAAATTTGACCGTTTTCAAATTTGATCCAACATCATCCAACATGTTGCAACATGCCGCAACAGGGTGGCCAAACGTATGCAACATGTTGTGCCCAACAATTTTGCAAGATGTTGTGTTGAAATGTTGCGAGCATTTGGCCAGGCTTTAATGCAGAGGACCGCAAACATACTTGCTAAAATCCGTGCTGCACGATTATTTATGCTCTTTTAACCGATGATATTATTGTTTTGTGGCTTTGTCGTAGTCGTAGCCGTCGTGGTTTTTAGACCCTTACGATTGGTCCGGTCAGGGTCAAGTCCATAGACCTTC
>OX421453.1:3621785-3626785 GCA_949126865.1 Montipora capitata
CAAGTATTCCAAGAACTTCAGATTCCACACTGATCTTTTCATTTTGATCTACATAAGACACACAATACATTTATTTTACCTTGACATCTGGAAGGATTCCTTGCTTGATGAGATCTTTTGATACTTTTGGGGTCCAGTTGACCTAAAAAATGAAAAAGAGGTTCCAAGTAATTTATTTTGCAAAAAGACATTCAATGCCAATCCAATGTGACAATAAGATACCTTGAATCTGTTGGCCACCAAGCTGTCAATGGCTAATTCTCTCTGTCCTTCATCTAGAACTCTAAAGGCTGTTGATCAAAATGGCATTTGAAGAGAAAAAAATTATTTCAGTGTCATATGCTGTACTTCCATTGTCATTATTGGCATATTGTGGTATAAAAATGGATCATTTTAGAAAGGTGTCTGAAACTGAGAAGCAGAGTAACTAACAGTGTAGGGAATTGCATTGGCATCCACACACAATACAAGCAAGTCCCAGTCTGAACAGAACCAACAAATAAGATACATGTAAAACACACAGTCTCAATTAAGTTTATTATATACCCAACAAAATACCACTTTTCTGATTGGTCAATGACAAATGCATAAATAGGTTTTAGAGTGCAATACGGAAGTTGCTATGGAAACAAAGTGATGGAGTGATTTTGTGGAGTATATAATAAATAAAAAAATTGTATGAACTTGATCATGCATTTTGTGATTAATAGTCACTGGTGATGTTTCTAAAGTTTTTAAATTGCACTCACTGAATTTTGAGCACTTTCAAAACATCACTCGTGCCCATATATCACAAAATGCATTTCCAATACTTATTTCCAATACTTATCAAGCCACAAAAGATCCCAACTTGAACCCATAGTACACCTCCACATACCTGTGGTGGCAGGTCAAAATGCAACTCTGATATGACATGGAGATAAAACAAATGTATGTTTAAAGGGAATAGACCACTTTCATAAATGGCGAGTGATTTGATATTCTATTGTATTTATGTTAATTGGACCTAGTGGCCTCATTTTGGTTAACATTTTCTTTTGAATTTTGTGCATTACAGCGAGGCTAGAAAGGCTTATCAGCATTAAAACAAAAGAATGTTTTATCGAGCTGCCATTATGAAAAAGGTCTATATGTTGTTTTTCTTGGTTCTGTGGCAACAACCCAAGAAGCAAAATATGCATTTGCTTCCCACCAGAGTCTGCTTTAAGACTGACTTATTAATATCGAAACAAGCAGTCATTATTGTCTGCTTGATCCAGAACAAGGTTTGGAAAGGAATTACATGGTGTGTTCTCGCTATTGTTCCAAAAAAGGGGCTAATTTGAGCCAGTACATCTCAATGTGGCCAGTGTGACATTTTTCCGTAACATCATGTACATGTCAACTAACACAGACTAAACCAAAAGAAGGAAGAGGGATAAACTTATTCCCAGTATCATTTAAACACTACCTAATTATTTTGAAAGATTTTCCTTACTCAATCCAGACACTGTTTGCCCAGCAGTACATGGCAATTCCTGTCCATCTTCAAGCTTCTTCTTTTCTTCAGCGTCATCTGCTTCATAAAACACTTCCAGGACAGCCGCTTTTCTACTGGGTGTCACAATGATGGTCTTTTCGACTGGAGCAACTTTCTTGTGATGCTAAAACAAGATAGCATTTTGACTGTCACATGTAAAAAAACCCCAAACTTGGGTGATCAAAGATTATTTATTGAACTTTTTCTATTGTAAGTTTAAAGTTCAAGAAACAAGAGAATTTTAGAGTATCAGAAGAAAACAAACTTCTTAAAGAATAGTCTCAAACCACAGTCTCTGATATAACAATTGTGTCTGGAAATGGAACCTTTGGCACACACGCTGAAATTAAGTCCAGGGCTCAAAGATAGCGACCAAATGGTCGCACTTGCAACTAAATTTTTGGTTGTGTGCCTAAAAAATCATGTGTGATAGCACTTGCGCACCTTAAAAGCTCAAGTACAGTGCGACTGAATTGCCTCTGTGCTTTCTCACCTGACTATATTTGCGTACTCTGAGTGGTACAACACGAAACAGAAACATCAATCAACAGATATAAAGATATACATGACAAAATCTGGCCCTAAATAATAAAGCTACATTATTTTCCTTTCATCGGTGTGCGTTTATTTGTTGTCAGTTTTCTCAACAAATTCCCCCAACGCCGGTGAAGGTCCATTTCATTCCATCCCATACTCTTCTGTTTCGTTAAAACTCCACTGGCACGTGTAAATGAAGACTACGAATAAAGGCCACGCTTATTATGCATGTTAAAGGTTTGTGATAGTGGAAGGTCAAGAGAAGGTCAACAATATGAGCCTTTTTCTTCAAGGTAAGAAAATTGTTAAAAAAGTGAATTATATCCGAGTTAAGTCATCGCGCTTGTAGAGCTTTCCCTGTGCATTCATCCGCTTCATCCTTAGCCAATGGTTCCCTACTAGCTGTGTTCACTGAGCTGATGAGTGCAGGAAAGGAGACCTCTGCCATGCATCGAAAGCATGTGCGGCGGTTACTTAGCGACCAAATCCTCACGTCGTGCTTCATGTTGTGTAGGCTCACTTAACAAAAGCGGGATTGCTGTATAAAGGAATGTGCGAGGCATAGCGGCTTATGACAACGATGTCAAATGCACAGAATTTATTTGCCATTTGCAACAGCATAAAATCTGATCTTGGTGACCCGATGGAATCAATGAAGGACGCGTCCATTATCAATTATGAAGTTCTGTATCTATTGCGGTTTTCAAGTATATTTTATTTGGTTACAAGTGTACATTGAAAAGGAAACACACAATGAAAACTTTCTCTTATTTCGAATCTACTTTCACATGATGATAACATGTAATAATAATTTGTTGTTGAAATTGAGAAGTCAAGTTAATTTAAAAACCACAAGAATTTTATCGCTGTCTCAAACAAAAAGCAATTGACCAAACAAATTACTGCCTCTACCAACAGAAACACATTTGACATACCTGCAATTCAATCCTGGCCTTGAGTTTTGTTTCACTGGTGATTTGCTTTAGGCAGATGTCAGGACCCGAAAGTGTTGCCTTGCCAGAAGAGCTGCAGTCTCCAACATAGGTTGGCAAACTTGGTAGTCCGGTCAGCTATGAATTAAAATGTAATGGAGATCTAGATTCTTTACCATAATTATAGACAAACAATAATAATTATTAATACTCAGTAGGGGAAATCTGTACATGTATAGCAATGAATGACTTTTTCTGAAATTTTGTCAAATTGTAGCTGTACTTTTTAGCAGTAAATTACACATTAAATCTGCAGGGTTGTATGCAAACAATGACATTTCACTGCAAAGTTGGATGGTAGTTGCTATAGAACTGGAAATTAATTTTGGGAGTCAATTGATAAAATAGCCTACTAGCCCACCACGTGACCTGCAAATAACTGTTTTGCTGCAAATAATATTTTGCTCATGCGTAATTGAAACCATGCTCTTGTCTGAAAATGGCAGTTTGCTTTCCCGAGCTTTCAGAAAGTGCTTTAATTGTTGGGAACTGTGAAAAACAAACTCAGTCATTGAATGATAAAACAAGTATTGAACTCGGTTATCACAAAATACTGTGATTTGTCAGTGCAAATTACCACTGACAAATCACAATATTTTGCTCAACCTCGCCCCATAGACCGAATGCATAAATGGCGGCCAAAAATGTTCTTTTGTTTATGTGCTAATTAGCCTTACTAGCCTCGTTTGCATGGACAAAATACAAAAGAAAGGTTGCTTGAGAGCAAGGCTAGTGAGTCTCATTAGCACATAAACAAAAGAATGCATTTTTGGCTGCCATTTATGCATTCGGTCAATAATTGTTGATTATTTGGGTTACTGCATTAGGTATCTTAGGGGCACAACCATAGAATTTTTGTAGGGAGCTCCTTGTAGTTGTATTTGAATTCGCTTGGTTGCTGGCCTATTAGTAGAGTTATGCGAGGGTGCCTTTGGTGGTGGCCTCTTGCAGGTCTGGGATGGATACCTCCATCTTGCTGACAAATCACTTTCTGCTTCCACCCAGCTGACCTATTGTTGAAAATCATGTTTAACTGATTTGATCATTACCTTGCAAACAACATTCAACCTGGGCTGAACAGTGATGTTTCCAGCTTTATCCTGAACCTGGACTTGTAGATCAAGGGAGTTGTTGTTTTCAATTGTGATCTCAGGGTCACTTGGGGACACAGCTAATAACTCTGGTGGACCTATCAAGTAACACAAATATTTTAATTGCTGATTATTCTATTATGGAAGCAATTAGTACAATACAATCCGCAAAGGAAATTTAAAAACCACAGGTGCTTATTTTATTAATTTTATTGAAGCTTGGAGGCTATGGAAACCTTGAGGTTTGTCAGTGCAAGTACATTGCAGGAGACTGATTTGCATTTAAGTTACATAACAGTGACACCTCACAGCACAAGCAGACATGGATCGTAGCCAAATATAACACAGACATTAAAGGGCCAGACACGCATCACAAGAGCCATTTAAATTTTAGTCATCAATACCTGGAAGCAGCCTGATCTTTAAACTTTGAGAGCCTTCATCGAGACCAGGTAAAGCAATTTTGAGATTAAAATCCTTTGGCAACAATGGAGAGAAAATTGTTTTACATAAATTGAAGAGTAAACAAAACTAGCATCAAGAGAGAATAATGGATGATAGCTCAGACAAATCAAGAAGAGTGCTCTGAAAAGAAGTTTAACCTATGCCCTTCCAATTTTACTTCAGCAACTTTAGATGCCCAATCACAGGGCTACAACAATGACTTCAATGGGCTTCCACCCAGACTACTGACATGTAAAAAATTCTTAGCCTTTTCAGTGAACTGAAAACTGAACTGAAACCTACTCTGTCAGTAATAAGCTAACTAAATGATTGTATATACTTGCAATTCCTTAAATTGTCCTGATACAGTGCTGTAAGTGTGAGGATCACTCCTATCTTTCATCAAAAGCCTAACTG
>OX421453.1:3629285-3641785 GCA_949126865.1 Montipora capitata
GAAATTCATGACTAAAGGGCCATAATGACAAATATTGCATTTGCACTTCCACAACAACTTTTCTCTTTAATAAACAACAGGAATGTACATATACAGTAATTGTATAAAATACTTGAAACTTCGCTCAGTAGGTAAAACACTTAATTATTAAGTGTACTGTATGTTCTGAGCCCAAAATCAAAACAAGAACAGGAACCAACTTACCATGCTTCTAAAAAACAATGAAAGCACAATGTCTTAATCCCTTCACAATTTGCCTTACTGGATGTTACAGTAGTGTCAAGATCATTTTTGTTACAGTAGTGAAAACAGGGAGGAGAGTTGCTGACAGTACTTTGCAAAGTAAATCGGCTGTTCGATTACAGTGGTAAATAACAAAGGTCAATGAAATTGAGGTGTTTTGGTTTTCTTAATTTAGCGTGAGTGGCCATATTAACGGTGTATGATTATAGAGGATTCCACTGTTTGGGATCTAAAATTGAGGCCGTTGGCCGTATTAACGGGTGACCGCATTAACGAGGGTTTTCTATAAGAGAATGTATGGCCAAACATAAGTGGCCACAATAATGAGGTGACCGTATTACTGAGGTGGCCAAAAGGCGGGGTTCCACTATACATGTAAACTTGCAAAACAACAGCCAGAGTTTTCTTTCTCAATTGAATCAAATCGTATGATGTTTAGGTGACCTACCAGTAAATTTTATGCTGTAGTGAATTGCCCATTTGGTTTTTGTTGAGGAAGTAAGCAATACTATGTTTTTGCAGACATCAAGGAACTGATACAGTGTAGGAAAAGTTTACCTGAAATGGTACACCAACTCTTAAAGGGGTTTCCAACATTCCAACAGTGAACTTATTTGGATGAGCCTCTACAGTAAAAAGATCATAAAACTTAGCATAAAAGAAAACTCCTATGACAACAATACCAAATATAAGCATAGAACACTCAAGCAAGTCAATAAAATTTAACCAAATTAAAGTACCGGAACCTAATGTTCTTACTGACATACACTTCCTCACATCCCAGAACCTTAACAGCGTATAATAAGCAATTTCTGCCAAAAAAAAGGTTTACTTTAGATCTTATTTCAGATTCTTGTAACAGTTCTAAAGAAGACGAAAATTATGATTTACAGTATCCAGTTGCTGAATGTTGGGAAAAAATTACAACAAACAACAAAATTCTGTGCAATTGCGCAGGAGATAATTATTATTTGGCGGTATGATCAAAGCATACTTAACAATCACACGGACTGTAAACAGTCTTCAACACTATCGGACTGGCGTGGTATTTCAAGTTTACTCCTTAGGCTTCTAATCAAGAGCGCCATCAGCCCGACAATTTAGCTGTAACCTACAATGTAGCTTGTTAGTGAAAATTACTTCCGTAGTATTTCGAGAGAGGAAAGTCTTTGAAACTACATGTATTCTGTGCAATTGTGGAGGAGATAGTTATTCTTTGTCTGTATGATCAAAGCATACTCAAAAATCACACGGACTGTAAACAGTCTTCAACATCGTAGTGTGGCATTTCAAGTTTATTCCGTAGGCAGTTCGTAGACCTTACTGGATACATGTCACCAGAAACACTGCAGTAGCAGACCTTTCTGGAAACAAATGTATGTTAATTTCAGATTACAAAAACTGTTTCTTTGAATGTAAAACTATTCTGTAATGACTCGCTCAAGTTTGTTTGTTGATTCCCTTACAAGAAAAATCAACAGTCACTGCGATCAGGTTAATTGGGGAAATGCTATTTACAAAAAAGGCAGGAGAAGAGAGAAAGACAACATGTTGCTCTCATACGAACTCCCAACTCAAGGTATCAAAAGTTGGATGGAATTGGAACAGCTTTTGCTACATGTACTTTGTCCTGCGATGATGCCGTTCTCAGTTTGCTCACAATGCTTGCTGTTTTCAAGGAATGAAACCTGATACCGGTGAAAAAGTCTGGCACTGAGATTCCATTATCAATATGATTTTCCTTCAGATCATTGCATTTAAGAAGAGATGTAAAATTACATGAATTATTGCATTTCTTCGTTGGGTGCGTGGTATGCAAATACTTAGTGTTTACAATGGAAATTTACATTTTGATAAAATCCATCGTGGTAAAGCTCACTGTTTTGCTTTTATATTTTAATCCACAACACAAGATTGCAGTTTTGCAGAGAGGACTCACAGGAACAATAGCCGCTATCTTGTTTTCTTATTGAACAGTTCCTGCTGTTATTTAACCCTTTCAGCCCCGATAGTGCCAAATGGCACTTATAGATTTTACTCTGTCTAACGCCAGACGATTTTACTCGTCAATGGGGAACCCCTCGGGGCTTAAAGGGTTAAGCTAACAGCGTGAAAAAACTATGTCCCCGTTTAACCCTTTCAGCCCCGATAGTGCCAAATGGCACTTATAGATTTTACTCTGTCTAACGCCAGACGATTTTACTCGTCAATGGGGAACCCCTCGGGGCTTAAAGGGTTAATCGAGGATTAACACTTTTGCGAAAGTTGAATCGAGTATGAATATTTGACAAATGTTTCGCATCAGTGATTTTGTGAGAAACAAGTGTCGAGGATCAAGTTTGATTTCAAGTGAATCGAGTGTCGAGGATCGAGTTTGATTTCAAGTGAATCGAGTGTCGAGGATAGAGTTTGATTTCAAGTGAATCGAGTCTCGATTCTTGATCCTCGATTCTCGCGAGGATGGAGTTGAGACTTTCAACTTACTTTTGCACGGTACTGTAGGCTGGAAATGGCAATGCATTTGTCTACCCCTTGTGGAAGCAATGAAAAGCAAAACAAAACAAAAAAAGAAACAGAAAGGGACCTTCTGCTCTTCAAACCTGTGACAGTGAAATTGATACAATGACTGGGAAGGCTCTTCATAGATGGTGCAGTTGAACTGTCACTGAGCAAAACTTGCAGCTGGAGAGTGTGGGGCCCAAGATGGGTGATGTTTTCTGGAAGATTAACAATAACATGCTTGATTAAAAAAAAAAACCTTGAAAAGCTTTGAAACAGCGGTGTTTGACAGGTACAGTGTTTCTCATGGATACCAAAGAAAAAAAAAACGGCACTGAAAGTGCTGAAAGAGCTGATATTGCACAATTTGCTTTCACTTAAGTTGGAGCCCAGTTTATCAGATAATCCTTGAGGAACATGTATGGCTTCAAAATAAATATAAACAACATCGTCGCTCTTTGGAGGTTGGGTGCCCAAAACATCCTGGAGCTACCACTATTGGCAGCCAGCTCCAAGATGGAGACTGCACCGATGGCTGGCAAAACCTGACAACCCAGCCATGAGCCCCCACGCCCCCGAGAAGAATGGGCACCCGTCACACTGATACACAGTGGAAAGCAGAGGGTGGGGAGGGAGGGAACAAAAACCGCTAAACGCTCCACACACAATGCTCCTACTTCCCGCCACACTGATAAATAAGCGATACAGCCCAAAGCACGAGGTATTCCACGCATGCGCCAGTATACTAAAACCACTGACCAATTGGCTGCAGTCGCTCCTAGTTGTTTACTTGGTTAAACTTCGTTTAACCTCATTTAGTACTTCAATTAAATTTATGTAAAAAATACAGTTTCATGTGTGCTTTGCTACCCAATAATTTATCAATTCTGAGGTCTCACATTTTGCTGATTATCAGAATCAAGAGGTTGAAAATTAGGGAGTAACCTGTTTTCAAATAACATATTTCTTTTAATCCATTGACTCCTGTGATTGAGACTAAACAGATTTTACTGTCTAACGCCAGACAATTTCAATCGTCAACTAAGGGTACCCTAGGGCACAAACTTGAGGTTTCAATGGGTTAATTTTCAATAAATTGCAAAATGATTTAAATGTTGTGACACTGCGACAAATTTAATGTTACAGCCAAGTCTAAAAGAAACAGCAGTAAAAAGCAACAAACCCATTTTTCTGAACCAATACGGCCAACTTTTGCCTCCATGTTGACAAACGTGATTGGTAATCACTTTGTCTCCATCTTTATCAGTACCTTAAAGACAAAATTAATGCATTTTTAAAATTTAAAATTCAGACTCAATCATCATGGATGTTTGTAATGAATACTTTCAATTCAGTACTTTTATTATTAAAATCAAAAGCCCTTATAAATTGAGCTTCAACTCAACACAACAAGCTTTTGGTTTTGTGAGAGCTTTGCTTCAGAGTTCCTTTTCATAAAATTAATACAAAATATTTGAATCAATATTCCGCTATTAATCATGATATCATTAATCGGTATAACATGCCTGTCCATCATTCTACATAACTTGTGCCCTTTTTGTAAATTAATCTCAGCAAAGACTCTCATTCAGACCAAGTAAAAACTCCAGATACTTTTACAGAACCAGCCAATATTTCTATTTAAATTTTGTCTGCCACCTCGAAGAGTGAAGGACAACCTTACAGAAATGTTAAATAAGTAATTATGGATGAAGTCTTACCATGCCACAAGACCTTTAATTCCACCAACAACCTTCTCCTATCACCAGGAAGTTTGTTGACCGATTCACCTTTTCCATTCACAATATCTACCTTCATGGCACCTGTTAAATGACAGAGGTTGATTGGTTTGGGTGCTCGGCTTGAACTTCCAAATTCCATGGTTCCTGGTTCTTAGTTTTTTTTAGCAACATGCACAGTGTATAATAATAATAATAATAATAATAATAATAATAATAATAATAATAATAATAATAATAATAATAATAATAATAATAATAAATTAGGAACTTAAGAAACCTTCTACAAGTAATCAAATTTAAATGTGCAACAACTTAGACAGTTGCACACCAAGATTCATGCAGGCCTGGTCACATTTCTACCATCAGCTAAAGTTATTCATATTAGGGACGTAACAGTTTCACCCTCTTGAAAATGGGAAAAAAATAATTTTAAATTGAAAAAAAAAAAATCTGTAGAAGGAGTTGGGTTCATCAGATCAGTTACTAAGAATTCATACCTATGGTGGTTCCTGCAGGGATTTTAGAGTTCGGTTCAAGCTTGTTGTTCTCTGGCCATTCTATCACCAATTTACTGGGCAACCTTAAAGTAAGTGAAAATGAGCAAAAATTAGTGATAATACTTTTAAAATACCCCAGTAATAAATAAATAACTATATTTTGTCAACGGGAAAGTGAGTGCAAACAAGGAGAGAGGGTGGTTGTTGATGTAGCCTCTCGTATGGTCACCTAGTTGGATGACACCAATAATACCGTCATGAACTCCTTTTGTTCATCATCCAGCATCACACATCTTGCCACTGTCATTTGAGAATCAAACAGCAGTAATCACTGAATGTGACATCACAAAAGTAAAAGGCTGTGGTGCATATGATCCCAATGCATGTATGACATCCAAATGATCAACATTTTCACAATTTCATATCGTCTGACACCAAAGTAGACTCATGCGATGTGCAATCTTGGAATTCGCAAGTAGTTTTTAATTATTTATATAGACCCTTTGATTAAATGGCAATATACATCCTAAGCCTCACATTCATGTGAAAAATCCTTCGTCTAGAAACATAAGTACGAGACTAAGAATGTACAAAGTATTGTTATTCAAATTTAGGCGCCATTTATGCAAAGGGTCTATTTGCCATCATACTTTGCCTCTTCATCTTCCACAAATTTCTTGACTGAGGCAAGGGTTATTGAACGGTCCAACTTAGCCAAGGAAAAGAACTTTCTGTCTCCATACAGAGACACCGGCTCCTGAACAGAAAAAAGGTAACCAATTACATTTGAAGGGAAAAGCTTAGAAACTACACCTAATGACCAGTCCACAGAAGGGTCTAACTACACATGTGTAAATTGGACTCAAGTGTTGCGTGGAAAAGCGAGAGAGTTGAATATAATGTCAGAGTACACGTAGCTCTTTTTCACCAAGAGCGCCTGAAGTCTGCTCACAGGACCAATGAATAATCTGGTGAAAGTGGGTATTACCTTTACTAAAAAGCAGTCTCAATCATTAAAGTCATCTGAAGGAATCAGGAACATGAACATGGAACATCTCAACCAAACCATCACAAATTTCCAAATTCTACATTTTCTGCAATTTTTTTCGTGCAAGGGTAAGAATAAACAAAGAAATCCTCTTTGTTGTCCAGTCGGCTAGTTGAATTTCTAGCTAGTATTGCTCACTCCCTCCTTCATTAATAAAACAAGGCTGTGTCTTGAGTTGAAACTGTTATCTTCCTTACCAGTACTAGGCAATATCACAACAGGTAAAACAACTAAAAAACCAACTTCTTAAAAAAAAACATGCCTGCACTATTTCCATCTCCCCTCCAGTTGCAAACACATCTCCATCATGATCACCAAACAGAAGAAATCTTTTCACAGTCCCACAGATCAAGGGCATTGTCCTTTGGGTCCTTATCTGCAATTAAGCCACCAACAAAGAGATTATGTCAGACGATTGCTTCAAGGTTAAATATTGACTCAATGCTTCTCAGTAGCTAAACCTGTCTGAGTGGCTTGTAGGTGATCCTGGAATTTTTTAGCAGGGAGCTCCTCGTTGCATTTGAATTCACATCCAAGCTGACATTTTTACCGTTGCATTTAAACCTTTTCCTCTCCTCCTTCCTGTTTTTGGCAAGTGTTCCAATGATGGATCTATTGCAAGGGTTCCTTCAGTAGTGGCTACATATTGCCACTGTTACCCCCTTCTCTCTGACAGATTGATCACTTTCGGACTTCACTAAAGCAAAAGATGTTTTACCAGCAGCTGGTGGTTTTTTAAAACTTGGATCATTACTTTAGAGTTTTCTGTGAGATGAAAGCTTGAAAAATGACCTTATTGCTTGGAAGCTGTTCTTTTCAGGTGACAATTAAAATAATAATAATAATAATAAACGATACCAATTGTCCAACTTTGAAGATTTTTCCATCCCACTCAATGGAATTGAAGACACACCAGGGACTTTGGTTTCGCTTCTGTGTCAAGTCTGGACGCTTAATTTGACCTTGAAAACCCATGAACTGAACCTAGGGAAAAAGTTTTAAAATAGGCAATTTTTGAGACCACTGACTTAGTTTCATTTGTAAAAACCAGTCTAAATGAAAGCTTGTTGTGGTAGTAAAATATGCTTTAATAATCGAGTTCGAAGTTGTTACGGCCTGCAAAAATGAGGTTAGTAGAAAATAGCTCAAGACCTTAAAATGAAGTAAGAAGATCTAACTTTTGAATTTACCAATTTTGATATAATTGGGAGTTTCAATAAGAGCCGGCAGCCGGCGAAATTCCCCAGCTATTGCATATGAACTTTTTCACCTACTTTTCCTTGAAAATTATCCCAAATTTTACAAATAACATGAGAAACATTTGAACAGAACACCACCCTTGGATCAAAAAAGTTTTGTTCATGAAAAACAAAAGAGACGCCTGCATTCAGAGTATTTTTGATGGTGGCCATACTACATGTACCCGGGACATATAATAATAATTATTACTTTTATAAAAATGAATGATAACTGAAAACTCATTTACGTGAGACCTTGCCTAAATTAATCATGTTGCAAAAAAAAAAAAAATTGCTGGAGGGTGAATTGAAGCAAAACTGTTTGATGACAAAATATCTATAATATAAAACTATTTAGAAGTTTGCATCATCCACACTCTAAACTTACCTGCTTGTCGTGGTTTTCATGACTCTCTCTCACCCAGTCAAGAAATGCTCTGGAAATGTTTACTCTTTGCTCCTAGCAACATTGAAAATTGAGAGAAGAAATTAAAGCAACTTTGAACTCAAGAGAATGTTGCCCACTTACTGTAGGACAAGAAAAGCACCTCATTGGATGCAGTGACGCCCATGCAATTGTGACATCCAACACCAGCCTTTGCTGCTGACTTTTAATGCTTTTGGTATAATAAGTAAACAGAAAAGCTGAGAATGGCTGGGCAAAGTCATGGCCAAAGACTGTGCACGGCAGGTCAATTTGCCTGCTGCTCACTTAATGAAGGTGACACATTTTTGTGTCCGCAGTGGGATACCGTTTCCCTTGGTGGTTTAATAAATTCAGACTACGCTTTAATAGCAATTACTTTAGTATGGCAGAGAAAACGAATATTATAATTCATGGTCTTTAGAGGATCCTAGGGCAGAAGCTAGGCTAATTCCTTTTGTTAGTAAGTATGGGGTTAAAACTCTGGCATACAAGCTTAGGACACATGATACACTGATGTTGAATGAAAGCACTGTCACAGTGGCACATGAAGAAGCTGAAGTTGTGTCCAGAGCGAGTGAAGATACGGTGGTTTGCATGATGATGTGGCTAAATGAAATGTTGACAAAGTTAAAAGAAAATTAGACAATATATGCTAATCAGCAGTTAACCCTCTCAATGCCCTAGCAAGCCTGCAAATAATTTTTTTGCTATAAGCCTGTCATATGTCAGGCCAGGGACAAGGTTTGACCTGACATGCTGCCACCCTGATCGGACAAACTTATTTAATGGGTTGCCTGTGGCAGACCACTTTATAAATTGCCCAGTGCCTCATTTTCATTGTCTCGTTTTTCATTTTTTTCCATTAATTTTTAAAAGTGGTTAGGGTGAGGGTTAAGGTTTAAATCTTTTTCGTGATTTAACGTCAGACCTGAAACTATTTATGATCTAGCATGATCAGAATCACATGTAAGATCTTATGGAATAAAATCACTTAACATTATGTGTATATTCATATGGGAAGACACCACTGTTGTTATTCAAATTATTCTTCAGTCACTTTCGGAGGAATTTTTAAAAAATCTTTCAAGATTCAATTGAAATGTCTGAAGTTCCACGGGGAAATAACTGCTCCTCTCCGCAAGACGAAGTATTAACCCTTTGACGTCCAAACTGGCCTAAACCGCCACATGATTTTACTCGTCAATGGGGAACCCCTGGGAGTCAATGGGTTAATCACTCACTGAAAAACTATGTCCCCATTAACCCTTTGACGTCCAAACCGGCCTAAACCGGCCAGACTTAGTATTTTACTTTGTCTAACGCCAGACGATTTTACGTTAATGTCCAATGACCAGCGATTATTTGCAGGCTTGCCTAGGGTCAACATGGAATAATTCCAAGGAATTCTCCTTGGTCAAATTTGCATTTGCTTGCTTGCTGGCTAGAACACTGATGGATTTAGATGGTGATAGTGCCTTTGGTGGTGACACCTGCAGGATTTGAAGGTTCACTTTCTTCCTACACCAAGTTTGAGAGTAACAACCCCCAAGATCATAAGTGTTGATCAGATAACTTTCCACTTACCATGCTGCTAATGACCGTCTCTCACTGGCATACTACATACACCCTTACTTTAATGCAATTAAAACATCTTTGCTGCACAATCAAGCATCTTCCCTAATCTCGGTAAAAATCAAACATATACCTGTCCCAAAATGATCCTGCTGAACATGGTGTTCTTGTCTCTGATTTTCACTTCCAAATCCATAAAGGTCAACTTGTTTGTGCTCACTTGAAAAGCATCATTTGTCCAAAGACAACCCGAAAATCTATGATTTTCACATCAACAACATTTCATTACGGAAAGTAATAATGAAATAACAACCTGCAAATAGCTACGGCTCGTCAGGTGGAGTATTACTGCTACGGCAGTAACTAGTATTAAATTTTATTAATCCCAGGGCTGCAAAATGGCAAAGTTTGAGCACAAGTGTAATCATCTGCCTGTTACCAGGATTAAAGTTGTTCATCATTTGCAAAGACCTTTTAAAAGCAAGAGATTCATTGGAGTTATTATTTACTCCAATCTCTTGCTTTTGAAAGGTCTTTGCAAATCAGGCAGGGGTCTTAATTGAACCTGTATGTAACCCGTAACACCTGTCACGGATGTGAATAGTATGTGTTACGGCTATAAAATCATCTTGGTCAGCAAATCATTGAGTCAATCACTTGCAGTGTAATGGCTGAAAATAGCATAGAAATGGCTGTTGAAGATTTTATTGATAACCCTGTCATGAACCACTTTAATACTGGTAACAGGCAGACTACACTATTGTCTTGTCTACAAACTAACATTTCGCAAGGGATAAATAACCACAATTATATCCATTATTTCTATCAACTGAAGTAGTAAATACACAAGTTCTGTATTTTAAGACTCCTTGAGCCTTTTCTTTTTTCTTTATCCTTCATTCAAAATGTTTGCTGTTTTTACATGTAAGCATAGAATAAGCTTGTATTGCTGTTGCATGAAAGTCACTACCTGTTATAACATTCCAAAGGAATAACTGATTTCCTTGGAGGTTGGCACCAGTCAAGCCTAGAGGTTGACAAAAAAACAAGCTATTCAGGTGCGTAGCATGTGATTTTGAAGGTGTATACACGCCTATGAAGACTGTTTTAAGACTTGTCGAAGGTGCTTCAAACTATGGGAGTCTGGGGGTGTGCTCCTCCAGAACATTTTGAAATTTAGGGTCTGACAAACGCCATTTCCAACTATTTCCAAAGGACAACTCTATACATAAAAGTGAAGGAAAATGCAGTCATTTTATCCACCTGAAGAGTTTTCAGCAAGTTTTCACAAGCAAAGGGCAAGACGTCGCAAACTCTGTTTTGACTTTTCCTTAGAAAATAACCGGGAATTGGGGACTGATGATGAGACTGACACTGTGTGGGGACCTTAGAGCACTTTTTCTTATGCCAGAAAATCTTTTTTTTTAAATCCTACCAATTTCTCAAGTATGCATGGGTGTATTAGCAGAAAGGACACTACTCCCTGCTATTTACCTTTCCATGGTTTTACTCTCAAAAGGTATATACAAGGTTAAGGAAAGGTTGGTGGTGAAAATGCCCAAATAATCATTTGTTACGCCATGAAAAGGATTAGCAGTGAGTGGTAACAAAAGTGGCTACAGGCACCTGTGCCTAGCTAAGAAAACCCATTGTGTTGCAAACATTTTGTAGCGGCTTTTCACACAAAAACCAGGACCTGTATTTTACAATGCCAAGAATGTTGCATTAAAAGTGAAGACAATAATATTACTTTATGGGTTTCACTATAATTATTGTGCCTAATATTTACTGTCACTGTACTAACACAGTAAACTTACAATGTAGGAAACAATACCATCAAAGGAGTACCCATTTCTCATTCTGTATTTCAGGACTGCTTCCAGAACAACCCTTCTGGTGTGATCTCACTGAGAGCTTTCATCAATATCCTCACTGCAATGACTCAAATGTCCCTGCCTTGTATCAAGCATTGTTCTTAATACTTAGAATGTGTTTGAATTGCTTGGAATGGGAACTTCCATAACATTATTTAGATTTAACAAGTTTTCAATGATAAAATTAATGGATAAATTGGCATTAGTATTACACAGCACGAAACTTACATATCTATAGTACTGTATGGGATAAGTCGTCCATTCCAATAACACTCAAATATTGGACGGTTTCCTCTTGGTGCCCTGCTATCTCTTTCCACTGATTCAGTTAACTCCTCAGCAGTTTCAACAACTACAAAAGAAACTTGTACCATGAGACATCAAATCAACCTGATGAAACTGCACATATTTGACAAAATGGTACTGCTTTTAACAGATCACAACTTTTCCTTAATTTAAACTATGCATTTTTTTTTTGCAGACTTATCTCTGCTTGCATTCAAGGTTACAGGGTAAAAAGGTGACATTTTATCAAACTTACCTGGGAATTCCCCATCAAGAGAAGGATACGTCTCTCTATCATAAAGAAATGGATGGTAACGCAAGATGCCCTCAACAACACCGCCTGACTCTGGATGTGCACAGAATTCAAACACAGAAGCAGCTGTCCTGATATAACGAGTTTGCATGTCATCATCAACATCTCGTAACTCCATTCTCTTTGGCAGCTTGCCTTTCTCATAGAGCACAACCTGAACAGAAAAAAAATCCTCCTTTGAGTAAAGGAGAAATCAAAGCACCAAGCATAGCACACCTACATGTATATGAACACTTTGGTAAAATTCCATTTTTTTCCTTTTTTATACAGAGGGCACAGACCTCCTCTAATAAAAAAATTATGTCAGGAAAGAAAATTACAGACGATAATAAATCAACAGACGGACTGGAATGGTGTGTTTCAGAAGTTGTCAGAGAGCATGTACATTCCATCTGTTGAAAAAGGCAGACTGAACTTTTATCTGTTTGTGATAAATTAAATCAATGACCCCTAGAATAATACGTGGTTGGCTTGTACTGGGAAGTTACCACCACACTGGTATCAATGGTTATTGTATTAATAAGCATAAATTGTACTGGGTTCATTTGATTCTGAATACTAACATACCTGAATATCAATGTTTCTGAAAGGACTAGCTGTTCTTACTCGTCCTACTTGGAAGTCATTTCCACGTGGTCCATGAATATAATAATGGTAAATGTGCCTAGATTCAGGGAAAAAGTTAAATAGAAATAACACTGGCCTCAGGGTTTGAGAGTTGAATGGATGTTGGGCAGATGTTGGAAGCAAAAACAACAGTGA
>OX421453.1:3659285-3671785 GCA_949126865.1 Montipora capitata
CTCTTACGTTACGTTGAGTTTATGCACGTAGAATCAAGCCAAATGTTAATTCCTTCGTTTGGCGGGTCTTTGCTCTTCGTTTTCCACGCAGCCAGCTTTTGACCGCGCTATTTGACGTAACAGACAGCCTCTCAGGGTACTTACTCTCTTCTACTCATCTACATGTTCCAGCACACGGCAAAGTCCCTTTTTGACTTGTGGCTGTTTCTGCTTAGGTGGCCTCATACACCACAAGCCTTTTTAGAGACATCACCGCCAAGCCGGCCACTTCTGCTGGAGAGAACAGGACAGCCACAACACCGGGGACTTTAAATATCCCCTACTCTTCTCGAATAGTGTTTGGGTTCTTTAACGTCCCACAGGGAACTTATGAACATAGAAGACATTTGTGAGACGGGGCCTACGGGTTTATAGTCCTTATCCGAGAAGAGAAGTTAAACCATTTGCAGATGAAATTACAAAGGCAGCACTTTCTCCTCTGCCTGACACAGCTAAAGATCGACAATATCCACGGGCGGAAACCGAAAGTTAACATTTCACATGGCAGGGCAGTGGTCTCTAATCGTCTCAACAGTAAAAAGAGAATAGGAATGTAAATGTTTCAGCTTCAAGACAAATTAAAATGGAAAAGAGGTCACTTTTCCGGTTGCCGTACAAAGTTGTACTGAAGCGCCTGAAGCCCTATTTGGGGGGGAACCTGGATCAGGACTAAAATCACCCACGTGACTTCCGGTTCTTTCTCTGCGCCATATTATATGGACTTTCAGTCAACGTGGCCTCTTTCAATTTGTATTTTTGCAAATTGTAAGAACTACTCACCGTAGTTTGCGTCTTATTTTGGAAGAAGACCACTAGATAAGATGAAACTACAGGAAAGCGGCTTCCAGCTGCCCTCCTTCCTTCCACGGTTATCTTACGAAAAGCAAGACACGTTGCTAAAACTCCTTATCTTGTCCATTTGCTCTATTTTGTGTAAGTACACTCGATAAATAAGTACAGGATTCTGTTAAGTCACGCTGTCTTCAAGTGTAGTAAATTGTTTTGAATATTCATAGCATCAGATACTCGATCGATCTTATAGGTTCCTTGCACTCTTCAACACCGATCAACATCTGATAAATTTTCAGTGTTTATATTAAAGCTTTATTTATTTTCCTGGTCATGAAATATTTTTCCAGTCATTGGCGGTCTAAATGGTTTCTCGTTGCTGTATCATTTCCGGTTATCAATATTTTGGTTTCTAAATAAATTTAATGAAAATGTTTGTTGTAAAATATTATGGTTTCAATGTTCTGTATTGTCATCGAATCTATTCCTTTTTCTCTTGTTTTCACAGCATTCTCTACTAGGTTGTTCTCTGTATTGAGATTTGAAAGTGTTATTCACGAGTTCGATCCGTAAGTTCACTTTTCCTAATGGTAAAAAAATGTACACAGTACAAAATCTGCTTTAGGATCAGTAGAATATCTGGATACTGTAGTTTTGTGTTGTTGAAATGTACATTGTAGCAAAGTAGACTTTCAGACTGGAGTTCAAGTGCAATTAAAAATTTGATGTGTGAGCATCTTCAGCTGAAAAATTTGTCAATCAAATACAGTAGTTGCAAACGCAATGCTTCTTTGTGGACGGGTATTCTGCAATTGCTCCCAGTGCTTTGCTCAGAACCAAATTTAAAAACTCAACACCGATCAACAAGTTGTACTTGTAGTTTACTTAAAAAACTCATCAATAATTCATGAGCCTAACAGCCTATCAAAACATCGATAAAACGTCACGTGTATGAGCTTTATATCCTGATAAAACACTCCTCGTTAGTATTCTTTATATAAAGAATACTAATAACTAATCTTGCATTCTTCGATTTCTGGAACTGTGGATTCACAAAAAATTAAGGGCCTCAAGCGCTTAATAGTTTTGTGGTTCAGCAGTTGTTGTATGTGCGGGCATTTTGTCCTTGAATTTTGAAAAAGTTCTTAGGAAATCGAACATGTAAACCTCAAACTAACCTGTTTTGTTGTTCAAGGATAAAGGGCTTTAGAGGATAAGCACGACATCACAGAAGCAGGAGTCAATCTTTGTTAATAACTTCAAAACGATGCAAAATGTGCAAGGTTTAATTGGTCCTTGACTTATAATTTCTCACATGGCAAACGAAAAAAAACTCATAAACCAAACAATACAAAGTTTGCAAAAGCATTTAACCCTTTCACTCCCAATAGTGCTACTTATAGATTTTACTCTGTCTAACGCCAGACGATTTTACTTGTCAATGGGGAACCCCACGGGGCTGAAAGGGTTAACAACAGCGAGATTCACTCAAAAACTATGTCCCCGTTAACCCTTTCACTCCCAATAGTGCCACTTATAGATTTTACTCTGTCTAACGCCAGACGATTTTACTCGTCAATGGGGAACCCCACGGGGCTGAAAGGGTTAAATCATCCAGGTTTGTATAAAGAATAAAAAACAATCATTACCAACCAGCATTTTGAGGCAACATGAGAGATGATCATGCTTGCATGCAAACACGAGGTATTGCACCAGGTTACTAAGCCGTTGAAGGATCGCGTTTTATTTGAAGAAACAGGAATGTCTTTTAGAGCTTTCCGCCTTTGGAAAACGAAAATTTCCAGTGTCCATTTCATATTTGTGCTTGTGAGTATCTTCAACATTTAAAGTAAAACAAATCCACCTGGAATTGGCCATTTCAACTGGAATTGCTTAATTACATTTATTTTGAAGTCTTTCGTCCACTGCGTTCGTTATGCCCAAAGACCACATTATTATGTTAATTTTGAATAAATTATTTAGCTGGAACTTGGCTCGAAATCTTTGACCCATGTATAAGTCGAGGGCGATATTTGGAGCTTCTTTTGAGGCCATAAAAGGTCGACTTATACACGGGTAAATACGGTAATTTCGATTGATCTTGAGGAATTTGACTTGCTCTTACATCAGCTTAGTCTGCGGAGAAATTGCAATAGCAATGGATTTGAAAGCCGTATTTTGACCTTGGTGCCAACTGGAAAATCAGTGAAGTTTCCAAAAATGACACAATCCCCATTCTCCAGCTTCTTGAAAACTTTTCGTTTTCGAAATCTTGGATGTTTCCTACCTTAAAAGCACTATAAACCTTGAACAGGCCGTGTCAAAGAATACCTTCACAGCCAAAAAATATAATTTATGCCAGACCGATTTGTGCAGGCGAGGTTCTGATTGGTGGAGATTAACAATGGCTCACCTCATGCATCCAGCTGTGATTTCGGGAGTGAACGCTAGCTCATTTCCCAAAACAGTGGCTGGTAATCGAGCCTAATACACCTGTACTTTATCAGATCAGGGTCAATTTCTTAGAAAAAGTCTTTGATACCAGTCTTGCAGCCATTCTAGGAAATTCTGCATGAACATTCCTCAAACTTCGATTGATTGAAGCCAGTTAGAGTATGTTTTCCCTGTAAAGTGTCCAGGCTTAGATGAAAATTATGGTAAGTAAAGTTGACAATGTAAATGTAAATAAAGTTCATTATTAAAGTTTCAGGATAAGACAAGGTGATGTAGCATTATTTTTAAATAAAATAAACTGTGATCATTCAAGCAACCATCTCTTTAATATCAAATAATATTTTTTCTTATCAGGTACTTCAATTATAGAACTACAAGGTTTTTAGCTGAAGAAGGCTTTTATAAATTTCACAACTGGTTTGATGACCGGGCATGGTATCCACTGGGAAGAATTATTGGTGGCACAATTTATCCAGGTACAGTAACACATCAATCACTGAGCTCTGTTTTCAAACTTTTCTGGAATGATAGGTGTAAACAGAGATGATCCGTGTTATTCCAAAGGCGTCTAGTTCTTTCAGTCACTTCTAAGAATGATGACGGCTGACTTTTTCTGCTGCAAAACGTCCACAAATCATGGACTTATTCCACAGTCTCATTGAAAAAGAAAGCTAGTTCTTTCAAATGCAGTTGATGTTGGATGTTTAAGGTGCACCCAAGGGAAGGATGGGAAACTACATGTAGTTTATTGAGCAAAGGACAACTAGAGTCCTAAGCAGGATTTGAAGCTGCAACCCCTTAAGCACCAGTTGGATGCTCTACCGTTGAGCTCCTTCCCTGTAAGAGCTATACTGGAGGTTCTACACAATGTAGTAGAGGCACTCAACTGGTGTTAAGAGATCGTAGGGTTGAATTCTGTCTTGGTCTACAATTTTTCGGAACTTTGTTCTTTGCCTGTCACCAATCGACTAGTTTCCCATGCTACCTCTTCATTTGATGTAAAAAAAAAACCTTCATTGCACTGTAAACATTCTTTGTAATCATGAATGAATGCAGAACAATTTGCACTGTAAAATGAGGAACTAAGTCATGCCTCTCCTTCCCTGAGGCATCAGTCAAGGGACTGTTAGTTTTTCTAACTTTGCCCAGAGAAACCTGTAAGAAAATTATTGAGCTGTAAGAGGTAAAGTATCTCTGGCGTAGGTAAAAAGATTTACCTTTATTAGTGATGTAAAGATATTTGAATTTAGGATAACTGTCACATAAACTGCCGAACCAAAACCTTCAAGAAGGATTAGGATAAAACCTGACTTAAGTGTGATCAAAAAATGACCAATTTGCACGTTGTATGTGATGTACCTTAAACATAACTTCACACAACTCAGCCCAGAACATCCGATCAAACATCCATCAGCATCTTTTTATAAATTTATGGATGAATATCATATCATGAGGTATCATTCCATACATTTCCTTCAAAAATCTGACAATTTTTTTACGTGGCAGCTGGCAGGATGCAGCAATGTGGATCTGCATAATTCCCTAAAATTCACATCCTCCGCATAATTACGATATTTTCCGCACAAAACAGAAGAAATGCCTGATATTAGTGATAAAGCAGCTGCTTACCATCCTCACAAACTTAAAAGCCTAAGAGATTAAAGAAAACATGCCATTTCGTTGGCAAGATGGAAGGTCGAAAGCAGTTTCCACACATTTTTCGGCAATGAGCCTGGACACTAGAACCTGTACATGTGTTATCCCTGGGATCAAAATAGCTGAAAATGGTCAATGATTGAGGAAATGGATCGCAGTCCAAACATATAACAATTTTGCTCCATATCTTCAAATTTAAACAAAATTCATGAGGAGAAACAAAATAAGTTTTACTGCTTTATTTATTTTAGCAAATGTGGTGGCAAAATGCCACCTGCTAAACCCTTTTATTTCAATGGTGAAAGCTGGTCGCAAATTGGCAACTCTTCCATATATTTTAATCACAAAGCAAAAAAATTCAGTAAAATGCGGCTGTATTGGTTGCAATTTCGAGTCCTGATTTACCATAAGCATGTAAATACATTGGAAGAGCCTAACTATTAGTTTTATAACTTGTTTAAATTTCCGCATAATCCGGTGTAAATCCACATAATCAATGCTTGTTTACGCATAGTATGGCCATAATTTTCTGCATAATCTTTCCTTTTTTTCTGCATCTTATCAGAAGCCCAGCTTTTAGCTGTTACTTTGATGGACAACTGAAAGAAAAAATACTAAAAAATACCTATCCGATCATCTTAATTGGAAGAATAGTAACTGTTACTCTGTTGTGTTAGGTAACTTAAGAGTGCTTGATCGAAAAAAAAAAGCATTATTTTTCTTTCCTCTTCTTTAGGTTTGATGGTAACATCTGCAGTCCTGTATCACATTCTGAATTTCTTCCACATCACTATCGATATCAGAAATGTCTGTGTCTTCTTGGCTCCTTTATTTTCATCGCTCACTACACTTGTGACATATCACCTTACTAAAGAACTTAAGGTAATTGTATCTGCGCGGTGTTATTTGTAATTTAGAAAATTATTTCCCTTCTCTCAGCTCAGATTACTTCTATCATCATAACCATTACAATTTTCTCAAATTTGATTGGTGTATTAACTGCTTTATTTTTCACTAATTATTGTGTAGGGTTGAAATTGGACAGTTGGCTGTAATCGGATACCTGAAATCGGACAGTTACATCAGCCAATCATATTAAGTGCATTCAGCTTAATCCACCAATCACAGAATTTATCACAATAACCATAGCAACAACCACTTACCCTACCAAACTGGGGATTTTCCAAAGTGGACGAAATTTGTAACATTAGACAGTGAAAAAGGAGTGCATTAATTTTTTTTTCTCTGAAATTGTAATGGCTGTGATTAATTGGTAACTGGACTTTGTGCCATCCAATTCGGTCAGTAATCCTACTCGTGATTAAACAAATCAGACTCTCGCTACGCAGTCGTCTGATTTGTCAATCACTTGTATGATTACAGACTGAACTGGACTCCACTTAGTCCTATTACCGTTATTAATCTTACTTGCTGACTGAATAACTTTGTTCATCCAATAACATTCACTTGTATGGTTAAAGATGCTAATTTGGTTTGAAGATCAGCTTAGATCACACTATAAGTTCTGTAATTTTATTGCAACATTCATTCATGTAGATGAAGTGATAAATTATTGGGGAAAGCTTGAAACAACTTGCCACAACTTGTTACATAATGAAACTTACCTCTGTATGTATGTGTATACTGCAAGCCAGTGCAGTGCCAGTGCAAGCAAAGTTGGTCAATAAAAATAAGCTCTAGTTATTAAAGACAATGGCAGTAATACATGTACTTCCTGCATGTGGAGTTTCACCACACACCTGCCAGAAATTATATAGAACCTTTCTATTCCTTGCAAAGAAAATGTTTTAAACAAGCGCCATCTGATCAAGCTCTTTGCATTCTGTGAAACAACTAAAAATTAATCATTAACCACTTATTGTGGAATGCATCTTCACCTTTAGGATGCAAGTGCTGGATTAGTGGCAGCTGCGATGATCTCCATTGTCCCTGGTAAGACACCACTTTTTATTTAGAACCTTGTGCATTTAGAAAAATGTGTTTTTTGCTCTGAGCAGGCCACTTAAAAAAAGCTCAACCTAAGCACTGGTGCTTGACTGCTTAGGGCTGGAAATTTGTACTTCTAATGGTACATGTACTCATAAAGTAAAGCTCATTGTGCAGTACCACCTAGGTCAATCTGCCTTTTACCACTTACATACTTAATTGACCACTCCCCATAGGGGCTTTTCAGGGCCAATGAAACACAATCAACAAACAACAGAACACAACAACTACAACTGTTAAGAATCCCAACTGGCCAGAGGCAAACCAGTTGGCTATTTACAAGTGCAGCTGGGAAGTTGAACCGGGGACTACCAGGATCAAATTCAACGAGTGGTCAGAGCGGGTCTTGAACCCGGGATCTCCGGATCTCAAGGCAAGCGCCCTAACCCCTCAGCCACACTGCCATGTACCACTTGAACCACTTAGCCACTTGGAGATCATGTTCAACAGGAATTGCTCATAGAGGGGAACTTGACATGAAAACCACCTCAGATGCACCGGTACATGTATCACTTGAACCACTTAGCCACGCCACCTTCTATAGTGATACAGGGTTTTATTTGTAATGAGTGACTTACTTACCTATGCATTCTTGTTAGGTTATATCTCTCGTTCTGTTGCTGGATCATATGACAATGAGGGCATTGCCATTTTCTGCATGCTACTCACTTATGCCCTTTGGATCAAATCTGTCAAGACTGGCTCACTATTCTGGTCAACCATGTGTGCTTTGGCTTACTTCTACATGGTGAGTTATTTGACTTGACTTCTGATTTTTCATTGATACAGATCTCAGTACCCTTTGAGAACACAAGAGTTACAGACAGGGCTGCACTCTTTCTAGTCCCCCGAAGCTGCCCCTTTTTTGCAACTCTTTCAGTCGAATCCACAACGTCTGGCTGGTTACATGGCATGAAGCCTTGAAGCCATTGACAAACAACTCCTCTGTTCATTCTCAGAGAATGGATAAAGTGGTTAGTTTCTGAAGTCCCGTGCAAAAAGACGCAACAACTCCCAACGTTGTTGGGACTTGTTGGTTCTGCAGATGTTGGATGGTGTTGGCAGTTGTGTGTAAACAGATGCAACAACTCCCAACAGTGTAAGGACATACACTGTATTATGGGAAGGATACGACCCATAAGACTTTATAAATTCGGCTGCCAACTTTTTTTCAACATGTCAATGCATTGCTATCTCTATGGATGCCATATGGAATGTGTGTGCATGGGCCGCAACAATGTTAGAAGAGCTGTGCAAATGGATCCAACATCATCGTGCTACGCTTCAGCGATTACAGAACAATTAAAGAAATGTTGGGAGTTGTTGGCTCAAACGTTTCACCAGTTTGAAACTTTGTGCAACAACTGCCAACAAAACGACATGCAACAACATGCAACAGAGTGTGCAAAGGGACGCAACATGTAACACCCAACAATGTTGCGTATGTTCGCACAGGGCTTAATGAAATTGTGGTGTTGCATCGGTGGGGAAGTGAAATGCAGAAATGGGTTTATCAACTGGGGTGATATGATAAATTGACCACCCTAGAAAAAATTAATTTGAAAGCTGACATTTCGAGCATTAGCCCTTCAGTAGGGCGAACAATCAAACCCACTAGCGAAAGGCAACTGATGAAATTATTATTATCTTATCCCTTTGTGTAGGTTTCCTCTTGGGGTGGCTATGTGTTCTTAATCAACTTGATTCCTCTCCATGTTTTGGCTCTGATGGTGACTGGAAGATTCTCTCATAGAATCTATGTTGCATATTGCTCTGTAAGTAAGAGATATTTTGGTACCTTCTTTGGCTCAGTGTTTCATAGTATGTGGAAAATTCTATGCATAATTATTTGTTGGCTCAATAAATTCAGTTCGGCATTGAAGGGGTCAAGAGTTCATCCCCGGCTATACAATACAATAGAAACCGGCAGATCCATGGTTAAACACTGTAGTTACACGAAAAAATGACCAATAAATCATAGGCTTTGTTTGAAAACACTCCTGACCAGTGTTCACAAACTTTGTGTCACATGTAATTGCAAAGAGTAGCAGGTGTAGGCCTCCTACGACAGTCATGTGCCCATTGCTTTGTGCTTTGACACCATGTATTGTCACTTCTTATTTTCAGGTTTACTGTTTGGGGACGATTTTGTCAATGCAAATTTCATTTGTTGGTTTCCAGCCTGTCCAATCCAGTGAACATATGGCTGTAAGTTTAGTTCAAATTTGGAACAAAAGTCTTCAAAACGTCCATTTTTGAAATATGACAGGATAAGGGAGGACATTAATTTTTTTTTAGCAGTTGTTGTATTGGAGCTACACTCTAACTCTAACACTCTACATGCTAACTCTTTTATTGCCTACAAAACCTAACCTGATATTGAAAGCGAGCATGTGCACATGCACATGAACAAACTAAACTACGAGTATACTCCCTCCAAATCCAATGACTCGACAATTTATACATGGCAGAAATTTTCATACACGTATCTGTCTTGATTCGCACCTACGTACGAGGCACTATTTTATGGCAAGATAACGCCAAGATCCTGTAGATTTTTAGATTTTTATCCGTACTAGCTGCTCGATAAATCGTTGAACTACAATCATAGACAAAAGTAGTTGGGAAGGTTATGTAAATGAACCACACCAGAGCTGTATTTCAACCTGCTTCTGTTAAAGCTCAAAAGAAATAGTTTCACTTTCTCTTACATAGCCCCCCTCCCCCCTATTCAGTGTTGGAAGGTAAGTCAACAATTTTCCACTGAAACCATTCAGTTTTGCACAACATTGAAGGAGGGGGGAGGGGAGAGAAGCAATGAAGACTTCAAAAGTGCTAACCTTCCCAACAGTTTTGTCTAGGATTGTATGAGAGTAGGAAATCTGCTTTGAACGCTTATAACTCTCGTAGTATTTGACATGTGGCTTCCATTTCTTATTCTGGACATGTTCTTATAATGTACTTTCCAATGCATAAATAAAATCTCACAATACTGAAATTTGGTTAAAATCATCGTTTTATGATTTGGATTTCAGACTTGCGTGACGCTTCACAACGTTACTCCAAAATCCGTTCTCTTGGGGAAGTGTTTACTAAGAATGCCATAAAAAATACATTTTTGTTGTTTGATGTTTCATATTTGTTAAAAGATAGCTTTCTTTTTTGGAGGACGTTGGAAAAATGCCAAAAACTGTTTTATTTCGATCGATTTAGCAAGAAATGGTGCGAGCAGTGCGAGAGCACTTACATTACTCCCGACATCACTCCCAACATTACTCCATTTTTGAAGCCTAAAATAATGCCTTTACAGCACAGCTACAGATAAATTATTGAAACTGGAGTGTAAAGGGTTTCAAAGGAAATAGTAGTAGGACTTTGCATGGTCATTTCAGCTTTATTTTAGGTAAACTGCAACATTACTCCATAAAGAGAGCTTAAATTGAAATAACGCATATAATTAACCTTTGTGTATACATGGTTTCAATGGAGTAATGTTGAAAATAAGTAGATACAATAACTTTTGTCCATAATCAGAAATACAGTGTACGTATCCCAGTATGCTTTACATATAACTACGTTATTGTTGCAAAATATCACATTCATTGGGCGTATATTTCGCATTTTCTTATGGAGTAATGTCATGGAGTAATGTTCACATACATGTTTACTGTTCCCAAAATAGGTCAATGATTGACAGGCCATCCTACTCACGCTATTGGTGCAAAAAAAGTAATCACTGTTAATTTACTTATTTAATGTGACTCTGTTTGAAATGCACATGACGTTTTTAAAAGGCGCTGCTCTCAACTTGGCAAAGTGCAACTGACGTCCTCCATTGTAAGAGTTTAGTCCGTGAACTCGTTTGACCTTTCAAGACTTTAATTAACTATCATTTAGTCTCCTCCCCTTTCTGTTCATTTACGAAGGAATTTTCATCATGTTATTTGCTCTACAATTTAATACCATTGAGACACTAATGCAACATGACGTCCTAACACATGTATGAAAGTTGAAAACTTGCCTTATTTTTAACCAGATAAACACCTAAAATTCATGATAACATGGCAAAAAGCAGTTAAATGTTAAAGCAAGCACTAATTGTGTTTGTTTTTCAAAGGCACTGTAAACGCTAAGAAAAAAGTCGTCTTTCCAATTTAAGACCACGCCCAGAATTTTCAGACAATCATAGACAAAAGTAGTTGGGAAGGTTATGTAAATGAACCACACCAGAGCTGTATTTCAACCCGCTTCTGTTAAAGCTCAAAAGAAATAGTTTCACTTTCTCTTACATAGCCCCCCTCCCCCCTATTCAATGTTGGAAGGTAAGTCAACAATTTTCCACTGAAACCATTCAGTTTTGCACAACATTGAAGGAGGGGGGAGGGGAGAGAAGCAATGAAGACTTCAAAAGTGCTAACCTTCCCAACAGTTTTGTCTAGGATTGTAGTTGACTGAAAGGAAAATATTACAGAAGTGGATTAATGTTTTGGAATGCCGAAGATAGGCTAAAAAAGAATGGAACTGATTTCTTGAATATAATTATACTGAAAATTTATGTCTTCTAATCTACACAATCTTATAGTTTGATTTCTTCTGTTGACTGTCTTTAACATTCTTGATCGGAGGAAAGTAAAAAAGCAATTTGCTCATTTGCAGTACAGTTTCGATTTATATATTTCTGAATTTCTAATTAGTTGTCACCTTTCAACTCACGCAAACTTGCTGTGGTAAATAAATTGCAAGAATAGTTGCATACATTAAAACCAGTAAGCGAAATAACTTAACGTGCGAAGTGCGAATCATGCCTTAACCAGAAATGTGAGGGTTCATTTACACCTCTTACTATACTAAGTTTAGCACTATAATTATTATGATCTAATAGTAGTTAACGATATATATCACAGCAGTTCCACTTAAAATTCACTTCCTAATGTGATGCCTATTTTTCTTTAAAGGCATTTGGTGTGTTTGGTCTGTGTCAGATCCATGCTTTTGTGGACTATGTCCGTGCACACATGCCCCGTGAACATTTTCAACTTTTGTTCAAGACCGTTGTGTTGATTGCAGCAGTTGCAGTTTCCACTGTAGGTGGCATTCTAACCTTCACTGGGAAAATCTCACCGTGGACTGGCCGTTTTTATTCTTTGCTGGATCCATCCTATGCCAAGAACAACATTCCAATCATTGCCTCTGTGTCTGAACATCAGCCAACAACATGGTCGTCATTCTATTTTGATCTGCAGTTGATGGTCTTCATGTTTCCTGTCGGCTTGTACTATTGCTTTTACAAGCTCACGGATGCAAATATTTTCATCATTATGTATGGTGTTACCAGCATTTACTTTGCCGTAAGTACAGTTAGATTGCAGAGCATTGTGCAGAAAAAATAGCAACAAACTGTAGGATGAAAAAAATGCAAAAAACTATAACATACATAATTTCCGTCCACCTACAAATACTTGAAAACTATTAGAGACAGGAGGAGGTAAATTACAGAAGAGTGGCGTCTTTAAAAATTACTTCAAATTATATTGATAATTCATGAGAGAAACAGC
>OX421453.1:3686785-3689285 GCA_949126865.1 Montipora capitata
GCGCTTGGTGATTGGTATAAAAAGTTCGCGATAAATTCCCATCCAATCAAAGGCAAGCAGAACCAACAGTGGTTTATCGAACTTGTTTTTCCGCCATTAACGCTCGGCTGCTAAAGGCGGGAAAAATCTCACTTCACGATTGGCTATTTTAACTGTCTTGTTAAAACTTTTAACCTTGGGCTTTGAGTTTTTGACGCTCGGTCGCAATAAGACTGTTTTATAGTGTTCTTCATCTTTGTTTATAGGAAAACCGACTGGTTACGATCGTGTGCGAAACGCAGAAATCGGGAACAAGGTATTTATTCCAAAATATCTTTTTTTTTTTGTGGTGAAGAAAGTATCTCGTACCCGTGACAAAGGGAAATGCTATCAGTGTTTAAGGTTAACTTGCCTCTTCGATATTATGGTAATGTTTAGAAAAGATCAAACAGGCTTATTTCGTCTAACGTGATTGGCTGATTGATGGTGCCATTCCACGTGCAGAGGCAGTTACAAACGAAGGAGAATTCACCGGTAGTTACTACAACCCAAGAAATGAGAAATTTCTTATTTTCCCGCTTGAGACTTTGTTTCTGCGTTTGCATTTCACGTTTGTTGACGTGTTTTACTGGATATGAGATCACTACAACATTGCGAAGAAGATAGTGAATTCGAAGCCCGGCAAGTGTAATTTATGATCTACCCGCCGATTACTTGTTCGAATGCGTTACCACTCTTGTAACACAATTGTTGGGATGCGGCGCGAGTCTGATAACTCTGTTGAATCTGAAGGTCATAGGTTCCTCTTCGGATCATTCGGATTTTTCCCCGAGTATGCCCCAGTAATCATCGACAATAAAGCTAGAAGGTACATCCGGGACTTAAACGGGCTTTGAACATAAACGGCACAAACGTGAAAACGAAGATCAACTACTTTAAAACCTGTCTATGCAGACAAACTGTACGCCATTTTTCTCTTGTAGGAATTCGAACTTGATGTTCTTGAGGAAGCTTACACCACCGAACACTGGCTTGTCCGAATTTACAAAGTCAAAGATCTAGAAAATAGAGGCTCATAAAGTTTGCAGAGCAGTTTTTTTAGAATACCAGTAATGTACACTGAAGATGTGAATACATCTACTGTTATGTTTCTGCAAGTGGATTAAAAATAGAAATTTAAACTATCTGTCTTCTGCAGGTTTTAATGGTGGAGAACTTGAGCTTTGCCTTCATGGCAAACGGCACACGCCAGGCTTTACTATTTCCCTAACTCAACGAAAGAGATCTCATTTCAAATCAGCGTAGGTTAAGTTATCAAAAAAAGAACTGAAAAGCTAAAATGGAAGGATTTTGATGGTTTTCGAAAAGCAACAACCTTCCCTTGTCCTCTCCTTTGACGGCAAATTCGATGCGTTCTCTAATATCCTCTACCGTACTTGAAGAGGTTTGGATACTTTTTGAGTTCAAAATAAACTTGATCATCTCATTTCACAATACTCAGCAAATGTATTCCACTTTCGTCGCGAGAAAATACAATGGAATAAGTAACAACTTATTCACCGAAATGGAGGTTGCAAGTGGAGGATATTCACCACTAGCCACCAACACTGATGTGAATAGTTGTTTCAGTATATACTAAAACACTGAGATAACGGATATAACACTGACAAAATGATGATTTTAATTCGTTTATAGTCCTGCAACGATTACAATATTTTCGGACGCAAATCCCGCGCTAGTTGCTCGGAGTTTACTGGTATTTTAATTCATTTATAGTCCTGCAACGATTACAATATTTTAGGCGGCAAATCCCGCGCTAGTTGCTCGGAGGTGAATGGTAAAATATATACGGTGTTTGAGTAGCCAATCAGAGAGCGTGCTTTCAATGCTATCCAATGTTTTGGTGTATACTAATACTATTAATGCCATGCTCTACAAATATCACTAACTACGCATCCGGTTTTTATTGCTTTTACAAAATAAAACAGGGAAGACATCCTTAATTTGTGGACCTTTTTAAGAAAACAATGATTCCTCTCACGCTTGTTGGATGTGAGATGATAGTTGTCAACCAATAGTCCATTACACTTGTGTGATTGATGGACTCCTTAACCAACTTTATATCCCAACGTGCATTCGTGGATTCAGTAATTTTTAAATAATACACTAGACTGTGAATAACCTCGACTGTGATGTTAGCGAAATTCACGGACGTTGAGGGACATCGCAATTAAAAAGGCGCGAGGATGAAGGACGTTTTGTTTTATCCAACCAGCATAAAACTTTGAACTTTTTTTTTTATACGCTCGTTTTATAACTTTCGAACCATGTTAACAGAGGTCGTGCTTCTTGAAACCCTGTTCCTTGGCGGACGTCTGTTTGCATAACAATTTTTCTCAGATCATACTCCTCGGTATCAGTTTTTGGGAATAATTTCGACCTGAGTGATAAACTCTTCCTTTTGTCCAAAAGTGTGATTTGCGTTCGCGGGTTTCTTTCCCAACGCGGCTAAACTGGAACC
>OX421453.1:3694285-3721785 GCA_949126865.1 Montipora capitata
TAATTGGCCACATCCACTCCATTGCATTTTTATTTCAAACACATTCATTTCAAGTTTAAGTGCTTTTGCTTATCGACCAGGCACAAGAATAGACCATTTCCGAGTTCATGTCTGCCTCCTCTTCAAAGGGAGTCCAAGTGCGAAGTTTTTGTGATAGTAATTAGTTGTACTTTACATATGAATGAAAACTGATTTTCATAAGAAAAACTTCGCACTTAGACTAGCTTTGAAGAGGAGGCAGACATGAACTCGGAAATGGCCTATTGGATGGGAAACACTGACATACAAAGAAGGAGACTTCGAATTGAAGGCTTTCTGCAACGCATCGTTTTTAAAACTTGACTCCAATTGTAATTTGAAGAAATTCATAACCGGTTGTTTACGTTGGTTTCTAGCTTTATAGTTTGGATATCTAGATGAAAACGAAACGAAAACGCCAGTGCAATTGAAATTATTTTGCACAGGTTTCGTAGAGATGAATTAACGAAGATCAACGAACAATTAGTGTGGTTTGGCCGTGCCTCAATCGTTGAAATATAAATAGTCACGCCCCTGTTTACAACTTAACCTTTTCTCTCCAAGGGGGTTTCCCCATAATTGACAAGTAAAATCGTAGATAGACTAAAATCCCTAAGTGTCACTCTTAGCATGGAAAGGGTTTAGTTAATCTGTTAATTCGTAGAAAAGTAGGGTTGTTAATTAAACAAGTTAGTGAACGATACTAGGAGTCTCTTGACTCCCTTCTTTTGGTGCAAATAATCTAAACATTACTGGATTAATAATCTGAGCTTAACTGGCGATCAGCAGTCCTAGCAAACACAGACGGGATATCCAAAGATATTACCAAGAGCTAATGAATCGGCTACAAATCGGTTGTCGTTGTGGGCCTTGTATTATACAAATCAGTTAGCACAGAAATCTGTGTGCGACTACGGTTTCGTATGTGCCAAACGTAACTGACTAAGAACGCGAGACTTACTTGTTGCTATGGTGACTATCAGTATCCATAGTACAAGGAAAAAACCAAAATCAGTGCTCTTTTTCTGTTTGCCTGAATAAGATTTAAAGAAGAAAGAGACAAGAAAAATAAAAATAAAAAGATTTTAAATATTTTCTTTATTTCCTACCCCATGCATTTTAATGAGAAGGTCGTTGATTTGCGCAGACGGAGAAAATTATCAGAGACTTGTAGCATCGATTTTACAGCTTGCTTTGAAAAGTCTCTATCCTTTTAGGCTACCAGAAAAAATGACACATGTTTTTTCTGATTTTCAGATAAAACACAACTGTTGGCCTAACGTTCATCGATCGCATAATCTTCCTAATTTTTAGCGACAGTTTGACTCAGATGGACACATTTATGTCGGAACTCACGTTTAAACGTTTAAAGTTAGTTCTATATCTTTTAATGCTTTAACTCTTGAATGAACACATTTTTATACCTGCCAACTCTCACGCCTGCGGTTTGAAAACTTCGATCTAACGCTTGCGGGCCAATTTCTCACGCCTGATTGAAAAATGTGAGTTGTTGCCGTCTTGCTTGACACAATTTCCAAAAATATGTTAACTCAGACCCACGTAAGGAACGAAAACCATGTGTAAAATAAATAAATGACGATACCTTCCTCGTGAAAAGCACTGGGAGCAGGCTCGCGTTTATACGCGTCCTAAGACTGGGACTGGGAAATGCGAGGGCTGTTTTCGCTTTCGTCACAGTATGCAAATTTGGAAGACTTGGGACGTTTTCGGAAGACTTCGGAATTCCTCGGAAGACTTCGGACTTCTTCGGGAATCTTCGGAAATGATCGTGTCGTCTTCAAAAATCCCAGCACTCCCAGGATAAAAATCTCACGCCTATATCTCAGAAAAAGTTGGCAGGTATACATTTTTGCTGATCATTTGTACATCGATACTTGTGGACGCTGACTCGGTTGAATTAAAACATGTAAACTAAAACAATAATCCAAGTTGAACATGGGGCGTTTTTTCCCGCCAAATCCCGAACCTTATGCTAAAGTCTATTTTTGCTACTAATCTTAGTTTTAATACCTTATCAATGTTGTACCCTGATAACTAAATTACTGTAATTATCATACTTTCCACGCTTTTGCAATGCTGTATTGTTATAGTCATGCAAATAAATCTCATTAGAGAGATTAAGCATGACGTTTACGGCCAACGGCAAAAGGGAAACGGCAGACTCCTGCTTGTCATAAAAGCGTGAAAATTATCTCATTTTAACTTGTCTCGTTCCTAGCCTTTGAGAAGTTGCTTGATATATGGAGCTAACAGGACAGAAATGAGCTAATATCAAGCAGGGTTCTTCCATCTTTGGCAAAACCCTAATTTCACTCCGACGTTTGCCGTTTGGCGTATGGGAATCCGATGGTAAATAACTTCTTCCAAAATTGAATTTTTTACAATTTCTGAATCGCAACGTTAAAATACTAAGTTTGAAGTATGTAGCTTGGCTAGAAGACGCTCAATTAATTTTTTGAATTTTCCACACATTTGTCTGTAAATTTGGCTGGGTAGACAAACGTCTGGACGCAGTTCGGGGGAAAAAAAATTTAAGATTAATGTAGGGAAAATTAAAAAAAAATTGCTCAGCGACTTATAGGAAAGCTACATCCTTCAAACTTGGTGAATACAATCTTCTATCTTCTATCTTCTTTAACGTTTTGATTCACAAATTGAATAAAATTCAATTTTGGAAGAAGTTATTTGCTATCGGATTCCAATACAAACACTGTAATTTCTGACCGCTTTGCCTACCCGTCAAGATGGCGTCGAAAACCGTGATAAGGCCTATTATCTAGTTAAATACTCATCCAAAATACACGTCGAATAATTTGAGATCTCACCAACAACAGAAATCATGAAATGAAAGAACAATGATTACTGCTACAGGGGAGTTATGATTGAGGACTCATCAGTCCTTACCTATTCCCTCGTGTTTTCGACGGGAATTTTCAGAGGATTGAAGCTCTTTTCTCGAAAAATACCCCTGAAACAGTGGGACAACTCCGGAATGGGTCATTTCTGATCCCGTTACCGAAATTTCCTTGTTAAACGTTTGAGTGGCGTTTAACAAAATGAAGTATGAAGTCAAAATAATTAAGGTTACCTCATCACGAGGTCTATGATATGCTATTCTATCAATGCTTTAAATTTCTTTAGCTGTCAAAGTCTTAACCACTTTTCTGTTCTGACAACATGTGGCCGATTATATCGATTTCACGCCTCTTCAGATCAATACAATGAGATGATATAAAGATACCCTTGTAAGCTGTTGTTCTGCGCCACTTTCTTGTATTCTAAGTTTATTTTTTGGGCACAAAATGCAGAAAAGAAAATTCAATTCGAGCAGGTCGCGATCTATGTCGGGGAGCGAGGAGTACCTGCAGTGACAAAGTTCAAGCAAAAACGTACGTCTGTGCATAATACATGTAGTTCACTTTCGATATATTAAGGTGGCTAGACCAGTTTCACTACTTTTATGGACCTTTTATTAGAGGGGTTGTCACTACAACACTGTATCACGCAACAGCAATATTATTGTACCATATGAAATACCAATTATTTATTAACAAAATGCACGCACTATTGTGACATAATAGGTTACCATGGCAACATGAAGGTTCTTCAAAGGTAAGGTGAGCGCTTTCCGAGCCAATGACCTAACATGCCGGTGCTTATACCCGGTTTCCTTAGCACTAAGCGACTAGGAGTATTTTTAACTCCCCCCTGGATGGGATGCTAGTCCATCGCAGGGTTACCCCCAGCATTTCGCTGGACCGTGGGAGTAAAGTGTCTTGCCCAGTTGCCAAGAACGCACAATGCCCCCGGCCAGGACCCGAACCCAGACCACTCGCTCCAGGGTCGAGCACACTAACCATGAGGCCACTGCGCCTTCCCCCAAAACACCCTATATTTCGTCTTTACTTACTTATATCTTAAAAACGAACTCGATGACCCCCATTTTTTATTGTAGAATAGTAATTAACTTTTCTATGAAACATTGCGATAAAATATTAAACAAGGTTAAAAAACGGTTAAAAAAAGGTTTGAAATGCGACGTTTCTACTTAAGTCATTATCAAGGAATGAAAATAAAAATGAACTCGAATATATAATAAGATTAAAGCACGAAGTTATGCTGTTTACCCTAGAGACGAAATCAAGAAAAAAGCTTAGCTCGAATGGAGTCCTCTTGAGTATTAAGTGAAGGCTTAAGTTCCTTAATGAAAAACATTTCATACAGAAGACAATCAAATTCTTAAAAATAGAGAAATGACTGCTAAAACTAGAGGTGTCAATACCACCATAGATATTAATAAGATGCTTGCCTATAGCAGGATACCTGTGTTCCTGAATGCAAGTGCCTTGAAGTAAAACCTACATAATCAGCACCACACTCATCACATTTAAAATGATACACACTGCATTGATTGCTAACTAAATCAGGCTTCTTCTCCTTTGGCCGAAGAATTTGTTGAATAGGTTTGCTGCGAAAGACAGGTTGAATGTCGATACCGATGTTAGAATTCAAGGATCTCAACTGTTCCTTCACCATATTCGCCGAATTTTGGTTCTTAAAGGGCAAAGAAAACCAAACAGTTCTACCATCGTTGTCGTTCTTGAAATCCGTATGAATATTATCATCATTAGATTCCTTATGAATGTATCAAAAAAGCTGGAAAAACAGGATTCAATTAAGATACTAGGATAACCTAATTTTGAAAAAATGGCTCTAAGCTGAACACATTCCCTATTAAAAGCTTCAGGTGTGGAAGTCACGGTTTGGAAGTGTTTACAGGAATCGTTTTCGCCAGAAAATCAAAGTCGTGATGGTATAAGCGAGCGCTGCACTGGTACGTGTTGAATCGAACAATGCAAATTTCGTGCCAAAATGGTAACCGTATTCAAATCGATGCGCTTTCGCTGTTTACAAGACAGATGAAACTTTATCGTTTCAAAAACGCTCCACTTTTGGCAGCGTTTTCAAATCCACGCGGTTTTGCCAACGGTCTCGATCGGTGTTGTGTGAACAGAAAGAGTAACCGCATCGTTTTCGATGCGGTTACAAATGAAACCGCGTTCGTATAAACGCTGCTTGAGTGTCGTTGTAACACACGCCCCTCCTAGATTGAAAGTAAATTATCAAATGCAAATTTGGCACATACCTTACAGACATAAGACTGTTATTATAGTAAAAAGTATTGGAGGCAAAAGCAAATCATTGCAAATCTCCTCTTTAGGGGTATAGGGGTTACGCGGTTATCCTACACCCCATGACAACAAAAATCGAATCGTTACAATTCTCAGTATATTGTTCTTCTGGGGTTTGGTGAAAAGTAGCTGTTCCTAAAACCCAAAGTTGCGTGTCCAAATTCAGTACAAAGGGTACACTGCATGTGACTGATTTTTTTCTTAGGGCCGGTTTACACGGTACGATTTTTGTCGCATGCGACAAGCTCACGACAGCTTACGACATGACTCACGATTGTCGCAGCGTTTTAAAACATGTTTTAAAATGCTACGACATTTTTTCTGACATACACAACAATCGTAAATCATGTTGTGGGTCTGTCGTAAGCCGTAAATTGTACCGTGTAAATCGGCCCTTACTTGTCAAATTCTGACAAGTCCTGGAACTAAGGCTAAGGGCCGATTTTTACAAGGTACGATTTTTGTCGCATGCGACAAGCTTACTACTGGCCTACGACATGACTTACGATTGGCGCGTACGTCAGAAAAATGTCGAAGCATTTTAAACATGTTTTAAAACCCTGCGACAATCGTAAGTCATGTCATAGGCCTGTCGTAAGCTTGTCGCATACGACAAAAGTCGTACCGTGTAAATCGGCCCTAACATTTGTCTAAAAAAAAAAAAAACCTTGCAGTAGACGCACGTTATGCATGAGCCAATTCTTAGACACGTAGACAGATAAATTCTTAAAAAATGCAATTAGTTTCACACCCGGTTTTTGTTTGTTTTTAATAAAGAAATGCTATATAGATGCTGAGTCACACCGATACACCCCACATGAACGCCTCAACGCGTCTTGTTTACAAATTAAAAGTGCATTTATTTCTGTACAAGCCATGTTACACATCGCTTTCAGCATTAACACGACGATTTTACATAACAGGTTTCTCAATGAATACAACTGTGCTGAGCAAAACACCTTCGCTTTTGACAAGTTATCCCCATGTTCACAGAAAACACAATGGCAACGGAAATGTTAGTTGTCTGTGACTTCTGCTTACACACTAAAACAGTGAGGAATTTGTTTATGTGAAGTCCTACTGTTGCATTGTTTTGATTACTCACTAATTCCTAAAAATATCCGACGAGAACCATTGCTAATACTGTACAGAGCTACGTCGCATGTGCAGTACTGCTGCATGATGAGATGTAGAATGCTGTCACAAATATACTAAAGGAAATAAGGAAACCTAATAGTCAACTTGAATTGTTTTCTTCCCACATAGGAATCCTCCAACTTGGCAAAACTGAATAATAGCTCACATCATGTAAACGATATCAAGTATATTAAGTTAGTCAAAATAAAAAAAGTCTTACCAATACTGTGATCTTCGAAGTGCCTTTGCATTTTCGCTGTTTATGAGCTGTATAAGGATATTTTAATGTCGCAGGCTAATTCGATTACCTAATTTAATCGTTTTAAAATCACTGTTAAAGTTTTGCTAAGGGTTACGGTTAGGGTTCAGGGCACTATTTTGACATCTACACACAGTAACGTGAATCTCATTAAGCAGATGGTAACCCTCATGCATGAGCGAAAGAGTTTGGCCCCCATCAATGTCCAAAGTCTCTGTCAGGAAGCAGAACAGGTGCAAGCAGGGTCCAGAGATAGAGTGCCAGACACGCCCAGCTAGAGCTGACTTTTACCCAAACAGTAGCCCAGTTGCTGGTCAGAGTAGTAAAATCTGAATCCTGAGGACTAAAAAAAAAAATATATTCTTAAGATGCCTCAGAGCTCTATACCACCTCTGTTGTGTATTCTCAACGTTGACATGACATCATTCCCTTACAATAAGACTGCCTGCCTTAAACAAAAATACAAAGCCATTCAGTGTGTAAGGCCCTTTAGTATCTACTAAAACAGTGGATAGCTCTGATTGGCTACCTAAACTCCGAATATCCTTTGTTAGTATATACTAAAACAGTGGATAGCGTTGAACTCGCGCGCTGATTGGCTCGTCAAACTCCGAATATCCTGTGCTATTTACCTCCGAGCAACTCGGGAAAAAATGGCGTCCCGATTTGCATCCGTGACAAGTGAAGAAAACATCCAAATTAATTTTTTGTGCTGTATATTATCTCACTGTTTTAGTATATACTAAAACAACTATTCACCTCAGTGTGGTGGCTAGTGTTGGATATTTACCTCGCCGCTTCGCGGCTCGGTAAATATCTCAGTTGACGATGGCATGCAGCAAATTCCCTACTGTAGTCTGGATTCTACTCTAATATAACCTAATAAGCTGCATGTGCCGTCGCCAACTGAAGTTCCTGTCCTGTTTCTAAATTTGCCTGATGTTGTGACAGTCTGCCTACCTGTACCAGTTAGTTAGGGTCATCATGATGTACAGTGACGCCAGGAAGAAAGTGACGTGGAAGAAGCTGTAGTTGTAAGTCACAGCTGCCGACTCGTCATCATACACTCGCTGGATGCGTGGCTTATTTTCATCTTTGTCACCACTTCCACTTTCTACATCTAAGTAATCAACAATATAGAAAAAAATTAACTTACAAGAAATTAAAATGAAAAAGGAAAAACTTACAAGAAATTTACCAAGACACTTAAGAATCAACCACTTTAAAGACCTGCATCATTATTGCGCTTATGTCAGTAAGTTAAGATTGTTGCTACACTATGGACCGTGTGCAAAAATGGCCGCCAATAAATTATTCTTTTGTCTTTGTGAAAATTAGTGACTAGTCTTGTTTTACAGCCAAAATTCTTTCAATGCTATGTGCTAACGAGACTAGTCAGGCTATAAATAACACAAAGAGAAAAGAATAATTTGAAGGTGGCCATTTTTGCATTCAGTTAATACTGATGTATATAACTTACCCTCAGTGCAATCTGGCAGAAGTGTCTCCTACAAAATAAGTATTAATGCAAAACAAGGTTGTTATCAGTAATTCAGTTAAAACAGCACTGCAATAATTTGTCCCTCCGTTCATCTGTCCGTCTGTCTGTTATATCAGTTATTATGATCGCTTATTACATCAATCAACATAGTAGAAATCAACCAAATAATGGAGCACAAACCTCCATACTCTGGCTGGATGAGAGACTGTTGGAATTAGATGTCCTCAAGCTTAAAAAAAGCAACGCAGAAATGAATCATTGGCAAGAAATCAGAAAGAATATGCCTAGGTTTATCTTAAAATCTTGACCCAAATAAATTTTTTATACTTACCAAGAGTAGACCACCAAGACAAACATAAGAACAGCAGCAAAAATAGTGCGTCCATTTCCCAGTCCAGGGGAAAGATTGGATGATGAGATTAATGCACCACTCGGGTTACAACTTTCATCTACAGAAATAATGTTGCAAGGGCAACAGTTAAACCCTGAGAGACTCTAGTTGAAAGCTTGATTGCAGTAATTAATGATACAGAACGAGCTGGTTGACTCCAAATAATGTGAAAAATAAATATAAGAAAGCACTGTTCTGTAGCCTTTGGAAGAAAAAAAATATTCATGACATGTTCCAGAGGAAGCATCAAAAGAAATTCGTTACTCATGTTGACTGGGGGAGAGTTAAATAATATTATTTTGAGTCGATTCTTAAGCTTTAAGTGACAAATCTCATAACATGGTCGGTTGAATTTCATCAAATTGAGCATGAGGAGAGGGTTGGCTGAGTACAAAGAATGGCTGTTTTCAAAGAAGCAGAATGACAAAGGAAAGATAACAAACGTGGGCTACGCCCTTTGGCTAAAAGAAGGGAAAATACACTAGCATCGTGGACCAAAATAATAGGAGACATTGCTAAGTAGTTGTGCCCGCAGAAACTGGGGTTCAAACCACCACACGTTTATCTACAGACTCTACAGGTATGTCTTCTGTGGTCTGGAATCCCAATCTACCACGTTTTTCAGATCATCATGAATTCAGAGAATGAACAGTTCCCAGTTGGCTTGATACATGTAGCTCCACTGATAGTACACCGCAATCACAGAGGTCATGGGTTCAAATCCTGTTCAAGCTGTTCCTTTTTAATTTATCTCAGGATCGATGTCCTTTTGTTAATGCATAAGTTCAGAACATTTATTATTCCACTGCTATGCCATTTCACCATGTTTGGTCAAGAGAAAGCATAAAATGAGATGGAAATACATATACCATGCCTAAAATAGGACGGTATTTTCTGAATTTTTTTTCTTAGTAAGAGTAATTTTAGTGCTTAGAAGAAAATAATGATAGCTTGGAATACGTTCAAGACATCAATTTTCTTATAATTCTTTTGCATCATTGATCGCTATCTCTGCATTTGCTTCACTCTTTCTTGACTGTTAACATCAACATCTTCTTATAGTGCAAGAGCACAAAGTTACCTCGGCGTTACTTTGACTATGCAGGTTCTTTGGTTCTAACATATCAACCACATGTACAAGAATCCCATGAATGCATCCATACTTCGTTCTAGCGTACTAATGCACTGAGGGAATCAATAAAATAGCTCGTACACGTCCCGCATACTTTGTACTAGCATACTTAAGTGCTGAGGGACTGAATAAGATAGGTTGTGCACGTCGGTACTTTGTGCTAGGATACTAAAGTGCCGAGGCGAATGAATAAAGAACATATGGTAATACACTGTGTTAGTTTTACACGCCCTCTTTGTTTATTTATTACTTTGTCTTTAGTAACTTAATAGCTAATCTCGTTTTCACGTGAATTAGAACCCATGTTGGGTGTGACAATTGATCAGAATAGAGGTACAATAAGCTAGAACAAGGATCACCCTTTCCTTATGAAGACAACTAAAGATTCTAGATTTATACCTGTGGAGACTAAAGTAAGTCAATTTCATTTTATTTCCCTTTAGAAGGATACGATAGTCGCTTATTTTCTTTGGAATTAGTATGTGCTAGCACATGTGTTATTGCCTTTCAGACTTGCAATATGTTAGAGTTCTAAGATTTTTTTTTTGCCTATTTTGTTCTAGTTCAAACCACATTTTTTCGCATCTTTGCTTCTTTCCCATCTTCCGCATCAAGACCTCCTTTTTCGCATCGTTTATATTTTTCCCATCTTACTCATCGCATCGAAAGATTTGAGAGAGACTGAATCTGGAAGAATAAAGCCTTTTATATAAGATCACTGCGTGTTCGAATGACTCTCTTCTACGAACAGTTTTGACATCATTTTGTGGGTTGGCTGGTTTATGATTCAGAGTGTGCTGCCTGTCGCCTACACACTGTACATGTAGAGTTCCAGTTTGACCAGTTTAGAACATAGCGAATACAGACGGAACAGGAATTTTTTAATAAAATAAATATTAAATTGTTTTCAACATGATGCAAAGCCTAAGAATTTAGCTTGTTATCGCTTTTCATTCATCATTTCGTTTATATCAAATAAAGGACATTTGAATGGTTTCAGCTGTGTTGTTTTCATCATTCGCACATGCCTTATTATGCAATCGATACAATTCTCAGTCAATGTACAGTGTAGGAAGAAGCCAAAATACTAGACAAAAGTGTAATGGTGGAATAATAAATCCCTTATTGAATTTTCAACATGTAAATCCTCATGTATTACAACAATGTTAAAACACTCAATAAGGTGTACATGTATGTAATGTTCATAACTATGATGATGTAAAAATCTTAACATGATTCTCTCTGCAGTTCAAATACATGTATGTATTCAAATATATCTATGTCTTTCCTTCATAGTCTCTTAGTGCTTTGCATACAGCCAACCGTTAAATAAAATTTTTTTTGACTCCTTCCAGTTGGGTTATTCCGTACATATTCACAAAAGCTTCAAGGTTCAGTACTAACCCATTCACCCCTCAGGTGCCATAGGACATCCCCAGTTGAGGAGTCTCACTCCCAGGGGTCAATGGGTTAAGGGAGGGGACATAGATGGAGTTTTTGACTAAGTTAACCCATTCATGCACTCCTCAAGCACCCTAGGATGCCACCAGTTGATGAGTAAAATCGTCTGGTGTTAGACAGAGTAAAATCTGTTGTCTCACTCCCAGGGGTCAATGGGTTAAGGGAGGGGACATAGATGGAGTTTTTGACTAGGTTAACCCATTCATGCACTCCTCAAGCACCCTAGGATGCCACCAGTTGATGAGTAAAATCGTCTGGTGTTAGACAGAGAAAAATCTGTTAAGTCTCACTCCCAGGGGTCAATGGGTTAAGGGAGGGGACATAGATGGAGTTTTTGACTAGGTTAACCCATTCATGCACTCCTCAAGCACCCTTGGATGCCACCAGTTGATGAGTAAAATCGTCTGGTGTTAGACAGAGTAAAATCTGTTAATGTTAGTCTCACCCCCAGGGTCAATAGGCTAATGGTATAGGAAAAGACCATTTAAATGTGTTATTTAAACATACCAGGTTCATTGGACATGCCAGACCAAGTCAGGTACATGGTGTACATGGTGATGACAGCAGCTTGCAACAACCCAGAGCTTGGCTGACCTGACAATGCAACAAAAAGCAATACAACAATGGAAACCACTATAAACTTAAAGGGATGTTTAAAACTCACATTAAAACTATAAAAGTCTAAAGATTCAAATTTTTTTTGTAACCAAAACTTGATTGATACATTGTACACATGTACATGTTTTAATCAAGATTTCAAAAAAAATTAAAAATACTCACTCATCACCAAACCTCTGGTAAAAACAAGCTAGTAGAACAGGGTTTAAAATGTAGCACAGACTTTTGTAATTTGCAAGTATTTTGTAGTTTTGAAACTTTCCCCAGTTACAGTTTTATAGTAATTATAGAAAACCTGAGAGCCTAGTCCCTCCGCTCTAATTTGTAACCTTCTCCTTCTACTTGAAATGAGAGAGAAGTTCTCCCATTATGAATAATTTCACTAAACAGATTGACGCCAATAAGTTATATATTTATATCAATCTTAAGTAAAAGCACAGTGTATAGTCTTAAGATGCTTTCCATAGACCTCTTTCACAATGGCAGCCAAATAAAATATTTTCTTTTGTTTTAATGCTAATAAGCCTAACTAGATTTGCTATGACGAGTAAATTTTCAAAAGAAATTTTTGTTTCAAAATGAGGGCAGTAGGTCTAACTAACATAAAGACAAAAGAATGTAAAAGTGGTCGCCATTTATGAAAGTGGTCAATTTGACAGCACTGACCGGCCATGACAGCCCCCCCCCCCTCCCCCCCCAAATAAAAAAAAAAACAAAAAAGGTTTTTGAACTGTTTTCCTGAGAATGTTACAAATCTTGGGAATAGTTACTTCCAGATTTATTTACAAGCATCTCTAGATGGGACTGCCTTTAAAAAGCTTTAAAAACATGTTTGATTGCTGAAAAATCTTTTTCTACTTTCTAAAACCTAGCTTTCTGACATGTGAAAAGTTGTTCAAAAATGGTTGTCCCATTTAAGCTAAATAAAACACAAACCATCTCAAGCTAATTACTTCCAAACATCAGGGATTAAAATAACATTTTTATCTAATGAGTCACTCACATTCCTGCACTTTAGGATGAATTGCCACCATGGAGACAACAAAACACAACACCAAATTCAAACTGATAAAGAACTTGTTGGTCTTGCACCCTGATGGCTAAGACCAGAAACATAAACAGTTATTGACCTTAGCCTGCTGTGTTTCGAATTATAATAGATTACATGTTTCAATAATAAGCAGGTAGCAAGTCTATTCACATACATGTAAACTTGACTGAAAAGGGAAAGAGAACAAAAAGGAAACTTAGGGGCAGTGTAAACAAGAGGACATGCAACTAACACTCTGGGCCAAGAACAAAATGGGATTAAGTTTCTTTTTTGAGCTTAATTTTCACCAAATCATCGCTTAATTGAAATGCTGCACTTAAAATGACAGCACATCAAGCAGTCAGGATGGCTTAGCGGTTATCAACTGTGTCTTTCACTTCTGCGACCAGGGTTCAATCCTGCCCTTGGTCATGAGGTTGTATGTGGGCCAAGTTTCAGTCGATTTCAATTTGACACAGAGGGCTTTTCACTGGGGACTCTGGTTTTCCTCCGTCATCAAAATCGACTCTGGGTCAACTAAACCCAGCTGCGGGCAGATACCCTCGATAGAGATAAACTCTGGTATCCTTCCCTTTTATTGATTTGAATGAATTAAGTTTCTATTATTATTATCATTATTATTATGACCTGTACACAGCTGTTTCAAGTGGTTAATAGTCCTTCATGACAGCACATCAAGAACTACAGTACACACATACAATCATGTAATTCACACTATCTACAAGAGACATGTACTTACTTCAGTATAGAACAGGAAGAAGCAGACAACAGCACCAATGGAAAGGATGTAAATTCCACTGGTCACAATCACAAGAGCTGAGATGAAAACAGACAGTCAAGAACTTACACACCAATTTACCAGCAAAGGTGAGAAATAATTTCAAAATTTGATTCATGAGCCCTGATATTTTCAAGTGTCATGAAGTCTTCCCTCACTCCTCTCCCCAACTTAAACACCACATGTAATGTCACAAACACTTTGTGTGTACATGTTCTGAACAAGTTGAAGTTTGATTTGCCACTGCCTGACCATACAGAGGAACAGTAAAACAGCTCAGCAAAAACATATGAGTTTATTACCTTGAAGACTGTGCATTTGTCAAAAAGTCTACTTATCATCCTTAGCTTGCTTTGAAGTTCACTGGCCAGTTAAGGATTGAGATTTATCAACTATCAACTAAGAGGTTTTTCACTAAGCTAATGATCAGCAGTTGCTCCCTTAAGAACATTATAGGCAGGGCAGGATAGGCATTTGTGCTGGCACTCGTTGGAGCAAAACAGAACTTTGTCTTGTCAGGATTTCTAATAGGACACTTTTCCAGCAACAAGAGGCAACATAATTAAAAAATTATCCATACGAAGATCCTCAACCTTACCCGCCCCTCCCCCCTGCTTAAATTATTGTGAAGGGACACAAGAGTGATTTGTTGACTTGGCATGATCATACATCTCATTGAGGATAATCTTCTTTTTTGGAATCAAATTTACTATTACTGCTAATTTTCTTGAAGATATGTGAGTATAAAGTTGACAGTTACTTATGAAAATACATTGTTCGTGGTCAGTCTTACGAAGCTCGTTTCATCCCGACCAAGGGACTCATCAGAGACCTTTCTGCTTGGCAAACTCGTTGGGCATCAAGCCCAAAGTCCCATTCGCTGACAAAATGTTGACAGCAATCTCACCTTGTATCTCATATGGATTCCAGACCGCGCAAATTCAAGAGTGAAAAAATTGACAATAAAGTTGACAGTTACTTGTGAAAATACATTGTTCGTGGTTAGTCTTACGAAGCTCGTTTCATCACGACCAAGGGACTCATCAGAGACTTTTCTGCTTTGCAAACTCGTTGGGCATCAGGTCCAAAGTCCCGTTCGCTTAATATGGACACCAATCTCGCCTTATATCTCATAAAGATTTCAGACGTAGTTCTACAAATTATTATGAGCTTACCCCAGTACCATCTCTTGTTTCCTGTTGTTTCATACTTCTCAACCCTACAGGATGAAAAGGGAACAAGGTCAAACAAGGAAAACAACAACAAATGAAAGAACAAATGAAAACCCTCCATGGGTAAAATGCGTGGCAGAGTAGAGGGACAGTGCAATTATTGCTTGGTCATGGGTTTGAGTCCTGGTCCCAGTTGTTCAAAAGGTGGATAACGCTATCCACGGGATAAATCACTATCCATTGGATAGCGCAATTGGTTTCGCTATGACTTATCCACTTGATAGTGATTTATTCGGTGGATAGTGCTATCCATCGTTTGCATAACGGGAGCCAGATCATTAATTTTTTTCAGCCGACTATGCTCCCTCAACTGTGATGATCATTCTTACAAAATCTTTTCATATCCACAGTTAAAATAATCGCAGTTTGTCAATTTTGGTTAGTATAAGTTTTAAATACGGTGTGGCTCAGTTAGGTTTAGTGATTAGGTCTAGGCACCGATTTAGATTAGAACTTACAAAATCAACCCAAAACGGTACTTAGAGAAACAAATTAAGACATCAGAAAACTGGGCTTTGTTGCTTGAACAATGGTTATCCCTAAACATTGGTTAAGAAGTATTAGTATAAATACACAGGTGATTATACAAAATCGCGGGCTCTCATTGGCTCGTTATCTCGGATTATCAGCCGATAATCACCTCGGCGGACAAAATGGCTGCCAGTAGTCGTTTTGCCACTGTAAAATTTCGCATTGAAATGTTCTTTTTTTCTCTTTTTTGAAATAATCACCTGTGTATTTACACTAAAACAGTTATTCGCCTCAGGCTCGGTGATTATCGGCGAATATTCACCGAGACAAAGTTGAGTGGAAAGAACAATGATGTTTAGTTGTTCTCACCATGACTCACTCCAGTTGTATGCAAAATCAATGAGCAAAATCAGCTGTAGTAATATGAATGCATATCCTCCAATCATGCCAACATACATCCAAGCTGCAATAAAGAAATCATAGCATTTGGTAAAGAATGCAATGAAGGTGACTCAAACCAGTTTCAACATTTGAAAGAAACGATTGACACTACAATATTTCATCACTTAACAGCAATCTTATGGTACTGTATCAAACACCAATTATTGCTGAAAAAGATTCGGTCATTTTTGTGATGTAAAACATTACCGTGGCAACAGGAGAGCCCTGCAAAAAACCCCCACATTTTGCTTTTAATTAGCTGCTCTTATCTCAAAAACAAACTAGGTAACCACCATTTTTTATTTCTGAAATGTAATCAGCAACTTTCTACAAAGTTTAAAAAAATTCTGTGGAGTGGATTCAAAGCCAACTCAAATAATTGAAATTTTAAAGCAGCTCTGAATCCGCTGCACAGAATTTTTGTTAAAACTTTGCACAGTTTCATCTTGGCCTGCTGATCACTTTTGTGCAATAAAAAATTGGGGTCACTGAGTTCGTTTTTTCAGATATGAGCAGCTCAAGCCAAAATATAGGGTGTTTTTGCAAAGCTTTCCTGTTGCCATGGTAGCTTCTTATGTCACAAAAATGACTGCATCCTGTTCAGCAATAATTTATGTTTCACATCGTACCATAACATTGCTGTTACGTGATAAAGTGTTGTAGTGTCAATTATTCTAATAACAAGGTCTCTTGAAAGTGATGAAACTGGTTTGCGCCACCTTCAGTTCAATTCATCCAAAAAAAAGGTGAAAGTCAACAGATGTTTAAAAAAAGTGCAGTGAGTAAAAGTAAAAAAAAAAAAAGCTGCATTTTTGACACATTTCCCTACCTTGTCCAAAATGTCCCTTGGGAATATAAAATGCCGCAACAACCAGCAATACAAACAAGATAATCTTGACAAACCAGAAGCTATACAAAAAAGGAAGTATTTATTTTCATGATTATTATTCAATCTGTCAGGATTTCATCTCCTTGATGCCTTAAAACTGTCCATTTAGTGAAAATCTTCTAAAACATGTAGTGTGGTGTACAAAATCCCAACATCCCCCAATATTATGAGCACCATCAAGGCTGCTGCCTTATGGTAACCCGGTCGCCTGGGGCCCCTTATTTGCGAGCATGGGCAACCAAATTTCTAAACAAGTAGCCCTAACGGGCGCCTTACTTGATTCATCCTCACTTTCTTGTAAGTTTGATCCCAGCTGGAATTAATTAATTCTGGGCTCTTGAAAAAATGACTCGGGCTGCTACATGTAACTTTTAATGTTGGAAGCCAGGAGGGCTCCCAGAAAATTTTCTTAGGCAGCAGCCTTGACCATGCTCACCTAGCGGAGCGTTTGAAGTCGATTTTTAAAGGTTTATTTTTCACTTGCCAAAAATATCATGATACTACGGCAAAATATGGCTTTTACATTTCCTAAGAAAAAAACTTTTTTATTGTGATTTACGACTCTTTTTTTTCTTTTAAGCATAGCTTAACCCATTGACTGCTGGGAGTGACGTGCTATCGCCTTGTGGATCCACAGCTACTTTGACAATGTTATGACGCAATTCATGATCAATAACAGGACAGACGCATGAAAAACTGACATCAATTTGTTAAGCTTACCCATTCTGAAACTTTGCTCGAGGGTCACTGCTACTCTTAACTTTAAACAAAATGATTGCCATCAACAGGAAAAATGCCGCCATTGCAAAGCAGACACGATACACAGCTAAATAACCAACCAAGCTCTCACAGTTATGTTGATTAGGAACATGCTCACAAAACTGTGGGATCTTCTTCAACTGATCAACGATTCCTGGCGCAAGCATGACGGCTGACAAAGCCGTTCCCAGGAAAAGGAAGATGGTGTACACAATTCTTGTTGCTGTTGAGTTTTTGCAGGAGGGGCATCGAGCACAGCAACAGAAACATGCTGATGATCCACAACAACAGGCTGCCTGAATGATATAAGAAAAAATTATTGCATATACCTCACAACAACTGAGGTTATGGTGTAAATCAGATTCATATGTTTAAGAAACCAGATAACACAAGTCACGTATAATAGAAAAACAACAGCTGGTTTTGCCATCTTCACACTTGGCTGTGACAATATGCAGACCTCTCAACCCCAAAATACCAAAAACCTGGAGATCAAGGTAAAAAAACCTGGAGATTTGGGACAAAACGTGGAGATTTATCGATGGCATCAAAAATAATTTAAACCAGTTCATCAAAATAAAGTTTTTGTTTCTGTTTATCATGGTTTTCCGCCATTTTGACAAAGTGGATGAAACGAATCTAGATGCAACAAACTGGTAGCGATAACCTTATTTGGTATTTGCCTTCTAAGGGCCTCTTATAATGAGCCCGGGGACTGGCCTGGTTTCCGAGATCTTGTCACACCTCTAAATCCCTTGTAAAAATGTCGATGTGCTCATATGAGAGGGTGGGCTGGCTCAGTTGCCAAGATCTTGGTTTTTCCAACTGGGATCTCTGTAAGCGGGCTGGAAATTTTGCTATATGAACACTTCAGCCCGGTTACCGGAAGAAAAATAATACAATGCATTTGTGATAGCACAGACATTGCCAAATGTTTCTTCTTCTTTTCTTCGATAATGAAGCTCGGAATAGTTTCATTTGATAGTTAAGGTAAAGTCAAAAGAAATTTGAGGTTCCTTAAACAAAGAAAATAATTATTGAGAAATTCTTGCCAGGTTTGTTTGTTAGATTTCACGCTTGAATAATCACGTCACCCCTTTTTCAAATTTTTCATCTCGGAAAGTGGGATGAAGGTCACCATATGAACAGAACTAATTTCATCTCGGTAACCAAGAGTAACCCTGGCCAACCAGTCCCAGAGGACATTAGAACCCACAAATGACCAGCTCCCAATGTCAGTCGCTTCATAGCTCAGTTGGTTAGAGCGTTGCACTGGTATCGCGAGGTCACGGGTTCAAACCCCGTTGAAGTGCTGAATTTTTCAGGCTTCCTTACGCAATTGCAAAAATTATGTTCATAACTGCGAAGATCATAGCTTCACTTAATATTTATTATATTACATCAGTCAACAGATGCTTCTAGAAGCATGCTCAGGCATGTTCAATTTGGAAATTATGGAGTTTCAGGCACCTCAGAATGCATTTCCTGTCTTATGGGGAAATATTCCTTTGCTTTGTTTATGAAAAAAGCTTGTCCTCTCCAAAGTTGAGGGCAACGAACCTTGGAGAGTTTGAAAATAATAATCGAAAACCCCAGTTTTTTTTACCCAAAAAAACTGACGTGACAGCGAATGACAGACCATTCGATTTTCACAAAGAAATATTGATCACGAATGTTCCTTGGTAAAGAAAACGCCAATTTTTTAAAAAAGTAAAGAACCAGTGTTACATACGCCTGGAAATTTCTGTGAGAAGACAGGAAGTTTCTATACTTCAACATCAACAGCTGCGGCCATTAACTAGACTTTTGTTTATTAGTAACCGCAACAAAAACATTTGAAAAGCAGAAGGAATTCTGCGTCGTTCTTGATGCTAGAATATTCATATCATGGAAAATTATTGCGAACACTGATGACCAGCCCAGCGAAAGGCGACTGTCAAAGCAAACAATATGGCGAATTTCACTTACCACTGGAGCAAGCGAGCTTGCACAAGAAGCACACGAAGACAAAGCCGCACAACTTCCCAGAGCACCTAGTACGCCTCCCATCCTTATTTCTAATCGAAAACTTCAACGATTATTTCTAAACTAAGAAATAAAACAATTTACTAGTATGGCTTTCCTTCGCAAAATACAAAATTGAGTACTTTGAATGACGTCAGGATAATGAAACGAAATGTATTATGGGAAAGTGCACTTCAGTGTCAGTCATTTCGCCACCAGAACGAATTTGGTCATGACCAATTCGCCACTTCAATGAACCTTGCTACTTTCTTTTGAATCCTTCGGACAACTCCGTGGAACAAGCTGTATCGAGTATCCTCATGAATCAGAGAACCGTGGTGGAAAGTGGTGCGTACTGCGCGTCAACTGCTTCCACATCATATATCATACTGGATCAAAGTACATGTACGTGCATTTCATCTACACTTACATAATATTTCCATGGTCGATACCCTTCCGGTGGAGAAATGACGTATGACATAAAGACAAACCATGCATTCAGTTTCTTATTCAATGATTTATTCCTTTCGTTTTATGGTTGAAACTAGTTGTTTCTTGCAGTCTAATATTTTCGAATTATTGTCATCGCTCCTTCCGTGACTCGACTTCTGGAACTTTCTTTACAAATTTATTCGGAAAGAACGAGACACCATTGTTTATGAGCCCACAGTTTTGATCGCTGACTAAAGCAGGTGCTGAAGATGGACGACGATGTGGATGAAGATGGAGGAGAAATCCAAACGTTTCTTCATCAGCAGCACGCTGGAAATGTCTTGTCTCGACTTAACGATCTTTTGCAACGAGATGAACTCTGTGATGTGACTATCAGTGTGGAGGGACGAGCTATCAAAGCTCATAGGGCGGTATTAGCAGCATCCAGCCAGTATTTCAACGCGATGTTCACCAGGAAGATGAGTGAGCAAAATCAAGCCACGGTAAGTTTACTTCCTCAGTTGAAACTCTCCTGGTCGGCGGAAGGGATTTTTGAATAAGTGTCCTGTTATCAAACGTTTAGGGTTTTTTCTTCTCTCAAGGGATGGCACTGAAAGGGGTTAAGGATTCTGCGCGCAGTTAGCCATTTAACTTTTCGAAGTGTTTACATTCCCGGGAGCCGGACAGAATTTCTAAAATACCCTGTGATCGGCAATTCGATGTTTTTCCTAGAGTGGCGTCACTCTAGTAACGTTTTGGTTCGTAATTGTGGGTAAGAAATACTGTTTAGCGGGACATTCCATTTATAATACACCCCCCTATGGATGAGGTCCATCAGAATTCCACTGGTAGGAATCTTTTTCAAAGGCACCGACAAAAAAGTGAAGAGGTAGGAAAGGTTTTTTCAAAGGGTTCCGACAAAAATCCGACCATTGTGGGGGGGGGGAGGGGGGCTCGGATTATAAATGGAAAGTCCCAGCTGAGCGTTGATTTATCTGTCTATCGTGCTTATAGATAAATAGATAAACCCTACCCAAATATGTTGAGATTTGCATGTAAAAGCACCGATCACGTGTAAAACTAACGCCACGATACTATTATTCACCAAGCTTAATGCCAAAGATGTTGGCCTAGCACATAACAGACCAAATCAGCAATTAAACTCAATGTTGTACCCAATTCAAACCCTTTGGGAATAAAACGTTTTGTTCCAGGTATTTCCATATCGTTTAAATGTGAATGCTACGTTATAATGCAAACTTATGCAAAACATGTACAAAAAGAAACCTTAACGCCCGGAACATTTGAATTGGGTACAACATTGAGTTAGCCAATTTGGTCTATAGTGGGGAGCAAACTACATGTACAAACTTCACGGCTCTATGTGGTGACCACATGCAAATTAGGTAGAAGATTTTGAAGAACAAAAGATATAACAATAGAGTTTTTTCGCTCATGTGACCAGCAGCACTATAACAAAAGGAAGAATTTGCATAAAAATGGAGTTCAATTCCCAAAAGAATATTTCACTCCTCCAACATGGCTGTTGTCTCTTTGTTTTATTCCTCCAACATGGCCGCCGTGACGTCATGTGGAAACACTCTATAGGAACTATTGTGAGAGAGAGAAGTGATGCTCACACTTAACTGGAAAATTTAAGCAATTATCTCTCGTAGACAGTCCTGACAAACTAAGGTGGCTTCAATGGGAAGCCACCTGAAATTTTCAGGTAAAGGAAAGGAAAGGAAAGGAACTTTATTTAAGTGACTAGTTGTTCTAGCGCTGGAGCACTAATGGGCGACACTGTAAACTGAAATTAACGATGAAAGCAAATCAAGTCACAGGTTGGTTTTTGAGGAGAGGGGAAACCGGAGTACCCAGAGAAAACCTCTCAGTGCAGAGTAGAGAACCAACAAACTCAACCCACCTATGACGTCGAGTCAGGGAATCGAACCCAGGCCACATTGGTGGGAGGCGAGTGCTCTCACCACTGCGCCATCCCTGTACCTCAATGGTAAGTCCAGATAACTTGCTAGGATCACTTCTGTCTTTCATCTATAACCTGAATTTCAATAATTATATACAGTCATTTATTTCATTCTTTAATAGGAACTATTGTTTTTCACTGAAAATGAGTGGGCTTGTATTCTGTATTAGTACTGATCTACAGATTGACTGAAAATTACTGCCTATTTTTAATGACTCAAAGTTTAAAATTTGGGAGGATGCAGACAGTTAAGATTTTGCTCTCGTAACCCTTGATGATGTTTATACTCTATTTACATCTCGGGCTTGTATACAGCCAAGTGTAGAAAGCCTGGCACAAGTGTGCTACTAATACTGGGATCGAGGACTTGAAATAAAATGAAATAACATTAACCCATTCAGTTCCCCCAGTTGAAGAGGAAAATTGCCTGTCAGTGGGAATGGAAATTTCTACGGTACCCAAAGAAATAATTCTCAGAGCAAATTGGAGAATCAACAGACTTGACCAACACATGACCCAGAGTCCAGAAAATCGATTGCAGGACACATAATAATAATAATAATAATAATAATAATAATAATAATAATAATAATAATAATAATAATAATAATAATAATAATAATAATAATCTTATAAGAAACTATTTAGAAATACATGAAACAAGAAATATAAGTGACAGAAACTGACGTTTCGGTGCATCTTGCGCCATTATCAAGGTTACAAAGATAAAATGTGGTTTGTGAAAAGGCTAAGTTGAAACGAATTTGCATAAAAGAGTGCCAAGCTCATTACATGAATACTTTAGCACGAAGAGCATCCGACTGTACATTCAATGCTGGTTTAAGATATTGAATACACAGCATTTCATTAACAAGGCAGTCAAATTTTGTTCTGCCTTGTTAATAAAATGCTGTGTATTCAGTATCTTAAACCAGCATTGAATGTACAGTCGGATTCTCTTCGTGCTAAAGTATTCATGTAATTAGCTTGGCACTCTTTTGTGCAAATTCGTTTCAACTTAGCCTTTTCACAAACCGCATTTTATCTTTGTAACCTTGATAATGGCGCAAGATGCACCGAAACGTTGGTTTCTGTCACTTATGTTTCTTGTTTCAATAATAATAATTGTCAATGAAAAGTGGTATGAACATGTACCTGAGCCAGTACTAGAGAGTGAAGGATGTAAAATATTATGGGATTTTATGATACAGACTGATCATGTAATAGAGGCAAGAAGACCAGACATGATTGTTGTTAAAAAGAGAAATAAATGTTGCAAAATAATAGACTTTACAATACCATATGATAGCCGTATTGAGGAGAAAGAAGTCGAGTAGGTAGTAAAATACCAGGATCTAGCAAGAGAATTGAGGAAGTTATGGAAAATGAAAACAATGGTAATTTCTATGGTAATCGGAACATTTGGAACAGTTCCAAAGGATTTAAAGAGGAGACTAGAGAATATTGGTATAGAGACCAAGATAGACGAGCTTCAGAAAGTGTGATTCTGAACACGGCAAGGATTCTTAGGAAGGTCCTAGAAGTTTGAGGAGACTTGTTGTCACCAAGCTTCCTGGAGTACTGAAGTTCCATTGGAAATCCAATGTGCGAAAACAAGACAATAATAATAATAATGATTGTTTATTCCACTCTCTTGCAGTTAGAATATCCACTGAATTAACAAGGGATGATTACAATGTCACTACTACTACTAATAATAATAATGTAGAAATTCTAATAACAGTCCAATATTAATACTAACCAATAATGTTCGATTCTAATAACCTAATCACATGTGGTATTTGGTGGTAAAGAAGTCTTGGCATCTCTTAGTTCTTTTCAGTGGTTTGGTTGGCTGCGTAGCACCTGACCTTACATTATACAGTATAGTCTCCAGCATAAGCAACTGCACCAAAAATGCCAGTGGGTGTTCTCTACTCTCTGCCATCTCTGTCATAAACTTCTCACATAAACCGTCTCATCTACAGTATCCGATAGAGTGTCTTCATTAGTCAGCACCAGAGCGTGGTCATGTGAGCAGTCTGGGTAAATGATCTTAAAAGCCCTTTTGTGAATTGATTCAATGCTATTACAGAGGATTGTCACTGTGCATTGAGGAAGGTGATTGGTCTCATTGTTCTGCCAACCATGCACTCCTTTTGTTGCAAGTTTTTAAACTTTAGATCACCTAGTATATTGATCTCTTCATACTAGTTTGTAGCTACTCCAGGTTGGAATTGAAAGTACAGTAACTTAAGCCTTTGACCCAAACTGGCCTGAACCGGACATACTTAGTATTTTACTCTGTCTAAGGTCAAACGATTTTACTTGTCTATGGCGAACCCCAGGGCGTCAATTGGTTAACAAAGTTACAGTTCAAAGACCTGACGTTTTGACAGTTTTTAAGCAAGTGTCTTCATCACAGGTGAAGAGAAACTGTTGGAGTACTTTTATTGGCCAGGGATGCTAATTACATGTAGCAACCTTTGACACTAGTGAAGTGTAGCTATGTGTTCAGGTAAAGGACCTCCATCATTGTGATTCAAAGGAATGTGAGCTGAATTAATGTTCCGTGCCTCCAAACAAAGCTGTTGATGGTATCACCTCTGGGTAGTGATACTGTAAACACCTGCAGAGAAGCTGCACCCTGAATTTTGCAGCTCAAAGTTTGAAAAATTTTTTTTGAAAGAAATCAAAAGAAATCCAAAGTTGAGTCTTTAGAAGTTTTCTTCATCCACTGTTCATCGAACGTAAACTCACTATAATAACATTTTAGCACTTAATAACCCTTTGATAGCCAAACCGGCCAGACGATTTTACTTGTCAATGGGGAACCCCCGGGAGTCAATGTGTTAATCACTCACTGAAAAACTATGTCCCCATTAATATAATGAACATTGCTTCTACCAACTTTGACGTGCGATTGATCTCTTTCTGGTATTTGTTAACAGGAATTTCCTCATTTAACACAGTTTTTCCATAGATTTTTGCATTACAACAAAAATTTGAGCGGAAAATGGTCACGGGAAGCAGCCTTATTCAAATGTTCCTGCAGATAAGCCGCACCCCTGGTTTCTAGCGATGATTTTTGGGAAAAAGATGCAACTTATCTGCAGGTGGTTATGGTAATTTTAGAATCATCCCGACCTATTGTACAATTGGTCAAGCACGCATGTTCCAACAAAGCAGAATTTTCCTTTTTGCAAAAAAATACTGCTTTCTGTTGCTCTTTAAATTAATGTGTATCTAACTGGCGTTTGATTTGTGCGACATATTCTTCTCAAAATATAGTTAAAGGCCTGGGTGTAAAAATACGTCCAGAAAATATGGTTGATCGGCTATAACTCTCACTAGATTGCCTGGATTTAGATGGAATCTCCCTTGAAGATAAATTATGTTGTCCTCTTTTGCCTTATAGTAAACATAATTATAATATTGATCACTTGACGAATCACCTGATAAACGTTTTACAATAATTTACGTATTTATAGTAAATCAGTGAATCGGTGGTGAATTTTATTGCTACAGATAAATAAATTAGCGTTTCTGATAGACATCTGAACATATCTAACTTTCTATGCCTGGAATGATCTTCCTTGAGTTTTAAATTACCAATTGAAAGTCCAAATTTTGGACTCAAAGGTGACCTTTGCCCTCATAAAATTTTCTTAAGAATGGTGGCCAGTCATTCCAAACATGAAAAGCTGGAAATAGTTACCGGTAATTTGGATTCAAAACACATGCTATTTTTCGACAAATGGTCATGTGACACACGTCACATGACTGAGAAGATAGCCTATTATACTTGAAAATGTGAAGGTGCCCATTTTCATTTCACTGTCATTCACCTGGCCAGTTATATCACAAATTAACCATTTCAACCAATTAAAGCCCTTGACCCAGGCTTTAAACTACCTGAGTTGTTCAAAGTCATTGTCAACATGTTGGGTTTTTGAACTGTAACTTTGTTAAGTTTATACTTTCAATTCCAAACTGGAGTAGCTACAAGCTATGACTGATTGTACACCTGGTTAGTGTGAACTTTAACTTGACTTCTTCATATTCCCAAATCTCTTTCAGGTGGAGATCAAAGGTGTTGATTTTATTTCAGCACAAATGCTCATACAATTTGCATACACTGCTCAGCTGACCATTACAGATTCTACTGTGCAAAACTTGTTCCTAGCTGCTGATCTGTTGCAGTTTAAGTGGGCAAAAGATTCATGTGTTCAGTTTATCATGCAGCAGATTGATATTGCAAATTGTCTGGGTGTACGAGCACTTGCCGAAAGACATTCCTGCAAGGCAATGTACGAAGCAGCCACCCGCTATATCATGGAGAACTTTACCAAAGTAACGAAGACAGAGGATTTTCAAACCCTTGGTTCCAGTGAAGTCATTGAACTTATAAGTCACAATGAAGTTAAAGTTTGTAGCGAGATGGAAGTGTTTGATGCTTGCATTGCTTGGATTGAATACAGCACTGAAACAAGGAAATGCCATCTGTCTGAGTTTTTGAAAACCATTCGACTGCCTTTTATTCCTTTGAAACAACTTCAAGAAAACGTGGCTGAGCATTCATTGGTCAAGAATGATATTTACAGTCACGACATCGTTGAAGAAGCAATTATTTTTCATTTTGGTCATGCTGGTGTTCAAATGCGTCATTGCTATGCTGAAACAATTTATTTGTTAGGTGGAGAGACTTCATTTATGAAAGAAGTGAAAAGTGTTGAATGTTACAACTGTGAAACAATGCAGTGGGAGATGGTAAAATCCATGACAGAGGCACGTGCCTCATTCACTGTTGCTACATTGCAAGAAAAGCTTTATGTGATAGGTGGATATCGGCGAGGGAGGAAATTGAATTCTATGGAATGTTATGATCCAGCTCAAAACGCCTGGCTTAGCCTTCCGCCCATGAGCAAATGCCAAGGTGATATGCGTGCTGCTGTCCTTGATGGCTATATTTATGTTGCAGGGGGATCGAGCGAGGGACTTTTGACTTGCAGGTAATATTGCTGGAACCTTACATGACTTGTATGTGTATTTATTATGATTTAACTACTCTTTGCAATATACTCCCTTAGTGTTTTATTCCCTTAATGTGATTTTACTTCATTAAAACACTTGATTCTTTATTTATTCACACTATTAGCAACATTTACTCACAAAGAGCATAATGAGATCAAGGGAAATGGTAAGGAAATTGGTGTAAAGTGTCCAGAGTAGGGAAGCCTACTACATGTAGTAATGGACACCTTCACTGGTAATTAGTGGACACCTTCACTGGTAATTAGTGGTGGATGAGGCTCTTTTGGGTTATTGAAACACAAGAATTAGCCGAAGGATAAATCTGGTCCAACATTTTCTATTGCATGTGCGAACATCCTTAGGAAGATCTTGACAACCATTTTTGTCAACATTCTTGCAAATGTCAATGATTTAAACATTCTTAGGGCCGATTTACACGGTACGACTTTGTCGCATGCGACAACGGCTTACGACAGGCCCACAACATGATTTACGATTGTTGTGTAGGTCAGAAAAAATGTCGTAGCATTTTAAAACATGTTTTAAAACGCTGCGACAATCGTAAGTCATGTCGTAGGCCTGTCGTGAGCTTGTCGCACGCGACAAAATCGTATCGTGTAAATTGGGCCTTATAGATTGTCACTGTGGTAGGTCTTGGAAATTCTTAGATCTCATGATTTTTTTGCCATGGT
>OX421453.1:3726785-3749285 GCA_949126865.1 Montipora capitata
GATACCAAGAGCACTTGATAAGTTCTGCTTTCTCCGCATAGTTTTTAACCGCGCAAAATATCCCTGTATTAGCAAGCATCAAAGGAAACCAGAGTATCTCAGGATGCGCAGAACGTATGCGCAATTACAATAGTAGGCACCGTCCAATAAAACACTTCAAATGAAAAAGTGAAATGATTCTTGTTGTGTGCCTTTCAAATGAGTGGAATTTAAATTGTCTCATTTCCTTGTCCAACAGTAACCTGCGATCAGGCATGCTTTTCTTTAGAGAGGGTGCGAAAAGTGCCAAAGAAAAGAACGCCTGATCGTAGGTGCAACAGCTAGGTAGGCCTGAAAGCCGTATTAATCTCCAACTAAGCCCCCAAGCTCCCAGAGCTCACCTATCTGGTCTCCTACTTGAGCTTACGAATGCTTTCGCCCCGAGGCAAACTATCTTGTCTTTAAGAAAAAACAATTCGCCTGTAGCCGTTTTTCCCAATCTGCTAGGAAGCTTTAGGCTCGCCGAGGCCAAACATATGGTCTCCTTTTTAAACCCACGAATGCTTTTCACCCGATCTCCTAGGAGGCCTAAGACTCCCTTAACCCAACAATCGTGTCTCCTCTTGAGGGGAAAAATCGTTTTCCCCAATCTCCTTGGAAGCCAAGGCTCCCCAAGCTCACTCACCTGCTCTCCGTTTTGTGGCGGAAAAAGTTGTCTCACCCAATTTCCTCAGGATCCATAAGGCCAACGATCCTGTTTCCTTTTGGGGGTTAAATAGCCTTTGCCCCATAGACGTTTTCCCTAATCATGTAGGAAGCTTCATGCTTTGTGAGGACACGTATCTTGTCTCCTTTTGGAAGCAAAAATGTCGTTTGGCCGTCATGAGCCGTCTTGCCCGATTTCCAAGAAACCTTCAAGTTTTTCGACTCGCATAGCGTATTTCAACGTCCTCGTGTTGACAACGACGCGAAATGATCAAATTTGAGGTTGTGAGGATGACGAGAACACCTGACGATGAATTTTCAATTTTCTCTCTAAATATCTACACCACTCTCACCAATTTTATTCTTGAAATGTGGACTCACATTTTCCATGCCGAGCGACGTGGAGCAATCGCAAAATTATTACCGTAACGGGAAATAATATTTTTTAGACAACGTTCTCTTATCCGTCGTCGTCGTCGTGAATTGCCCAAATCTGAGGTTTTGTCAACCTCTAACCCAGGCTCTCTCTCTTCTCCTCCCTTGTCGTCGACAAGGGAGGAGAAGAGAGAGCCTGGGTTCGAGGTTGAGGTTTTGTAGAGCATGTGAGACAGCCTGACGAAACATTTTTAAGGACGTTGCCTACTAATTCGAAGGTTTTTTTCCCTGGCTTATGATTATGCGGGAGATGTTATTGAAATCCAAAGAGGAAATTGAGGGTACCCACACATTTTTCAAAAATAATTCAGAAATAATATTTGTAAAAAGCTTTAAAATACAAAGCAAGGTGTGGCGTTCTTTCTAAAATAGAAGCTTAATTATCTCTCAAAAATGCATGGTTACCCCCAATTTTCTTTTTGGATACCAAGAGTACTTACTAAGGTCTACTTTCGCCGGATACTTTTAAACCGCGCAAAAATATCCTTGTATTAGTAAACATCACCGATAGGAAACCCGAGTATCTCGAGATGCACAGAACATATGCGCAATAACAATAGTAGGCACCGTCCTTAATTTTCTTCCCAAACAACCGCACCGTTCATGCCAATTTTATTCATGCGATGTTGATACACATTTTCCGGTAACCGGTCAAGTCGCCCGAAAGTCATGTCGTCCGGAACCAGAGTCATGTTGCCCGAAATTAATTCGTAGTCATGTCACCCAAAATTTTATCGAGTGTGTAAACTTGAAGTGGAGAAAAGTAGCATCTTAAGTAAATTGCAAGGAATAAACTCGTAAAATGTTGACTTGTATAATGTTGTGTCCGCTAACCTATTCAAATATGAAGTTAAACAAAAAGACTCAAATATCGCTGTTCATTTCAGCGTTGTTCGTTGCTATGAACTAAACTGCTCATTCTACAGTACAGATTCTAGTAATTATAAGCGGAACACTTTCAGTTTTCAGAATTTTTCACACATATCAGAAAAATACATCAAGTTCTCTTAGTTTTGTTTATCGTATAAAAAAAACTTGAAACTTTTACAGCGGTTTTTGTTGTTTATTGTTAACCACGCGAACAAAGCGTGTTAGCTCCACTTTCCATTCCTAATAACTTGGGGTTCGAGCGGTTTTCAAATGAGTGTCTTAAAACCAAAACCAAAGTAATTACCTTGGCCAATCAAAAAGGACGGAGACAATCCGGTTTCCCAATCAAAACTCGAAGTAATTACACGTAGCCGATACAAAGAGCGGGAAAATGTGCACACGCGAGCCACGATTGGTTTTTGTTTCACTTCTGATTGGTTATTATTATTATTATTATTATTATTATTATTATTATTACAATAACGGGAAATAATATTTTTAGACTACGTTCTTGTTAGTGGCGTCGTCGTCCTTGCGTAAGCTCCCCTTTCTCATTGAACAAGCGTCATTTTGGCGGGAAAAACGTGATACCATCCGCGTCATTTTAGTACGAAGCAGTTTTGGCATTCTTCGCCATGATCAGCAATAAGGTTCAGTTACCACAAGAGATTATGAAGGTAAGAGAAGTAATCCTTCATACTGGCCCTATTCCCATCGTAATCCCTCTAAAGTTATTTTTAGATCTCCTGCGAGATCCGGTATTCCCACGAGGGTTAACTGATAGCCAATCACATGTCCTCATTTTTACCAATGTTGACAGCTGAGCGAATTCCCACGCAATGATTCGCGTCGTTCGCGATTTACCGTCAAACAAAAATGGCGGAGGATGTTGAGACAAACGCGTATATACATTTTGTGGACGAACGTGACTTGTTGACTACAGAGTTAACCGATTACAATGACTTATGATTTGAAACCTGTATCTTGGAAGGAACGAGTTATGTAACCGACAGGATTTTGTACAGAATGGCAAATGGAAGACTATAGTCGATAAGTACGATCTCTCTGACTTTAATAAACGCATTCTCGGTTTCCTTTGCGGGATTAAAATATGATAGTAGGCAGATAGAGCTCTACAACAGTACCCAACATGAAAGGAAAACTTGAATCAAGCGTCCGATAAACATTTTTGAACCCGTGTTATCGGATTCAAGTGAATTTGCAAAGCACGTATGTTAAATATAGCTGTCTCCTTAAAAAAAGATTTAACACGGTTTCGTATATGGCACAACCTTGAATGTGGTATCATTGAAAACAAGACAATTAAGCGATTTCAGTTATAGATGTTTGAAACCTGTATCTTGAAAGGATCGAGTTTTATAAGCGACAGAATTTTGTAAACATTGGCAATTCGCAGACTACAGTCAACAAGTAATATATCGCTGACTTGGTTAACGCGTTCTTGATTTTCTTCGCGGGATTAAAATATGACGACTTAATTCTTAGATATTCATAAATTAGACAGATATCGGACATGAAAGGAAAACTTGAACAGACAGTGCGATAAAAATGTATGAACAAGTGGTATCGCATGGAAGTCAATTTGCATAGCACGCATGTTAAATATACCTGCATCTTTCAAAATTATTAAACTCGGTTTCGTACATTGGACAGGGTTGAAATTGATGTCACTGTAAACAACACAGTTAAGCGATTTGAATGATATATCTTTGCATCTTGTATCTTGAAAGTAACGAGTTTTATAGGCGACAGAATTTTGTACACAATGAAATATCGCGGACTACAGTCACCAAGTAACATATTCCTGACTTGGTCAACGCGTTCTCGATTTTCTTAGCGGACTTAAACTATCATGGTGACTTAATTCTATGATATTCATAAATTAGACAGCTAACGCTTTCAAACAGTACCACACATGACAGGAAAATTTCAATTGACCGCACGATAAAAATTTTTAAAACCGTAAGATCGGATTGAAGTCAATTTGCAACGTACGCGTAAAATATAGCTCCCTACACACGGTTTCCTACACTAGACAATCGTAAAATTGGTATCAGAGTGAATTATACAGTTAACCGATTTCCATGATATATGATTGCAAACTGTATCTTGACAGGGACGAGTTTTGTAAGCGACAGAATTTTGTAGACGATGAGAAAGTGCGCACTAAAATGGACAAGTAACGCAATGCAACCAAGGTAAACATATCTGCATCTGTCAAAACTATTTAACACGGTTTGATAGATTGGAAATTCTTCAAATTGGTATCACTGTAAACTAGGCAGTTAAGCAATTCCAAGGATGTATGTTTGAAACCTGTATCTTGCAGACAATGAATTTTATCAGGCCATGAAACTCAATTTTGAAAACGGAGAGTGGCATCGTACAGAATTTGCTGCACTTTCTCTCCTCCACGAAACTTCCACGTAACGCGCGCGGTAACATTATCCGCGGGAAAATTGATATCATCTAAAAATAACCTAAGAGGGATTACGATGGGAATAGGGCCAGTATGAGGGATTACTTCTCTTACCTTTATAATCTCTTGGTTACCAGCATTAAGCAAAACTGTGCAACCTATACTGCTAACCAAGGGTAAGATTAATCGTACGGGTTATAACTTTTCTATGTATTTCCGCTAAAAACAGGCAGTCAAAACTCTTACTCGTAATTAGCCTGCAGTGCAGGCGTTATTTTGGCGCGGAACGCTAGATAAATCAGGTTTTCGATGCCGCCATCTTGGATTGTGATTAGATGCTTGACCGGGAGAGGATTGGTGCAGTTGGGGGTGGGGCACTCCCTCAGCAAATATTTCCTCGCCCCAATCTTCCACAGTTACCAAATCTAAGAAAGATGGTGGCCTAATACGAAAATGTGCACTCGCGCGCCCAAAATACGCCTGCACTGCAGGCTAACGCGTACTCGTTCTCGCCCTGGGATCTAAAGGTCCCTAATGTATCGCTGTTCTGCGCACTCTACTAAATAAAGTCATGCACCTCAAATTTTCAAATCTAACTAAGAAAACACTCCAGTAATATGAGGACGGATGCCCATGTCAATGCCATCATGGGGACACCAAAAACGCGGTGATGTCCAAATCATTGTTGCAGCGGACTTGCTTTTCACTCGATTTTTAAAACTGAAGAAGTACCTGTAAATGAGATCAAGAGAGGATGTACCTCATCCTCTGTTGATGCAATCAATGCCTTTCGAGATATTTATTTTCACGCTAAGTTGATGACGGCTTGCCCCAGCAGCTTGCTGTTGGCAGTGCAATTTCCGTGGTTTCGGAGACGCTACAGCTGACCCTTAACCTGCGTAGCAAGCGCTGAGGGCTGAAAAGGAATGGGGACTGGGGAGTCCCAGTCCCCCTCCCTTTTCAGCCCTCGCTCTCGCTCTCCCTCCCCTTTCAGTGCTTGCTACGCAGGCTATTGTAGGTGATCCTATTTGGGGTTATCGGGATACGGGATATTTACATATGTAGGTAAACAATTATAGGGATACAGGATATTTGGGCGGAAAGTTAACCAAATACAGAATTTTTTAAGAACGCATACCGAGCATCAAACTTGTCATTTTTTAAAGCAATAAAACAGGTTCGTTGGTCAATATAGAAGGTACAAAAAGCACCTGTACAAAAAGTGAAAACGATACTTTTACAAATGCGATTATTTGTTTTTTGCCATGACAATGTTTCATCTCTCAATGCCAACTCAATTGGGGATGTCGCAAAAAAAATCTATGTGATAAATATAACTCTAGCTCTGTGATATTGAATATGGACAATATCTCTGAAAATAAGCTTCGACTGAGCACCAACTTTCACTCAAAAACGTTAACCGAAAACTTAACTTCTACAACATTTTCAAAACAGACACCAAAAAGCTGAATCATTTTTAGATAGGATTAAACGTCTTGTTGTTTTCCTGGCTCCACAGCTATTATGCTGGGGTAACAGGACTGCTTATGATTTTTTTTAGGTTTTTTTAGGTTTTTTTTTTTCAATCCGACCCTCCGACCCAATATCAGGAAACGCATTCGACGCTAAACGCAACAAAAAAAAAGGGATGGCCGAAGAAAGAGAGAAATGATCTTCACACTTACTTTTTTCTAATAGACACCGAAAAATTTGGAAATTTTCTCTTTTTTTCCTCTATAACGTAAAACCCTTACAGGAGGTAAGTTTATTGACAGTTTCCAGGTTGAAAAAACCGTATGTGGAAAAGGGAGACTTTTGAAAAATGATGACGTAAAAAGCGTATGAGATGTACCGGGTATTCTGAGTGTTTTCGAGTGGATGAAGATATTTTGCTTCGGTTTCGCTGAGTAACGAAATGCATAAAAATTTAAAACCGTTAATTATGAAAACAAAATAAATGATATTGTCATCGTATTCTATTACAAAATTCAACAACTCATCGAAAGCGATCGGTCACGGCAATTTGATACTAATACTCTATGTCGTAGTGTCTTCATTTCCATAGAAACGAGACGAGTTCACAGTTCCACAGCCAACGCAAAACCAAGATCAACTTATCGATTTGCGTAAAAATTGTTCCTCTTCCTCGACTGTATTTTAATTCTTCAAAAATGAGTAACTCAGAGGTAAGATCCTTTCACTCACACTTTCGCAATTCTTTGAAAAGCTCTTTTTTGTCAACGGAGGATTGTTCGAGAACTTTTAAAAGAATCGGCTTCAACTATAAATCGCCGTTGGGCTTGAAATTTAGCCAACTTTACAATATAGTTGTGGTTTGATAATTTTTCCTTAAGGCAAGAAATCATGAAAATAATGCGCTGACGGAGAGACAACATGAAGAAGTAGAAGATGAGGGATTTCACGATGGGCTGACAGCCGGGCTGACAGCTGGTAAGATACGTTTTCACATGATCGCGTCCTTCAAACCACATTTTCATTGTCATTAGGAAAACCTCGCTTTTGTTCTCGGATTATCGTTGACTTGTTTAATTCAAAAGCGAGCAAATTAACGAAATTAGGTTTTTAAGCCTTTAAGTCTTCCTTGAAATGTTTACTCCTTATTTAGTCGAGCGTAAATGACGATCTTGCTGAGTAAATCAGCTGAACATTTTGTTCTTTGTATCCCGTCTTTGGAATATTCACTTACTGACACATAGTCGTTCGATAAGTCTAGTGATAACGCGACCAATTGTGATGCCTACACCTATAATTTCGGTTGTTTTATAGTTTGATGCAATGTCATCAAACAAAAACAATACTTTATAATAATAATAATTATTATTATAATAATGACATCTTAGCCTTGTTTGCAGCTTGAAGGAGTTCATCTTGAGTGAACTGATTTGGCCAAGCAATCTCATGCAATAAAGGCCTGCAACTGGGTGTTAGAAAAAATCTGGTCTGTTTTATTTTTTTCTCATTGCCAAATTCACTATAATGGACAGGTTGAGAAAATTGACAGCAGTAAAAGACCATTTGAAGTATTGATTGACAGATCAGTAAAGTGGAGCACAATCAGCATGCATTGATTGAGACCCAGTTTCATGAATGACAGAACTACCATGCTAAACTAAAGCAACCTTCCATAATTTTCCCTGAACTCCATGCAAAAATTGTAATTTAATTAAATTAACCTCTTAGATGAAGAAGAGCATGTTGCAAAGGAGATACCAACCGGTGGGGACAGGAATTCTAAAAATGTTGTCAAAAATGCCGAAAGTTTAGCAACTTCAAGGTCATCTACTCACCTTGATAAAAAAACCCAGCAGATGTTGGCAGAGCTGCAAAGACTTAAGACCCAAATGATTGAATTTCGTCAGTCTGTCCACCGACCTCCAGTGTAAGTATAAATCACACAGGGTTTGTATTTATGTGGCTAGCCCATGAATGCACATGTATTTCACTGGGTAGTAACAATGGTTTAAGACTATGAAATCTTCTTGAATAGAGACTTTAAACTGTATCCCCCATTTTGTACCCCTAGCTTGCTTCTTAAAATACCATGGATGTCGTTATAGAACTTAGGCACTTTTTGCAACTAGGGTGAGGCATGGAGCCACTGCGCACCACTCCAGTGGTTCAGTTGGTTGAGAAGTGGACTGCCATGTGGGAGGTGGTGAGTTTGACTCTAGCCTGACCAACACTTATGGCATGACTATTCCGGTGGTGGGGGGTAGGGGATCAGGGGTTCAGGGGTTAGGGGTAGGGGGGTGAATGGTACCTTAGCTGAAACAACCCAAACCTTTACAAAAATGCTAACCTTAGGCCTATTCATTATCTAAAGCATATTGTTTAGGCCTAAGGTTAGCATTTTTGTAAAGGTTTGGGTTGTTTCAGCTATAGTACCCTTCACCTCTTATCCCTCACCCCCTACCCCTCATCCCTGAAATAGTCATGCCGAACACTCAGGGTCTTAAAATAACTGAGGAGAAAGTGTTGCCTTTGTAAATACACCCGCAAATGTTAGACTTTCAAGTCTTCTCAGATAAGGACTATAAACCCTAAGCCCCGTCTCACAAAAATCTTCCATGTTCATAAGTTCCCCGTGGGATATTAAATACAGTGTTAGACACTAACACTTGCCCGATTGCCCGGGGCAAGCGAAATATTTCTGTGGCCAAGTCAAACAACTCTATTAAGACTTGCCTGATCAGGCAATCTGAATTTTTGTTCGACTAATATTTTGCAGAAGGATGTGATTTGCAACAAAGAAAGTGACTAGTAATAGGATGTAGTCACCACAAACATGATGAAAAAATAAACAACGTTACATCTTTTTGCTGTCATTTATTTTTCTGTTAAAAATATAATGGTACAGCCTCAAAACAGATTGGAAGGAGGAATATGTTAATAGCTGCCATCTTTCTAAGCACAAAAAGAATGTTTGTTACAATCGAACCCTGTTTTCGCACAGCCAAATACGATACTTCGATATGGAACAATCCATGGTTACTATGAACAAGTGCACAAGAAAATTCTACCTTTTTTCATGCAATTTCAAGCAGCTTTGAAAAGGACAAATGGCATTTAATTCAAAACCAGCCTAATCTCCGAGAGATCTTTAAGGAATAAGGAATCTCCCTTGATCTCTTATAGAAAAGGACAATTGCTTAAAGATATGCTTGTCAAAGCAAAACTATGAAGGCTACTAGAACACCATGGACACACAGCAGGAGTCGCACTGGTCTGTCAAACCCATTTTACACACATTTTACACAAAATGGACATTTTTACAAGCCTCCTTTGAGTTTTAATGGGCAAAAGGTCTTTAGAAGGTGGGCAACCAAAAAAACAAAACTGGTTGCCCAAGGGCCAAATTAGTAAGAAAGTAAGTGTCGAACACTGAAAGAACCCACACACTATTTGAGAAAAGTAGGGGATGAAGGTCCTGGTGTTGTGGCTGTCCTTGTGAGTCCGACTTCAATGTATGGGTGGGTGGGTATAGCAGGTCCATATTAGTTGTCAGAATAGCTACCAAAAACTTCAACCTGCTCAAACAAGTACAGGTAAATAACAAACAAACAAGTTGTGGTCTGGCCTTGTGAAAGACACACTAGTGTATCGTCATTTTCATCTAAACATGGACACATGACGGGAAAACAATGTTCTTTGAAGTTTGAGTTTGGCAGCCGTGTAGCTTTAACGGTTGAAACTTTTGCGCACAATGGTTTGAAAGTATTTGAGGCATACCTTTATGAGATTAGGGTTTTCGATGTCCAGTCTTGCCACCATTCTAGGAAAACATCTCTCAAACTTCAAATGATTGAAGACAAAACTTGTCAATTGTTTACAGCCAGTTAGAACATGTTTTCCCATCACATGTCCACGCTTAGATGAAAACGACAGTAAATGAAGCTTGCTCTTTTGTGTAACAATGATAATAATAACAACTTAATTTATTTAATTGTCAATGGATTTAGCACAAGAGCGCTAATTGGGGACACTAATGGAATTAACTCAATCAAATCAAATATTGTTTTTTTGTGGAGAGGGGAAAACCGCAGTACCCGGATAAAAACCTCTTGGAGCAGAGTAGTGAACCAATTTGACCAACCATTTGTCCAACATATAACAAATGTTGAAGTGTGTAGCTGCCCTTTCAACAATGTATTGCAAAGACCAATCAGAGTTGAAGACCCACAATAAGCGACAAAAATAGTTGAGACACTGATCAGAACTGGGAAGACAACAATTAGGGAAAAATCACCTTAATGTTACATTTTCCACTTGCACTCCCCCCTCTTCCCCTGCCTCCCCCCTTCAATGTTGGTAACAGAAAAAACAAGAGTTGGCGATAAGAAAACAACATTGTTTGGCGGGGAGGGGGTAGTTGGAAAGACTTTAGGGGAGGGATTTGTCCGAGATTCCTTAAAAGGAAAAGTGTCTCAACTCTTTTGGCGCTTTTTGCAGTCTCCAAAACACAAACAAAACATATGCCATCGTAACGTTGCGTAACAAAGGTGACTGCATGCAACAGGGTCTGATAAATATGGTTGATGAAGCAGGGCATTTGGGCTCCAAGTGCACCAAACAGATTTTAAAAAAAAGCTCTGACAGGTTTTTGTTTTATTATTAGGAGACCATTTACACCAGATATCTTTAACAGTTTATCACCATATTACAACCAATACTTGGTGAACTCCACCATCCAAGATTTACAACAGGTATATTAACCAAGTCATCTTCCACTCATCTCTCATCTCTGTCTGCAAGTCTGCATTAGTGTCTCAGTAGTCACACAATCACCAAAGGCAAAACTAAATTATGTTCTGAGGCATGGCAGGCTGGGTTTTATTTAGTTACTTCCTTGCTACGTTGGAGGCATAATATCACATCATGGTTGACCTGTATTGTAGTATCATAAAAAGTAGTAGTTATCATGCCCTTCTAACATGAAGGGTTAATACACTGTGTACGTCATGTTTCTTTCCTTCATGTCAGACAGACACTTTTGTGCTGCAAGTAAGGTTTCCAATGCATTACCATGTTTACAAATTACATGTAATTTTCAGATACATGTACCGGCATAAGTTGAGCTTTTTTTTAGGCCTGTTTGAAATGGTTGATCAGTTTTCAGACAAAAGATAACATTTCAAGCATGCCTTTTGGCTATTTGCTTTGTATATAATTAAAGGAGTCCTCTTTGTTTGTGTTTCACTCCACTGATGTAGCATTTTGAGCATTCTAACCTTCTCTTGGATCTTGATTTACCACTCAGGTACTGGTTATAACTTCAGACTCCTGCTCTTAAAATGTCTGCTGTAAAGCAGGCCTTAATTAAAGATCCATAAAACTGGAGATAGATAGGTTGAAAGGATGACCAAGAAGATTACTGATAGAGCTATATGAATTGCAGGAAAATGTTGCAGTGATCAATTTGTTTACCAATGTCAAATCACCCAGCATTTCAGGAGCCTTTTTTCCTGTTTACCTGAGAGTCATACAGAATGTTTACTTCTTAAACTTGCACATATCAGCACAAAAATGAATTACAATGTCTTTACAAAGTGAGAATAGAACAGGGGTGGGTCAATGAAGTCATTATTGAAAAGAAATCTATTCAAAAATGTCCATGTAGTTGCATTGGAATTTTCAAAATTATTGTTCTTTCTTGCTTTGTTTCATTGATATTTAGGAACACAGAATTCCAAGAGGATTTGGACACAGGCCAACAGCACTTGGAGTAGTAGGTAATTAAAGGACTGGTATTGTTTTCAAGGCAATTAAAGTGAAAGAGGCGGGTTGAAATAATGGCAAGAGAATTCTCTTCCCTTCCTGACTGCCTCTTAAAACTGGATTAGATTCCTGGGCTTGGCTTCCTGATATGTAATTATTGAGTTATAATTCTCAACTCTGTTATGAGAGGCTTTTCTCCACAGGTAATCCAACTAATCACAAAAAGCCAATTGATTATGTGATTGGATTGTTTGCTCACTATTCACTCATAAGTTAAATGTTTGCATTATCATTGTGAAGCCTAGCCGGCCTGGTCAGGCTCTGCAGTTGGGGAACTTATGGAGTGAAAAGGAACATGACAAAAAAAAAAGGTGAGCGAAGCAAGCTGAGCGGGGGACTTGCTACGTTCCTTTTCACTCCATAACTCCAACTGCGTTAGCCTTGTAACAGGCTATGTGAAGCCTGGAAGTTTTTGCCACTTCTGCACAATCCCTATTTACATAGATAGTTAGTGGACTGACGTACACATTCATTGTGTAAAGTGATTTTTAAAAGATATTAAGAAGGGAAGGTGATATCAATTGTTTAAATTACAGTAACTATATATATATCACAAAAGTGAATATGATGCAATTTATATTCTGATTTTTATGAGGCCCTCCCGGGTGAGAGGGGACTTTTTCCCTTGTTCCCTTTAAATATTAGCTTGTGTTCCCTTGTTCCTCAAATTACTTTCAAACTTGTCCCCAGCTTTTTGATCCCTGAAATTGTTTTAAATTCCTTTTGTTTCCTTGTTCCCTAAAATATTTTGATATTGTTTCCAGTTTAAATTAGCCATGTTCCCTTATTCCCCAAATGGCAAAGTACCTTTCACTTTTAAGAAGATGAAAATTAAAAAAAACTGGCTCTTTCAGCTGTAGTGAGTTAATTCATTAAAGGATGAGGTATATCATTATCATTGACCATCTATTGATGCAGAGGAAATTAAAGAGATTGTAAATGACATTATTTTTTGCCATCTCTATGCATTAGATCCAGAAGTTGCATGGAAAATGGACAAGTAAGTCATTTATTAAAAATAAATAATTATTATAAGTTTTTGTACAGTATGTCACATTTCGCATAGTCAAGTTGAGGGAGATATAATAAGAAAATTTATTATTTTATTGTACCTTTTTTTTCAGTTTTCCCAATCCAGTTCAACAGTCAAGACTTCCTGGCAGGCTTTTTCATGCAACAGAATGGTATGAACTCACAGCTCAACATTCGGTCTGAATGAATCATTACATACAAGAAAAAAGAGAAGGAAGTTCATCAGACAGTGTTAACCGTTTCCCCTAAGTATTTGTCTGGAACCCAGGGTATCCCAAATTTAGCTCTATGACCCTTTCAAAATAGGCAACTTTGACAGCTGTATCAATTTGCCTTCTGTGAACTGGGTTTTTTAAAGTGCCCCTGTGATCAAAACAACCACTTCCTTTTTTCCTTCAGATTTTGAAAGTGTGTTTGCTTACCACCTGACTGGCAAAATTTTGAGCTTTGATTTTTATCCAAAGGCCGTTTACTTTGAGTGTAAGTTTTGGATTTCACGGTCCGCCATTACTCACGTTCAAAACTGACTGATTGGACGTCAGACGGTTGGATCCAGGGAAAAGTGACGTCAGAGGCTCCCTAGCTTAAAATTTTAGCGTGTGAACGCAGCTTATTATATATGCAAAGCGTGAGTTTAGAAGTCTGAAAGCCCAAAACCCCCGTGCTGCATATAAATTCTGCGGCATACACACGCTGTGCATTCTTAAACTAGTGAGCCTTTGACGTCATTTTCTCCTCGATCCAGCTCTCTCAAGAACATGTTAGTAATGGCGGACCATTAAATAGGAAAATTACAGTTAAAATAAAGAGGTGTCTTTTTGAAATCAAGGCTTAAAACATGGGTCACTTAGTGTTTTGTTAACATAGTTTTGAAATCCAAAGAAAAATATGAATTGATTTTTTGGTCACAGGGGCACTTTAAAGATGTTGAATTAACTTGAAGTGATACTTTGTATAAACTACCATACAAGCTTCAAGCTTGAAAACACCTCCAGACATTCTTTACTTTACTCTTCTTCTCACCCTGGTGCAAGCACAGTGACATGCTCTCCTAAGGTGTGATGAGTTTGCAACACAACCAAAGCAAAGGGGTTGCACTTGCAGGCTTTTTCCTTGTGTAGCAAGTACACATGGTACTCTTTCAAATAAATAAAGACAAACGAACAGTGAACTTAAGACAACCAGTGCACACATGGTTAGGGTGCTGGAAGAACAGTGATGATATCACTGTAGTTTCCACCAGTCCTTTTTTGTCCTTTATTTCAGGAGTAGAAATACAGCAACATCACATGACAATCAAGGCAGTACCAGGCTCCCTCCTCTTCCAATGCCTTGTTTTCCACGATTCAACCAGTCACATTATCAACCCAACAGAATGACGTACAATGAGCTGACTAACTTCAGGTATGTATCTAACGATGACAGCACAATGTTTAAAATGACCTTAAGTTGTTAAAGGGAACCTCCACTTCAACAAAAAAAAGTAACTTTAAATCACAGGAAATAACTGTTGCAGTCAAGTCAATCTAAAATATATTCAAAGAAATTATTTGTATCTGAAAGAAATAAGTTTCAGAATTGCCTATTTTTGTTTTCAAATTTTGCAGGCACCGCCATCTTGAATAATAATTTGTGATGTTTTACGGGATCCTATTGTTATTAGACAAAAGCAACCCTAACACGTCACAATTATTCAAGATGGTGGCGCCCGCAAAATTTGAAAGTGAAAATAAGGGATTTTGAAATTCACTTTTCTTGATACAAACACTTTTTTAAAAGCAAATTTGTTTGTAAACATAATTTCCTTCGGTTTAAACTTATTCTGTAGTAAGAGTGGAGGTTCCCTTTAATAAATACTGGACAAAGTTACTGAATGTCTCATGATATGTTGGGATGGTTTTTAAGTACAGAAAATAAATTAAGTCATTCCAATTTTGTTACTGTTGCTTTTTTGAGTCAAATGAAGTAGTCCTGTCTTGCAAAACCCTTATAGGACCTTACAGAGGATGTACTGCTATACTCCAATTCTATAACTGGGTAGATTACTGCACTACAATGCTAGTAAGGTTGTGGATTCAAATTGCAGCTGGACTGTCACTTAACTTTACTTTACTTTACTTTACTTTATTCGCCACAATTCATGGAGTGGCAGGGGAGAGGAACAGAACTTTTCGTCCCAATTGACACCTAACTCCTATATCCATAGATCACACCACAACACCGGGAACTCCATGCCCTACTCTTCTCGAATAGTGTGTGGGTTCTTTAACGTCCCACAGATTTTATATTTACCCAAGGGTTGTGAGACGGGACATCCGGCTTATAGTCCTTATCCGAGAAGACTTGAAAGTCTAACCATTTGCAGATGTCGTTACAAAGGCAGCACTTTCTCCTCAGTTTCTCCTCAGACCCTGAGTGTTGGTCCGGCCGGAGTTGAACTCACGACCTCCCGCGTGACAGCCCGGTGCACAACCAACTGAGCCACCGGTGCGCGTTGGCGACTTAAGTATTTAGTTGTTGATAAGAGGGAAGAAACCGCATGTTACAATGTTTTGCTTTGCGTTATTAAACTAACGCGTGCTTTAATTGTCAAAATAAAGTTTTCAAGTTGCTACCTTGAAATCTTTTGATGCCATACTTTGTGGCTTTCTTTTTCTCCCTGGTGTTGCGTTTTGTAACAGTTCAAGGACTTCTTTTTCATTTAACTACGGTGCGAGGCGATTTTCGCCCGCCGCTATTGTTTCGGCCTCAGCGAAACCATGCGTTTTTCAGAGATACTTAAGCTTCAATTTGGAAAAGAACTCCATACATTGCTTTGTATTTTAAAGCTTTTTACAAATATTGTTGATAAATTATCTTCGAAAAATGCGTGATTACCCCCAGTTTTTTTTTTTGGATTTCAATAACACTTGTTAAGATCTGCTTTTCCCGCATATTTAGTAAACCGCGCAAAAATACCATTGAATTAGTAGGCACCGTCCTTAACAAAAGTCTTCCGTTATTCCGCCCCACAAAATGGCATTATTCCATTATTCCAACAAATTATTTTTATTCCATTATTCCTCTTCACCCCCGATCCTCAATGCAACCAACCATCACAAAATTGTCTTCGTTTCCTTCATTTATCTTTAAGGCAAGACCTGAACGACACGTTCAAAAGACAGGCACAGAAGCAAGCCAAGTCTGATTATGAAAGAACAGTGCAAGACTGGCATCGAATGAATTTGGCTGAACTCAAGAATTTACCCCCAAGTCCTCGTTACCACATGAAGAAAGCTATCGTGTCTTATCTCGGGACATCCCGGGGATCAAGTAGGGCACTTGTCCCGTTGACTGAAGAGTTAAATGCTACTACACCTGCAGCAATTTCACAGCCTTGAAATTATCTATCTTGAAATATTTGTGACGATTCTCAAGATCACTGTGTGTGTCGTGACCGTTTAGCGAAACTAATTTTGCGCCTGCAAGAGAGGTTTTCGTTTTTTTTTTTCAAGCTTTAGATTAGTTAAAAAAGCATTTTTTTTTTGGAAAAAGCATGAATTGTATGGCAGTTTATTTCCAGAAGGCGCCTTATTTCCAATTAGCGTTTTTGAAAAAGTTAACAAGGGTAGGCCAACGAAATCAATGCGAAGGGTGTCATTGATTCTGAAAATTCCTTAAGCCTTTGCGGATAAAGAATCAGTTAACGAGGTTACTTGTGTAACATGAAATGTGTTTTTTTTTACTTAAATGCTAGTAAGACTTTCGTCATTGAGCGAAATTCAAAATGATTTTTGTTCTGAATTAAGGATACAGTTGGTCTTTCCTCCAAAGATACGATGGAATAATTCCATCGACTGCGATTTATGAAGTGGTTTATCGAAGGAAAAAGCGGTTTAATTGTGTGAAGCCGTTAACCATAAATCTGCTTTCATATTTCAACAAAGAAAAATGGTGGTACTAAGGCTTTAATTAAGGTAGTAGTTGTCTTGGTAATTTAGTAATCTTTATGCAAACAAAACAATCATATTTGTCGAAAACGATGGTTCTCTTTTACTGAAACAGGATCAATGTGTTTTCTTCAAATTTTCAATGAATGGCTCAAGAAGTGTGCATAGCTTTTGAATGGCAAATATTCCGAAGTTATAACTATTACACTGTACCATGATGGAAGATTCTTATATGATCAATGCTTTAACATGTAAATGGACAGTAACTTGGAAGATGCGGTGAAAATTATAAATTACCGAAATATCAAATAAATTGAATTTTTATTGCATCTTTACTGTTTCATTTTCTCAACATTGTCTACACGTATCCGGATATTTTTGAATCCGCAAACTGTAGTTTGAGTACTATCGAGCCGGTACGTAGAAACCCTGGAGGATGTTATAACGTTCCGCGAAATCTGATTGGCTCGACAACGGTAACAACCGCAACAAGCTAAAAACGTCATCTCGAAGTAATCATGCAATGCGCGTTCTTGCTTGGCAGCCAGTCCACCAAGAGTGTGCCAACGTTGAATTTGGTGTGAACGTTAGCAGAAAAAAAATCCAAACTATCTTCGCTCTCGCTAAGGTTGCCAATATACATAAATTTACCCATGAAACTCAACCCTAAGAAATGTAAGGAGCTGACTGTCCATTTTTGCCGCTATATATTGAGCATTTTCCACCAGCTCTAGCTGTAACTGGCAATGTACTTGAAACCGTCGAAGCCCAAAAAGTAACCTAAAATGGGATTCTCATGTAGGACTGGTGTGTGCTGTTAACGTAGATTTTGGATTTCTGAACAAGTTTTTATCATAGAAAATTCGCGACAAAGTTGTGCTTTCATTTCGCTGTAATTGTCCTGTCAAAGAAACGGTATAATAATGTAAATAAGAGAATAACGATATTTGTATTTGCAGATGACCTGTCCTCTTACTACGAAAGTCAAACTCGACATCTCTATGCAATAAGCCCATTCAAAATTTCCTCCTATTACTTGATAAAAGTATGTGGTTTTTTTTTTGTTTTTTTTTGCTTTTTGTTTTGAAAAAAAGGTTTCTCTGATAATATGAAAAATACGTTTCTCTCCAGTCCCCTTCTTATGCATGATCTTCGTGGAAATTACATTCTGTTCCTCAATAAACCTGGAACAACCAGTTAATGGTCTTAGTTCTCTTTTTTCTTACGTATCAGCTAAGTTGCGGAATGCGCTACCTGATTTTATCCGTACCTATAAGTACTGGTTTTAAAAGAGAACCCAAGACCGCATTTTGTACAGCGGCTTTTCTTTTTAATAAATATATCTTTAATTAGTATAAACACACAGGTGATTATACAAAATCGCGCGCTCTCATTGGCTCGCTATCTCGGATTATCAGCCGATAATCACCTCGACGGACAAAATGGCTGCCAGTAGTCGTTTTGCCACTGTAAGTGAAGATGATTTCGCGTTGAAATGTTTTTTTTTCTCTTTTTTGAAATAATCACCTGTGTATTTATACTAAAACAATTATTCGCCTCAGGCTCAGTGATTATCGGTGAATATTCACCTCGACTTCGTCTCGGTGAATATTCACCGATAATCACTTCGCCTTCGGTGAATAATTGTTAAATATTATGTATTCAGTAGGTATCTGTATATGCTATGTATTTTAGCTGTAAATGTAATGTCTCGAAGATATTAGCTCCTGCAGTTATTCGGAAAAAGCTTATGACTGTATGTATGTTACCTATGGGAGGGCGCATGCACACACTTTGTAATCTGCGACTCCAGTGCTTACCATATGACAGATAAAATGACTTTTTTCTTGAATATATAAGCCATTTAATTCTTACGCTATATTGACAAGGGCGGTTTGGAGCTGTGAGTAGGCGTGGGATTTGTCACATATGGTTTAGGGGCCGACATATCTCTCCCTCAATGCCGTACCTGGAGGCAAGGTCGGTGGCAGAAAGCAGCGAAGGGCCAACTGCGTCCAAAAGCGATCGCACGGGCCGATGGACTGTTTTGTAGGCCTGTGTATGGATGTGTACGGCTGTGTACACTTGTGTATGGCTATGGAGTGTTGTGTATGGCTAAGTAGGCTTGCACAGGCCTGTGTAGTGTTTTGCATGGATATGTAGGCTTGTGTATGGCTATGTAGTGTTGTGTATACCTGTGTATGGTTGTGTATGGCTATGTATTGTTGTGTATGGCTTGTTTATGGCTATGTAGGCTTGTGTATGGCTATGCAGTGTTGTTTATGGCTATGGACTGTTTTGTAGGCCTGTGTATGGATGTGTACGGCTATGTACACTTGTGTATGGCTATGTAGTGTCGTGTATGGCTAAGTAGGCTCGCACAGGCCTGTGTAGTGTTTTGCATGGATATGTAGGCTTGTGTATGGCTATGTAGTTTTTTGTATGCCTGTGTATGGTTGTGTATGGCTATGTAGGCTTGTGTATGGCTATCTAGGCTTGTGTATGGCTATGTAGTGTTGTGTATGGCTGAGTAGGCTTGCACAGGCCTGTGTAGTGTTTTGCATGGATATGTAGGCTTGTGTATGGCTATGTAATGTTGTGTATGGCTTGTGTATGGCTATGTAGGCTTGTGTATGGCTATGCAGTGTTGTTTATGGCTATGTAGGCTTGTGTATGGCTATGTAGACTTGTGTATGGCTATGCAGTGTTGTGTATGGCTATGTAGGCTTGTGTATGGCTATGTAGTGTTGTGTATGGCTATGTAAGCTTATGTATGGCTATGTAAGCATGTGCAGGTCTGTAGGCTTGTGTATGGCCATGCATCGGTATGGGTGTGTATGGCTATGTTTGTTTGTGTAGGGTTGTGTATAGCTATGTGGGCTGTTGTAGGCCAAAGCAGTAGTGTTGTGTAACATAATAGCTACAGTACACTTCTCCCGTCCCGCCGCCATGTTGAAAGCCGAGAAGACCTGGGAACCACGTGGTTTCTCTTCCCCAACCCCCAAGGTTTCCTTTTCGGCCGAAACAAGATGGCGGTGAGTGTTTACATGATACATGGGAAAGCAATCCGTCTCCATCGGCCTTAGTTTCTATGCTCTTTCCATTTAATTAATCCAAGGAGATTTTGATGTGGTATCTCTATCTATTTATTCAAACACATGCACCTGTTACCCGGGATTTTCCTTATTCTAGAGATAATTCCAGGGATGATGTCTATCTCAACAACTTCGAAATCTACAGTCTTCGCCCGACTCCGTCAAATATTGAGAGCCACTATTTACCATTGACCAGCCCCAATCAGTCATCACACCATCCCTCTTATGTTTAATGTTTAATGTTTAATGTTCCTTGAAAAACAAGCACAGTACAGCAATGAGAAGCCAAAGCTAGAGGCTTAATTGTCCTGCCCCTTCGAATTCCCTCTCCCAAAACTCCTTCTGACAATGTTAGGGGCCTTTATTAAATCAGATTAAATCAGTGACAGTAAATGAGGGGAGTTAACGTTGGGGGGGAGGGACTGAAGGTGGCATTGATCGTTGACAGATTGGCAACAGTGTGAAAGCTTTCTGGGTTTCGCAAGTCATCCTAAAGAATTTGGATGTAGGCCGTAGAATTGTATGCATATTATATTTGGTAAAACATCGAAGATTTGACTTTGTGGTGAAGGCTCAAATGGAGTGGCCTTCTTTGACTGATTTAATTTTTTCCCCAAATTGTATGACATAAACTATCTCAATTTGTTTTGAGGATAAACTTCAAATTTCTTGGTTTATCTATTCAGTGATAGGTTTTTACCTCTGCAAACACTGGCATTTACAAAGGCGAAAGGTTCAAGAGCAATTCCTTGATGTGCGCACGCACTTCAAACCTACTGAAACATTTCAACATCGGTTAACCTCTCCTCCTGCCAGCCACCAGGAGTCAAAAAAGGCCTTGTCAAAGGCAAAGCTCTGAGACTTCTCAGAACAAACCCTTCTGTTAAAAAAATATTTGAAGAGCTCATCCAAAATGTTAAATCATGCCTATGTGAAAGAGCTTATCCCAAAACAGGAAACTGGCACTCCTTCAAAAACCACAGGAGAGCAAACGAATCTTGCCTTTCGTTACACAATACCTCACAGTAGCAACAAACTTGAAACAAATCCTCATGGAAGACTGGCATTTAATAGAGCGACAAGCATTGCTCGAAGAAATCTATAAAACCCACCCCTCGTATATTACAAAAGAGGGTGGTCAATCAAATGTGTAGTTGTGAAAGCCAAATTACAAAGTGAAAGGCTAAAACACACGCTAGGGATTCATGTAGGCCTGTCACCCCGGTACACTGCTAAACTTACAACCAAGTTTAAGGACGGTGCCTACTAATTAAAGATATTTTTACCCCGATGTGTGATTATGCAGGAAATGTAGATCTTAACAAGTGTTATTGAAATCCAAAAAGAAAATTGGGGGTAACCACGCATTTTTCAAAGATAATTCATGAATAAGATTTGTAAAAAGCTTTAAAAAACAAAGCAATGTATGGTTACCCCCAATTTTCTTTTTGGATACCAAGAGTACTTACTTAGATCTACTTTCTCCAGATACTTTTAAACCGCGCAATAATATCTCTGTATTAGTAAGCATCGGTGATAGGAAATGCGAGTATCTGGAGATGTGCAGAATGTATGCGCAATAACAATAGTAGGCACCGTCCTTAACAAAGTGGAAAATATGAACAGATTCAATTGCTACTAATAATGGACAATCATGCATCATTTTGGTTTCAAAACTGTGATTGCATGTGAATGCTACAATTAAGGTCAATTGGATCATGAAGGTTAAAATTGTTGGAAAAACTAACAAGGTGTATTCTAAATCAACTGTTGTTGTAATTGACGACAAGATTTGGACATCATGCTGTGACGTCATGACTAAGATCGGGATTGGCCAATAAAAATATTCAGGATTTCGGGATGAAGGGAAAATTTTGGTCTGGATGGCAGGATTGAAGAACCCTATTGTCAGCATTACAACAAGCTGTCAGGCATGACACACAATTGCTGGTTGTAGTAGCTTTCCTCTGTTAAAAACTGTAAAAATTAGTTATGTTAGATTGCAAAATTCCCAGTTATAATTCTTCTATTATTCTCATCAACAAATTTATTTGGCTAATCATGTCAGGAGAATTTAGGGCGTGCGAAATCCACAGGAGTCAGATTTTTTATAATTAGGTTATTATCTATTTTTGTCTATTTGGTCAATGAATAAAACAGCTGTACTTGTCTGTCTACAATCAATCACATAAATTTGGCAAAAGTAAATGGGGATGGTTTGGGCTATTTTAATTATTCCCAATACTATTTTTTGTGAACTTTAGGTCCAGCCAAAACCCAACCCCATGAAAAGTTTACGAATCAAGAAGTTATGCCTTAATATCTGTGTTGGTGAAAGTGGTGACAGATTGACACGGGCCTCCAAGGTGCTGGAACAGCTGACGGGGCAACAGCCAGTGTTTTCAAAAGGTGATAACATTGCTATTGTTTTGCAGGTTGCATTTGGGAAATAGAGTTGGCTCAGTGGTGGTAGGGCTGACCTTCCACTGATGGACGTGGAGGCAGTGCAGCCCAGTGGTTAGGACACTTGAGATCCAGATTTCCTGGGTTCAAGACCCGTTCTAGCCACTCGATCATTGAATTTGTTCCTGGTAGTCCCTGGTTCAATTTCTCGGCTGCACTTGTAAATAGCCAACTGGCTTACCTCCAGCCAGTTGGGATTCTTAACAGTTGTTGTTGTTGTTCTGTTCCGTCGTTACGTTGATTGTTTCATCAGCCC
>OX421453.1:3754285-3759285 GCA_949126865.1 Montipora capitata
TTGGTGCTCCACACAGGATTAGCAAAGAGGAGTCTATGAAATGGTTCCAACAAAAGGTATACTTTTAAAAGAGTTTAAAATTGTAAGCATTTCTTTTTATTGATGAAGGCTGTTTTTTTTTTGTTTTTTTTGTTTTTTTTTGGTCAATGTTGGCCAAAAATTCCCTTTAATAAACTTATGGGTTCATAACTTCTCCAAGCAAATGACACTTTGATTTAGAATATACTTATGAAACTTTCATCAGTTAATTCAACTGCGGTAATTGAAATAGATGGGAGTTGAAGATCATTGCAGTCAATCAGCAATTTAAGAATTTACAAAGAAAGCCGCCGGCCTGGAAAAGTCCAAGGCTTGAAGAGGGCTCAAACCCATGACTGTGTGTTTGCCAAGTCAGTAAAATACTTCACTGTACTATTCTACCAACTTAACTGTCAAGCCACTGGGAGATGGTCAGCCGCGTTTAACCCTTGGATAACTGCAATGATGTTCAACTCTCGATCATGAACTGACATTTCGGTATGCAAATGATGACTGCTCACATGAGTGAAAACACTATAAATCTTTGTATGGGTGTCTCTTTTGCACACAGCGTTTTTTAAAGGTGACAGTTACAGCGACTTTCATGTGACCTTGAAAAATAAATGTGAAAACAGAATGTAAACAAAAATACAAAACATTTAATTGGCTTATCGAACAAAAACAAACGAGTGCGAATTTTCATTGGCTTGGCGAACGCGGACGCAAACAACGTCATCTCTTCATGGAACTTTCTGGAAAGCGATCGCCATTTCGCTTTGACGTCATTTGAAATGCAGTAATGTGATTGGGCAATCGACCTGTTTACTGGCCATATTAGGAGTTTCCTTGACAGGAATAAGGAAGAGGTTTGTTTTAATCTTACCAAACATTAGTCCGTGAAACAAATTGCGAACACATTTTCACGGTCATGTGGAAGTTGCTCTATGTGCCCATTACCTTTGAATTTGGCCACAATAGAACAAAAACGTCTCTTGCAGGGTTTATGGATATAGAGCCCTTCAATTGCTTTAAAGCAATAGTAATATTATTTTCTGTATAGGCCAATTAGACTGTTGGTCAATGCGTCAGATGACGTGTCAGCTGACGTGTTGGTTGGGATCGGATTTGTTACATTCGCACCAAACCTTGAGTCAGAAATGCTCCTAAATTAGCTGTAACTTGGGGTAGATGTTCCTTTGCTAAACAACACTAGCCGTGTAACGTGAAAAGTGCAAAAAAAAAACTATACATCGTGGAACTCAGCCACGACATTTCATGTGAAATGAATTTTTGTTTCCATTTCAGTATGATGGAATACTTCTAAATCCAAGGAAGAAGCTCTGAATTGCTTATTAAACATACCTCAAACAAATGTAATTATTGTGATTATGTGTCCCTGTTTCACAACAATATTTCTCAGTTTTATTCAGTGGCAGTATAAAGTGTTTATAACATTTTGTTACTGGTCATTTCCCCTATGGTTTTTTAGGACTTCTTTACTATGCTGTTTGGGGGGTTTTGTTCTGTTTATCGTGCAGTTTACAATCAGATAGCGAGATAATATACATGTATGTAGTTACAAGTCAAGAATATTGCCAGCCACACCTAAGTATCCGGTACTCTTTTTGAACAGTGAGAGGAATCTGGTCGCATGCTTTGTACGGAATGGGGATGTCAGTTCTCCCTTCCCCTCCATATTCTGCCTTGGGAACAGGGGTTTCAATGATAACTTCTTTAAATGGCATTGGAGTGCTGGGTACACGTCTAAGCCTGGTCTTAATACTATCGAAATAAGCATAAATGCTAGAAACGTTGTCTTGTGTCTTTTTAACAAAACATTGACAAAAGCTACTAATGATTAAAATTCCACTGACTCATGCTTAGTGCTTCCGTTGCTAGTGAGGAACTAACCTGTGATCAGGCGTACTTTTCTTTAGACATGGTGCAAAAAGGTACCTTTAAGTCTAAAGAAAAGTACGCCTGATCGCAGGTTGGCGAGGAACAGGCTTTATTGTGGTAGCCTCAATATGTCACGCTCTTCCCTCACACATCATTCCACAGAATACAAACCCAGCAGACTTGGTTTCATCGTAATTCCTTGTTTATTACACACGGGTTTTTTTTTCGGTAATTCGATTCTGGAGGGGTGCAGATGTTGTTTTCATTTAAAACCTCCCTTGCACACTGAGTTTTATGCACGCATTGAAAATTATTTGATGTTGTCGTTGTTAAGATCCCTGAAACTTAATTCTGACAGATTTTTCCTATCTCACATTACCGGTAGCTTCGCTCATTAGTCTGTGCCTATCCTTTGTAACTTATGAGAGTTTTTTCCCCTTAAAAAAGTAGTTAGAATAATAATACTGGAATTCAAGTTAGTGGGTTCCTTTAGCGATTTACTGACTTGAATGTCAACAAAGCAATTCATTGCAGCCTTAAAAAACGCCACAGACACATAAACGCACACCATCTTCTCCAGCTGACTTGCACACTGACTCACTTTGAAGGAACTCATAGCATCCAAGCCATAAGTTCGCAGGCGATTTACCAACCTATTGTTCTTTTACTGTGTAGGCCCGGACGGCAACCGTAAGTGAGCTGTTTTACCTTTTAACTTGTCTTTACGCAACCACATTCATATTGCATGCTAAGTATCTTTTCTCCATTAGAGATGATTAGTTTTAAAATCTGGGAGATACTTCTGTCGTTCACTTCCTGTTGCCGTCCGCATCTGAAAATACTCCCTAATAATTATATTCCGGGCGTCACGCAGACACGAAGCAGGTAAGCTTTGCGTGGCACACTAAAATAAGGCTAGCGTTAGTGTTCTCGTCTAAATCTAAGCTTTCTCAGGTTGTACCAGTCGTTCGTATGTGTTAAGTTCGTCCAGTAAAGGCCTTAACGCCTTGTTACACCCCTTTGATGTACCTAAGTAAGACGTGATGGCCTTTTTAACATGAAATCGTGATTGCAAGGGTAAGGTCTTTAGCTCTGCTAAGTTCATTCGATTCCAATCGTTTAGCGTCCTGGTTTGGTCCTCTTTCATTCTCCTTTGTGCCTTGGTCTCTTTGAGGCGTTCAATGTCTCTTCTAAGAAAACAGAGAGAGATAGTGGTTAAAAGCATCTTTTGCATTCTGGTTTTACTCCTTGATACACCTTTGCTCGATTTACGCCACTCTTCGTTCCTCCCCAAGACAGGGAAAAAAACGGCTGTTAATAGATCACGTGATAATCTCAAGGGAATTTTCCTTTGGTTTTTGCCCCTAAATTATGCGTTCAGATGGCATACCTCAGGGGCACCCAACGTCAAGTTTTGGAAAATATCTGTTCGGAAGACGATTTGAGATCTAGAATTTTCGGAACATTTGTTGCAAAATTTCTTGCTTGGCTGCCTGTCCTTGGATTTTCGAACTTCTAAAAAATGGTATAATTGCCCATTTTTAATTGATTTTTGCCCTAAAAAGGTTACCTAGAATTTTCGGGAGCCTTTTTTCTGGGTGAAATTTTCGAAAAGGTAAGTTTTGATCCCTATAAATTTCGGATCACTAGACTTTTAGCTAGGAAATCCGAACAGATGAAAAATTTTTAGGGAATAAAAATATGCCTACATGTATGTCTACCGTTTAAATACCAAAATGCTATGTTTAGTGGTTTTGGGCTATATTCTCGTTAGGTGCCCCTGATGTGTATAAGACGACATTTGAAAACAGCAGTTCCCTAGAGTAACATCACATGGTCTGAATGAATGTACAAGGGTCTAAACGATGGTCCAGCGACCTTTGAAAACCAAAGCCATAATAGTTCATTGAGTCATTGACAGCCGACACATACCATCAAATTAACCAATCGTAATAAGTGCATCCAGTTAGGTGCTTTCAAACCCTCTGACTATATAAAGAGGTGGAGCCAATTTTCGTAGCCAATCACAAAGCGCAGAAATGCTACTTAGTTTGCAACAGGTTTACTTAAGTCAGTTTTTTTATCCTACCTGAAAGGCTGCACATGTGAATAATCCATGTTGAAATGCTGATACTGCTTTTGCTGGAATCTTGGATAAGTTACTTTTGGAATAGGTGGAAGTCTTGTGCTGCCTTGAGCATCGTCTTTTCCAGGAACGTTCTTGCTCCTGATTAAGAAGAAAGAGGCATGGTTAGTAAGTAAGTAAAGTCTTTAATTCATGAGGGTGAGCACGTAATAGCCGGAGCTAATAAACTTGTGGCCCTCTAAACAATGAGATAAAAATAAATATACTAAGCTATAAAAATACAACGAATACAAATACTATATATATAATCTACTAAACTATTTAAAAGATAAAATGTAGATAAACTGTTCCACGCTTTGCAAGTTGTGACGGTAAAAGTTCTTCCTCCTTCTATTTCGCAATTATACCTCGGTTATTAATCACCATACAAAAAACAGTCATTTAAATTTTCTCACGGGTCCAATTCTCATGAAATGCCAGATGATTACTTGCAATAGTTTTCAAGTTACAAAGGAGGCAGTCGCTTGGCAGCCGCGGGGGTTAAAAAGACCGGAGCTCATCGAGTAGCATGAAGCAGATGAGAGTATTGCTATCGCCCCATCAGGATCCTAGTCCATCGCAGGGTTTACCCCCAGCAGAATGTAGCCGTCACCCATTTATACACCTGTAGGTCTCCATGAAATGGAGACTGCTGCGAGGGACTACTATATATCAGGCGTCGGTTGTTCAAAAAGTGGATAACGCTATACACCGGATAAATCACTATCCAGCGGATAAACACTAGCAAAACGGATTGAGTTATCCAGTGGGTAGTGATTTATCCGGCGGATAGCGCTATCCATCGTTTTAACAACTGGGGCCAGATGTTTTGGCGAAAAGTATCTCGGAGCATCTTTACGAGTTTCTGTTCTTGGACTCGCTTAACGCCAAAGCACAAAGAACAAGACAAAATACTCCGTGATATTACACACTATAATTTATTTTGCAAATTGAGAAT
>OX421453.1:3761785-3771785 GCA_949126865.1 Montipora capitata
TTACAAACTACTTTCGGGAACCTGTTTTAGTCACCATGCCAACGCAACTGGCGCATGCACAGATACAATAGTTCCTAGGTCACTTCGCCAAAAATATTCCGTTTTCATAATTTGCGTTTTTGTGCGCATTGATATTCCGTGTATTCTGCTATTCCTAATCCGGAACGAGAATGGCCAGGATACTCCCAAAAGAATGCACCCTTAGTTTTACAGCGAACTACTTACCCACAAGCCTGAGAGATGTTGCTCTCGTACCCCACCCTGGTCGGGGAACATAGTCAATCTGGAAGAGGAAAGAACACGCTGTTCATATTTTGATTCTTCAATAGTTTTGGTTTTAATTAAATAGCATCTAAAAGTTCAAAAGTGTTTCATCATTGTTTGTTTTTACATTCCACATTTTAAAGCTGAAGAAAAAAAGTTGATAACAGTTTCTTTGTCCTCATGGGTATTCGACAACCTCGTTCCCAGGGCTTTTGTCCGCCGAGAGAGGGAGAAAAGTCCTGGGGACGAGATTGAATACTCGAAAAAGAACTTACTCCAAGAGTTGTCGCCAGAATATGGGTAGAAAACTAGCACTTCACGTTACCCTCTAATAGTTAAGTCTGTTGAAATATAAGTGCTACACGGCCAATGTCCCTTCCTTGTACTTAAACGTATTCATTGCCGTTACATTGACATCTTAAATTCCCACGATCTGCTCTTGTCTGACCTTGTAGCTCAGTGGGTAGAGCAGTGTTGATCTCACCCGAAGGTCGTGGATTCAATTCCTACACTGGTCAGAGTTTTTCTCCGTGTCCTTGTGCGGGCCCATTTCCATTAGAAGGGCTAACGCTTACATGGTTCATATGGGTAGAAACCTAGCACCTCACGTTAGCCTGTAATAGTTAAGTCTATTTGACATACTCGCCAATTACGACATTTATAGAAAGTCGTAAATATAAAGTACAATTTTTTAATGATACCTGATCATTTATCATATAATCAATGATGAACTTATTGTAGTAAGGAGACAAGTCGTTAAAAACGTCTGGAGTGTAAGGCTTCCTGTTAACAAACAAAAAACAAACGAAAGAATCATAAAACATCTGTAGTTATTGTGACGTTTAGGGTATAATGGTGCGGACCGGAAAGTTGTAACATACGACCTTGAGCTCTTGTGATGCTGTAAGTAATGTTTACAACATGCGCGGCAGTGTTGTATAGTTGCAAACAAATTCACACGGGCAAACCCAGTACGCTCGAAGAAGTATAATAATCTTCTCATGCAGGTTGATTACGTTAAGAAAACAAAACCTTCATCGGCTTTCTTCGCAGAAAAAAAAAAACACTGCGCTCAAAAAGGCAGTTAGTATGGGATATGTTTGTAACATCTATTACGCCACTCTCGGCTTTTCAGATCTTCCCGCTTGCATGTCGCACCAAAGGTACTCCTACACTTTAACCTGCTTCTGGCACCCAAGTCCGAGACAGTGATACACAAGTTGCAGGCAATTGATCCGTCTATGCCTTCGACTCGCGTAGCGTTGTCTCGGCCTTGGAGAAAATTCCTCTCGCATCCAGTGTACATACATTTTAATCTGAGATGAAAATAAACAAGACGCCTATAAGGGCGTATCCGTGGGATGCACAAACAGTTAACACAAATTGTCCAGTTACAGTGAACTTCAACTACAGGTAAACTTCGGAAAATGGCGAGAGATTACCAGAAAGATAAATCTATAATTTAACTTGAAGTTGTTTGTTGTAAAAACTCTTATTATTAATGTTACTAAATTTGCAAATGCAAAGAACGAAGCCCTATTAGGGGTTATCAGGATACGGGATTTTTTTATTATTTCTATTTTTTGAAAGAGACTTTTCAAATCCCGCAGTTTTACTTGCTTCCTTAATTCCGTTCATCCAAAAATTACAAGATCAGTTCTAAATAATCTGAAAAACTTATTACAAATCACAGTTCAACAACTTATCATTCTGTTTTCGAAGTCCGGTTCCGTAATCCTGGTTTAGATCCTTGAAAATTGTTTTAATCTGCCGTGGCAAAAAGACAACAACTGTACTCCATTTCTCTCAATGCTAAAAAATCTAAAATCCCGTAGTTGCGTTTTCCATAGTCCAGTCCAAACTTCTTCCCTTGCAATTCCATAATATTGATTTTCGGTGTTGGAGTAATTTGGTACCAAACTTTCCACAATAACTTGAAACCTCGTTAAGAAAAAAGTCCAGTCCGGGTTCAAATCGCCAACACTCTCTATGATCGATTCAAAACTCAATCAAAGCTACAAGTAGTAAATAGTTCTCAGAAACTACAAAAGTTCGTCATGATTCTACAATCGAGCTGAACAAAAAACTATCAAGCACGAAACCAAAAAACCCTAGTGATCGCTTCTCGAGAGAACAGACACACAGCCGACACTGTTTTGTGCCAGCCTCATACGGCCCTGAAAAAAGAACCTTAGTACAATGGACAAGGCGTCGGCAAGACACCGGGTTTTTGTTAGTTTGCTGTTTTTTCTTTCAAGTGTTTGAAGTTCGACAAGATATGTGCGAATTCAACACAAAGATCACCATAGTTGTTAAGCCCCTTCGAATGGGGTTAGTACTTGGTTGGGGTACCGCTGAGAAGTACCCGTGACGGCGATAGTTTTTTAATTGATTCATTTTTTATTTTGTTAGGCCGTTGAAGGCTAAATTCTTATTTTCTTTCTACGTCAAAACGACTAAACAAACTGGTTCCCAAGAAATATTGGAGTATTCGTTCTATGCAAAATACTTCTATTGAAGTATTCGTTCTATGCAAAATAATGTTCTCAGTGGAAAACACAAGAACGAAGCAAGATCTAGAAATAACGTAAAAAATTCTCCTTACCTTTAAAGCTTGCCGTTCTCAAAGAAAAAGAATCTGTCCACTTCATCAAATAGTTTAATACCGTGTCAATCATCGTGAGTCGAGAGATTCGAAAATAAAGGTTTGCTCTCATCGTAAGAACGGAAGTTCGTCACGGTGGCCGAGTGGTCTATCGAGCTCTCAGAATGCCACCAAACTAGTAAAGTGTGGGTGTTCTAATCGCGGCAAGGAAATTCGGAAACACTGAAGGGTAATAAATTGGATTCATCCGATCGGAGTGGACTATGTACATTTGTGACCACCAACAGAGACAAAGTTATTCGACTTCGGCATCCCACATAATAAATCTCTCTCGGTTATCCCTTAAAAATTTCTATCCCAGCAGCTCGAATAATACTATGGCTGTCCAAATTTCCATACAACTGATGACACACAGCTCTAAAAAAACAGCCTCCAGCACCACCAGCATCCATTGGTTTCAAGCAATCATTATCTCTTGTTTCAAGCCAAATTGATATAACCTCAATTCCAAGATGCTCGTTAATTTAACTCATTGTCAGCGCTTTACGATTCCTGCGAAATTCTTTTTTTTTTTCAAATATTCCCAAAAATATTATTTCTTGTCAAGCGTTGCGTCTAAATAAACGCTTAAAATTTAAGTAGAAATTTTTCTGTGACTTAATTACTTCTCTGTCAAAAATTTGTATAAGCTCAAAAGAGAAAAACATAACGCACACAACAAATTTTATTGCATTTCACTTAACGAGAGACCAATGCATATTCCGTGCATAGTACGGTACTTACACTTCCGGTTTGCTCACAATTGTGCTGTTGTTGATCATCTCTTTCCTCACGCGGTACAGTTCACCCAGTAGCTGAGATCGCTTCTGCTTTGTTTGACCGCCTGGGCATTGGGATTCCGTCTTTGTACTTTCAGTTTCTTCACATAAAGAAAATTAAATTGTCAGAAGCCTTGAGAATATTTGCTGAGTATCGATTAGTTTGTTCACGCGGAGAAAAGTTGCAGAGGGTCAAATTTATCCATCTCGCAGACATTTATTATTCACGGGACGTCCATCAATATTTTATCTCATCAGACGTTGAAAGGAATGAAAAAAATGGATAAAATTATAAACTCAGTTCACCCAAATTGCAGAGAAACAAAGCAACAAAGACACGCTTGAATCAAAAACGTTTTTCCTCTATGAAGAACGCAACTTTTTCTTGTTTTGCCAAGCGAAGAGGAAATGTAGGTCTGTCATTTCAAGTTTCTCTTCCTCTCTTAATTTCAATAATGTATTTGTCGAAGTAACTATTTGACTAACAGGAGACAAGAATGAATATTGATAAACTCATTATTTTGCAGCTACCATTGTTTTTCATATCAGTACTGCAATATTCATATTATCATATGATTTAGACGGTTTTTAAATTACAAAGCAACGAAACAAACCACACTGATTTGCGTATTGCAGAACGCCGAACGTCTTAAAACGGTATTTGATGTTAACAACTGTATATAATACGAAACAATAACTAAAAGATATCTATTTTAGGAATCGGTGCCAAGACCTAATTGCTGCAGACATGCACTACCAATATTGAAAGCTAACCATTCGGCATTCTGCAAAATACACCTGCCCGCTTAAAACGGGAAATTACAAACGGAAGCCTCCAGCTTGACATTTCTTTAAGTTGTTTCTCTGCTACTAGATATTTGTAGCTAAGTATAAGAGGCAAGAATCGAGAAAAAATCGAGAAAAAAGCAAGCTAAACGCAGACGGTTTCAGCCTGACGTTCGCCATTTGCAGCAAACGCTAACTTTGGTGCTGAATCCTCCCAACTCATTTCTTTACCGTGCCTTTCAAATCAACCGCTTGAAATGAGTAAATTTATGAATATTGGCAACCTTAGCGAGAGTGAACATAAAGCTTTGTTTATTTTTCTCCCAACGTTCACACCAAATTCAACGTTGGCACACTCTTGGTGGACTGGCTGCCAAGTAAGAATGCGCATTGCATGATTACTTTAGCTTGTTGCGGTTGTTACCGTTGTTGAGCCAATCAGATTTCGCGGAACGTTATAACATCCTCCAGGGTTTCCAAGTACAGTCGATAGTACTCAAACTACAGTTTTATAAATATGAAAGTTTACCCTTTGAAATGAATTCCAACAGAAAGTTGCGCAAGTAACTGGTTGCGTGTGTCAAGTTGCCAATACTGGGCGCTGACAATTCTCCGTCCCGTTTTTCATTTGCAAAGGCACATAATCAGACAGAACAAAAAATGTTTAATTATTTTTCCTATTAATTCCCGTCCGAAATCCACAACACTAATCTTCGATTTCCTCGCAGGAAAAACTGAATTGTTTCTGGTTACTTGTGCAATAAATAGATAAACTGCGAACAGCTTTCTTGTGAGGAAAATTTGACAGGGCTTTAAAAACCTGTAAAAGCTTTCAAGGACTTCAAGACGTGTGTGCTCGGTATGTTTACTTTTGCAAATCCTTAAATGGGTAAACCTTTCAAAGTTACAGCGTTTCTTTTTAAATGTTTGTTAAATTTTAATTATACTCCTCAATTTACGAAGGATTTGTTGCCCTACCTTGGTGAGTTTTCTCTTCATCGAAGATGTCAGTCATTATTTGAGCGTGCTTAAAAATTTCTTTCAGTTCTAAAAAGATAGAAATGTCTTGCTCGGTTCAGGTTTTCATTGGAATATCGCGTTGTTATCAAACTTCGCATTGAAAATTGATTATTTATTACAGCTGAAAGACGAATAAGAAGCTTTATAACAGCAATGGTTACAAACTGAACTCGGCACTTACCAAAAGAAACTGAACTTCGTAATAAATACTTCTCCGCAAAGTATAGTGTCTTTCTCGCCAAAGCTTGTAGGTTTCTTAGTCTCTATGGAAACTAAAACTGGAACTGGTCCCAAAGCGCCAGGGTAATTATAAGCGACTTTATTTGCATATAACTTGAAAAGTATTGTATAATGTACACAAATGAAGCCGAGAGGGCATCTTAAGCTTCTAGTTGACCGATAATGAGCTGTGTTTGCTTTAGCCTAATGGAAGGCATTTGACCATGCTCGCGTGGTCACATTTGTCCTAAAAACGATTAGGGGAAGAGTTGTACAGATTGTAAAGGAATTTGCGCCACCGTTCATTCCTCTCATTTTGATATTTGACATTCATACCTTTAAAAATATACAAATATTTCTTTCTAAATCTTAGACAACGTTAAGAAAATAAAACAGTAAAGATCCAATAAAAATTCAATTTATTTGATATTTTGGTAATTATTTATAATTTTCACCGCATCTTCCAAGTTATTACCCATTATATTTTAAAGCATTTATCACATAAAATTCTTCCATTGTACAGTGTATTAACTTCTGAAAATTCTGCCTTCTTAAAACTATGCACACATCTTAAGCCGTTCATTCAAAATTTGAAGAAAACACATTGGTTCTTTTTCAACAAAATCGCGACAAATATGATTTTTTTGTTTGCAACAAGATTACAAAATTTCCAAGACAACTACGATCTCAAAGCTTTAGTACCACCATTTTCCTTTGCTGAAATATGAAAGCAGATTTATGGTTAACTTTACACACAATTAAACCGCTTTTTGCTTCGTAAACGACTTTCAAACATCGCAGTCGATGGAATTATTCCATCCTATCTTGGGTGGAAAGACAAACTGCGACCTTAATTCACAACAAAACTCATTTCGAATTTCGCAAAATGACTAAAGTCTTACAAGTATTTTAGTTCTTACAAGAATGGTATGTTGTACAAGTCATTCAGTTAACCTCGTTCACTGATTCTTTAACCGCAAAGGGTTAAGGCATTTTCTGAATCAATGCCACCCTTTGCATTGACCATCCCTCAAATGATGATCCCTTATAAAGATCTCTAAAGTTTTTCAAAAACACAAGTTGCAAGTATGGCGCCGTCTGGAAATAGACTGCAATAAAACTTTATGCTTTTTCCAAAAAAAAAAAGTTTTTTAAACTAATCTAAAGCTTGAAAAAAAAAAAAGTAGCTCTCGTGCTGGCGCAAAATTAGTTTCACAACACGTTCACGACACACAAATTGAAACAAGAACCAACAGATCTTGAGAATCGTCACAAATATTTCAAGATAGATAATTTCAAGGCTGTGAAATTGATTCAGGTGTAGCTAGTTGTTGTAGCATTTAACTCCTCAGTCAACGGGACAAGTGCCCTACTTGATCCCCGGGATGTCCCGAGATAAGACACGATAGCTTTCTTGATGTGGTAACGAGGACTTGGGGGTAAATTATTGAGTTCAGCCAAATTCATTCGATGCCAGTCTTGCACTGTTCGTTCATAATCAGACTTGGCTTGCTTCTGTGCCTGTCTTTTTAACGTGTCGTTCAGGTCTTGCCTTAAAGATTAATGTAGGAAACGACGGCAATTTTGTGATGGTTGCATTGAGGATCGGAGGTGAAGAGGAATAATGGAATAAAAATAATTTGTTGGAATAATGGGGCGGAATAACGGAAGACTTTTATTAAGGACGGTGCCTACTAATTTAAAGGTATTTTTGCGCGGTTTACTAAATATGCGGGAAAAGCAGATCTTAACAAGTGTTATTGAAATCCCCCCCCAAAAAAACTGGGTGTAACCACGCATTTTTCGAAGATAATTTATCAACAATATTTGTAAAAAGCTTTAAAATACAAAGCAATGTATGGAGTTCTTTTCCAAATTGAAGCTTAAGTATCTCTGAAAAATGCATGGTTTCGCTGAGGAAACAATAGTGGCGGGCGAAAATCGCTTCGGACCGTAGTTAAATGAAAAAGAAGTCCTTGAAGTGTTACAAAACGCAACACCAGGGAGAAAAAGAAAGCCACAAAGTATGGCATCAAAAGATTTCAAGGTAGCAACTTGAAAACTTTATTTTGACAATTAAAGCACGTGTTAGTTTAATAACGCAAAGAAAAATATTGTAACATGCGGTTTCTTCCCTCTTATCAGCAACTAAATACTAGTGACAGTCCAGCTGCAATTTGAATCCACAACCTTACTAGCATTGTAGTGCAGCAATCTATTCAGGTATAGAATGGGAGTATAGCAGTACATTTTCTGTAAGGTCCTTTAAGGGTTTTGCAAGGCAGGACTACTTCATTTGACTTAAAAAAGCAACGGTAACAAAATTGGAATGACTTAATTTATTTTCTGCACTTAAAAACCATTCCAAGATATCATGAGGCATTCAGTAACTTTGTCCAGTATTTGTTAAAGGGAACCTCCACTCTTACTACAGAATAAGTTTAAACCAAAGGAAATTATGTGTACAAACAAATTTGCTCGAAATTTGCTTTTAAAAAATTGTTTAGGAAAAGTGCATTTCAAAATCGGTTATTTTCACTTTCAAATTTCGCGGGCGCTACCATCTTGAATAATTGTGACGTGTTATTACAGATTTTACAAGAGGGGTAAATCACTCAAGCAAATGCTCGTTATTAAAGCAAGGTTTCAAAATTATCTGTGAGCACAAACTCACAAAAGGGAGACCATGCAGGTCTGTCACATTCTTTCAAATTCTCGGCGCAGTGGGTTAAGTTTTTATTGAGTGTTGACATACAAGATGAGACTCTGAGTGGTCGCTTACAAGAGCTTAAAAAAACAATGGGAAAGCCCAGTTGTGTAATCCCAAAGGTGATCGTGTTCGCTTTAAACGGGAACAGCCGCTTACAGGAGCTTTCAATTAGAGAGTTAATTTAATTAAGTGACATTTAAAACGGGGTTTTACAGTGGTGGTTGTACCTGGAGCTGGTTGCTTATGAGAGTGGTTGCTTCGACTGTAATAAATCTCTGATTTGTGTTGTTAAAAGGCCTTGGGACATTTTCAAAAAAGCTGAGGAATGTAAGTATAAAGATAGCGGCTGGAGATTAAGAAAATGTATTGTGTTGTGTTTATTACTTATTAACAATTTGATCCATCCTGCCGGTCAAATATTCAGAACCCAGAACCATGTGTTGAAACGAAGAAAACTAAATAGCTGCAATAGGATCAGAATGAATACACTCCAAGAAGTTATTACAAAAGGAGACATATAAAACAAGATGTTTTCTTCCATACCAAGGAATGGAAAGAGACAGGCCTCCTAAACAATATTGTCTTTAATTAAATTTAAAGCCTTGACCCATACCCACATGCCAGGACTCACTTTCAGATTTGAAGTATCTCTCTGGCTGTTTGCCTCTGTTCTACTTTTTTTCTGGCAGAGATTTCATGATGATGACTCACTATTGTACTTAGAGTTAAGATCACTGACTCTAAAATTTGTCACCATGTAAGTGCTACCAGTTGCTGACAACCCATCTTCAAGTGTTCATTTTGTGAAAATTGACACTTTCGTCCATGGTGCAAGTTAGAAATTTAAACCAAGTTGTGCAATATTTTGGGGGAAGGCTCTTCAAGGCTCTTCATTATACACAATCCTCTTTATAAATTAATGTAGCTTTTCAGGATATGACCAGTAAAATAAAATTATAGTAAATATCATTTCTTGTTCTTTCATACCCTAGTGGATCCAAACTTCTATGCCAGAAACCACATGTTTCTTGGAAAGACATTTCTACGTCTGAAGAAAATGGATGAATTAGCTAAAATATGGCTGGACAAAGCGGCAAACAGCAATCCGTGGAAAACTGTAGATGACAAAGCAGTTTGTACTAAAATCTGTCTTATGTAGCCTGGAAGGAAAATAAATTCCTCCATTTTACGTGACTTGTACAGTTCAATGTTGATTGTGCACGCTTGTTAGGTAAAGTCTGCTACGAGCATAGAAGACCCATCAGGCCGGCACTTCTCTCCGGTTTCCGTAGCATGAAGCGACTAGGAGTATTTCTACTCCCCCCTGGATGGGATGCCAGTCCATCGCAGGGTTACCCCCAGCAATAAATTCGCCGGTACCCATTTATACACCACGGTGAAGAGAGGCACCGTGAGAGTAAAGTGTCTTGCCCAAGAACACAACACAATGTCCCCGGCCCGGACCTGAACCCGGACCACTCAATTCGGAGTCAAGCGCACTAACCATGAGGCCACTGTGTCTCCCACAAGGCTTGTTAGATAAACCAGAATTTCCAAATAGAGAGTCCAGGCAATATG
>OX421453.1:3776785-3779285 GCA_949126865.1 Montipora capitata
TTTGAGAAAATGTTAAGTGCAGTCGCGTGACAGACAACGCGTGGGAATCTGATAGCCTAGAACTTTAAAACCTTTTAGTTGAAACCCAAACCAATGATTGACAGTGATAAAAGAGACATTAGAACACGAGGATAAATAGAATGAGACTTAGTAATCTTGAGGGGGAGGAGATCTTTTTTCGGTGATCAATAAAGTAGAAGAAATCAGGATACCGTGTGAGTGTGTTGGTGGTTCAATCTTGGAGGCCATTGCCAACAAGACAACCCACAACAACTGGGTTGTCCGAGACTATGATTAGTGCGTTTTAAAGATGTCGACAGAGAAAGTCAGACACTCAAGATCGAATATGGAAACACTGGCCGTTTTCATGCTAGAGATGCATAATCCGTCTGGATCCAACTTGAGCAAAGATTAAGGTTGTAGTGCGTCTGCTTAGTTCGTTTAGTACAAAGCCGACGGCACAAAATGGATTATGCATCACGCTTAATTGTCTCAAGTACATCTTGGAAAGACGCGCTTCTAAGATTATTCGTCTAACTGCATGATCCGTCTTGAGCCCATCTTTATACTAAACGAACTAAGCAGGCGAACTAAAAGGGTTTGCTTAGTTTCCTTCCAGACGGATTATGCATGTCTATCTTATTGACTAAGTGTTTCCAAACTACACAATGATCAAGAACGATAGAATAATTAAAATTACTCGTCACAATCTTTTAAAATTCAACCATACGTCCCCAACAGACGAACCCCCGGGGCAGCTTTGGGGGTGGGGGTGCATGTACTCCCTCTCCCAAAAAAAAAAAACAACAACAACATCAGAAAACCGATTGAAACCTGGAACCCATTTCTCTAAAGCCCCGAAAGTTTTCGGGCGTATTTCCCTTCGTATCTTGAGACGGAAGACAATTTAAGCCATGAAACTTGGCAATTAGTGCGCAATTTTTTTATCTTGAAAGCTTGTCAAAGATCAGATTTTAAGAATAAGGAGATTGCAGTCTTAGAGATTGCTTTTCGGGACTTTCGAGAAACGGACCCCAGGTCTATGGGGAGGGGTGCTGAGGGTGTTACATTCTACCTCTTCGAAGACCTTTGAACGAAGGCGTCTCAAAGGAATGCTCTCCAGTCTGAATGGTCAAGGTGGAATTTCCGCCTTTATAACTGCAATTTTGGTTCCCATGGCCGTCTCTTCCAAGTTTGCCGAAAAGGTGAGCCACGAACAGAAAGACCAAACCACAACACAAGAACAGCACTAAATTAAAGGGTGATATATCCATCCGAAAAAGAGAGTTTTATCAGATATCAAAACACCCAGAACCGAGTTAAAAGACGAGGACGAAGGCCGACTTTTTCAGAACCGAATTCGAGACGCTGGGATAGAGGATGAAACACTCTTGCCGACATTTTATTCTCATATGATCACATATCCAGACTTCCTTCACGGTAGTGATTCCTTTTCTATTGGGCTTTTGAACTATTAAGGCCGGGACACACTAGGCGATAGGTCGCTGTGACAGGTCGCGGGGACAAGTCGCCGCAACAATTCGCCTCATGTGACACGGTTAATTTTGTGAAAATCATTGTCGCTGCGATCAGTTGCACGAATTCAAAACAGTTTGAATTTGTGCAACTGATCGCAGCGACAAAATTAGCGAAAGCAGCGTTGTCGTACCGTCCGCACACTTCCGGCAACAAGTCGCTGCGACGAAATATAAATGAAGCAATGAGAGAGCGTCATATGGTCCCCCATATTGAATAAGAAAACTTGTTCACATTCCCCCTCATACGAGATCACTGCGCGTGAACCGAACAGGCGTCGTGTCGCAGCGACTTGTCGCCTAGTGTGTCTCGGTCTTTAATGAGTTTGAGAAGAGAGTCTTCAAGCTCATCTGCCCCTTAGAATCAGACTTCGGGCCGCTTTCCTGTGCCTCATTTTATGGAGAGCTTTAACAACGAGGCCGGTTCAGAATAGAAATTCGGATTATTGTGATCACTTCACGATTACTTCAACTCTTACAATGTGTAAACTGTGTCTGTTATCCAAGATTGAATCTGGCACGAACGGCATTCAAGTTTGCAGACAAAAAAAAATTTAGCTTGTTCTTCGCAAGACGCTGATTTTGGTCACTTGACGTTATTAGGGAGCTTAAGCATGGAAGAGGACGACGGCTACGAAAATGTTATATTCTCATCTGAAATTTACCTTGGCGTTATTCTAATCACTTCGCGATTATTCCAAGTCATTCGGTATATCAAATATATATCAACCATCCAGAAATTAAACTGGTATGAACGGCGTGGAAGTTTCGAGAGAAAACTGAAAATTTATCGTCGGGTGCTCACGTCCACCACATAACCACACATTTAGCAATATCACATAGTTGTTTAGCCGAGAAAGGCAAAGAGATGTTCCAAAATATATACATGTAACACAAGTGCAGAGCGTGCGGAGCAATTGTTTTACCTCATATATACTATTGTTTTGTAACGTTCTCGTTCTTTG
>OX421453.1:3784285-3796785 GCA_949126865.1 Montipora capitata
ATTTGTAAATACTTTGGAATTTTATAACTTTCAACCACTTTTTGTGAATCGATTGTTATTTAAGAAATAGAAAACATGTACCGTGTTTCTATCGAGTTATAGAAACACGAGTGAAAGTTTGGGAGAACGAGAAATGCTGTGGGAACATAAGCCGCAGGCGAGTGTTTCCACAGCTGGCGTAAATTTTACTACACTAGCTGTTACCAAAACGTACTAACTTTTTGTGTCTTCCTTATTTGGGTCATTTCCTTCCTTCAACTCACTTATCGGAGACTCAGTTTGACTTGTGATTTCTTGAATCTGCTGGGTGGAGCAGCCAAGTGCTGTAATGGCATCAAGTACGACTGAAACGACATTTGCGAGCTATTAGCTGACACTTGCTTACACAATCTAGTGTAAAATTATAAACAGGTGGTATTTTAACCTTGCAAAGACCTTCTCACACTGTGGCAATGTAAACAAACACTGGCAAGGTGCTGTGCAACGTTCTCTTTACACCTTGTTGGTGTTGGCTGTATTTTTCCATCCGTCAGTGTTGTTGAAAAAGTGAATAAATATGGTGTAAATTTTACTTCACTAGCAGTTACCAAAACATACTAACTTTTCATTTCTTCATTATGTGGGTGATGTCCTTCCTCCAACTCGTTTATCAAAAACGCATGTAGATCTGTGCTTAATGAAATCTCCTGGGTGAAGAGGCCAAGTGCTGAAAAGGCATCAAGTACGTCAGAAACGACATTTGGGAACTATTAGCTGACACATGCTTACACAATCCAGTATAAAATTAAAAACAGGTGGTGTTTTAACCTTGCACACTGTGGCAATGTAAACAATCACTGAGAAGGTGTTGTGCAACGTTCTCTTTACACCTTGTTGGTGTACTACACTAGCTGTTACCAAAACATACTAACCGCTTTTTGTGTCTTCCTTATTTGGGTCATCTCCTTCCTTCAACTCGCTTATCAGAGACTTAGTTTGATTTGTGATTTCTTGAATCTGCTGGGTGGACAGGCCAAGTGCTGTAAAAGCATCAAGTACGCCAGAAACGGAAGCATAAAGTTCTGAGTATGACATTTTATGACCTGTCACGGCTGATAGACCCACTAAAACTTTTATACGGATGCTCCTCAACTTGTCTATACTTTTCTTGACCTCTGGATTCAGGTTGTCCCCAATACATTTAGAGTGCAGAATACTATATAACAGCGTAGGTGCATCCCACTGATTGCTATCTCCATTGATCACGGTAGCTAAAAATTGAGCATTTCTTGAAACACATGGCAAAACATGGAGCCTCAACTTGGACTCCTGCCTTAAGAAGTCCTGTCCATTCTTGGGTTGATCTTTCCATTCCCCGAGAGTATCCTTGTAACGGTTGTCCCATTCCTGTTTGAAGATAGTTCGAAGACCTGCAGATATTATATCATTGGTGACAAAGGTAATCGTGGAGTAGAAATCAGCAAATGACAGTGGTGCATCCATATCCAGCAAGGCTCAAACTTCAATTAAACCTCTGTCAGAAATTAAAAGTCATAATTAGAACAGCTTTATGTGTAATTCAGTTGCCCAGTCACAAGAGGAGGAGGGTGTGGGGAAGCAGAGGCATGTGTCATACAAACTACGAGAATAATCATGCACTGAAATGAAGTTGAAGCAAATTAAAATAGCATAAACATTTCAGAATATCAGCTGGCCGAGATTATTTTTCCTTAACTGTTAGACAGAGTGCACAAGGGGACCACAGCGGGGACGCGGGTGCAAAAAACGGAACTAAGTGTGCGTGCTAAATGTGGAGCTGTCTCTGGAATTGTTTCAACTACTAGTAGTTTCCTTCTGCCATTAGTAATTTGAAACAATAAGTCTTTAAAACGGACAATGGAAACTATGAACCAGCTAACCAAACCCCAAGAAGTGAAGTGTGTTTTAATTAAACGTTTACGTGAAAGCAAAGCATCTGAGTTAAGGTGGCTCCATATGGTTATTCACTGTTCATTCGGCGCGCGCTAGTTTCCACTATCCACAGGACTTTTAGCATTGCTCTCTCAAGTCTACGGAAATAAACTTGTAAAAGACAGAACTACTCTTTTCAACCATCACTGTTAAATTAACGGGGTTTTGCCTAGGATTAGAACTCTCTAAAGATAAGTTGTTTACAGTGTTTATTTTGCTTTTCCTTTGATTTTCTTCCATTTACTTCGGTGAAAATGTTCTAAACTTTGACATTACATGACATTTGTCCAGAAGAATCTTCTGAAGGCCAAAAAAGTAGGGGTTATAAAGGTAGTTTCATCGGTTTTAGCGAATTTGTGTTTTTTAGCTCCACTTAAAAAATTGTCTTACAAAATTTCTTGATTACTTTGCAGACAGAAGGTGTAAACAGTAATTACCGCTATGCAAAATTTGAAGAAATTTCACCGAACAAAACTGGAGATATTTCACGCGAAAGTTTCGCTTTTTTTCTATCGCACAACATACGTCACTGAATAGCAATTCGCCAAGAAATTCCCAACCACATGCATGCGCGCGCGTACCTCTGCTTGAGATCTAATGTTTACATGAGCGAAGAAATCGAATGAATTTGGAACAAGTGCTCAACCTCGAGCTCTTCGCAAAAAGGGACAAAGTGAGTATCTTCTTCGCTTGGTCTACAAATATGGGAATCCCCCTTCGGCGATTTTTGCTTGTTTTCCGTAGCAATCCCGACTCCAAGGACGGCTGTGTCCCTCGAAAGATGGGTTGTTAGAATCAGATAGTCGTAGCCTGCGAGCAGGCTCACTTGATAGGCAAGGGCGGTGGAGCCGTAATCGCGAGCCGGCGAAGCCGGCGAGAAGAATGGGGCGAGGAAAATCAATAGCTCGCGTGCAGGCTCACTTTTCCTCGCCCCATTCTTCTCGCCGGCTTCGCCTGCTCTCGGTTGCGGCTCCGCCGCCCTTGCCTATCAAGTGAGCCTGCTCGCAGGCGAGATAAGTCGTTCAGAACAGTGGGAAATGATTTTTTTTAAAACCTTCTGCTGGACTCCAAAGAATTTGCAGCCTTCTTACGGATAGGTAAACATTTCGAAAAGATGATACGTCCACATAATTTTGACGAAAAAAAGAGTTTGCAAAGTTGGGAAGCCATGTTTGTTTACTTTCCGCGTGGGAGAGACGCTCGTCGGTAGCGCGAACTTTAAAGCTCGCACCATCAGCCACTTTCTAGTAACCAGTTTGCGCACGGTCAGGAAACTACAGGTATATGAAACCAACTTAAAGAAGCTCCCAAGAGTATTTACGAATATCCTCACTACAGGGCACGAGTTACAAAAGGAAACCTAATTAATTTCTCTCATAGTTTTTCCTGTAGAAAATTACCAATATCGGTACCGATTTAATAAGGCTTATTTTTTGGGTGTCACTTTTTGGATTATAACCGTTACCATGGCAACATCACATCTCATGAATGCCAGCTATATTCCTATTTTTTGCCTAAATACCTTAATATTTATACTTTCCTTTTGACAAGCAAGGGGTGCTTAGGACTGAAACAAGAGAAAAGACTGCAGAGATGGGTGGAGCACTTGAGTGAAGCAAAACAACAGAGATGACCCAACGAATCCTGTGGAGAAGGATGAGATAGTAGAATCAGAGGAGATTGGGGAAATAGATCTAGGAAGATGGTGATTACAAGAGGTTAAGGCTGCATAGAAGGGGACAAAGCCGGGGAAAGCGGCTGGAGTAGATGAGGTGTGTATGGAATTCTTGAGAGCTGAAGATCATGGTGGATGGCAAAGAAGTGGATGACGTTGAGGAGTTTACATACCTGGGAGCTATTGTAGACAAGGTGGGTGGTGGTACCAAAGACATTTTGCACCGTCTACAGAAGGCAGGTGGCACATTCCAGAGACTAGGGAGGGTCTGGGCAGCTAGAGGAATCGAAAGGAGAACCAAGATACGCCTATTCAAGACTTTGGTTCAACCTGTACGACTATATGGCTGTGAAACTTGGAAAATCTCCACGAACAATGAACGGAAACTAAATAGCTTCCAGTGCCAGTCCCTGAGACATATAACACGGGTTAAATGGCATCAGAAAATGACAAAAAAAAAACGAGCGGGTGGTTCAGTTGGTTGAGATCAATGACATAAGTTGTGAGGTGCGGCAAAGAAGGTGGAACTGGTTAGGTCACATACTAAGGAGAGAGGGTGAGAACGACTGCTTTACTGCATTAGGATGGACTCCTGAAGGCCGGAGGGTGAGAGGAGACCAAAAACTACTTGGAGGAGGGCAGTCGCAAAAGAGCGAAACAAAGCTGGGTGGAAGAGCTGGAAAGTAGCCAAAGTGGTTGCACAAGACAGGGAGTATTGGTCAGACAGCGTGGAGGCCTTACGCACCTACTGGTGAGATGAGACTTGATACTTTCCATTGGTGAAATTTTTTATTCTTTGCCACATTATGGAAATGATATTGCCTGACCTTTTGAAGTGGTAAAAAGTCAAGGTCGTTCAGATGGTTTTGCCAATATTCTGTAATTTGTCATTTTTCCAAATATTATCGATTAGCTCGGACATATTTTAACAAATACAGGGTATTTGATATAGGAACTGTATGTGGTTAGAACTAAGCAAATTTTTGAAAAAAAAACTACTGAAGGGAATGCGAGAAAATTAGCAGTTAATGTCACAGATCCCGCGGGTATTTATATTTGAGACAAACTACAATAAACAAATGCTAGAGACAATGTTGGCATAAAAAGGGGAGAACACTGCTCCACGATTGGTGTGACAGACAACGCACGAGGTGAACTGCGCCAGATCAGACAAGTTGTAGGCCGGTAAAAGCCAAATAATGATATACAAGCCAAACTCTCCACAGCACTATGAGCTAAACCTCCAGCCAGCATCGTGCTATGATGGAAAGAGTGTAGGTGGTAGAAACAGCTCAAGCCAATCCAGATGAGGGATATAACTGTAAGCAGACAGTATTAAAGACAAGGATAAAGAAACTCAGTTCGAGTTGTTAGAATATACAGTAGGAGTCCATTCATGTCTCGTTTGCACTGCATAATGTTTATGAAATAACGTGATCTGTAGAGGATAGCTCTAACGAATCACGCTCCATTAACTACATTTGGTCATGCAGACATCACAAAAATCAGAAAAGCACACGCGATTCAGGCTTTGCGCACCATACTAGTGCACAGCTTGTGCACAGCCCTAAAACTCTAGGGAGCCTCCTTAAATATGAAAGATATGCAAGTTTTACAGCTCTCTCTGAGGATGGCACTTCTACAGAAAACTGACTATGTATAACTGGAATTCTGAAAGAGTGGTTTTTGACAATCTGAGGAGAAATCTGGAAGACCTGGGGGAAAAAATCCCCTCCAACCCACATACTAACTCTAACCTGGGACACAATGGGAGGCAAGTGCTCTAACCACTGCAATATCCCTGCTCCCCTAGGGGGCTAGCTCTGCACAATTCGAGCAGAAGAATACCCTTGGGTCATTATTTCCTGAGTAGGTTATTTCAGAAGGCAAGGAGGCAGAGCATAATAGCTGCTTTTGCCTATAACACTCTGCAAGCTATGAAAACATCACACAGCATTGACTAATATACGCTACACAAGACTGAAGAAACAAAACTGAATGAGATTTACTGTTTATAAAAGTAATTCCGGAATTGCCTAGTTTGGCTGCACTTCACAGTAAACGCTGTTTGTCCCTTCAAGTAAGGTTACAAGTAGCAAGTCACTTACCCCTTATGGACTGTACTGCTGAAGAAAAATTATTGTCTATTTCAGTGGTTGAAAATCCCTTCAAATTCAAAAAGAACCCTCCAATGAGAACCAGAAGCAAAGTCTTCCTGAAATAAATGACAAAACCATGTCAAACATCAGATAAATTCCAGTAATTCACAGAAGTATTGAATGGTCTCTGTTGCATTTTGGGCTTTTCTGTTCATTGCCATATTTGGGCATAGTCTCTGTTGCATTTTGGGCCTTTCTGTTCATTGTCATATTTGGGTATGCCCATATATGGAGAGCCTCATGTAAAGTTTTCTGTGTTCACATATTAAATTGCTTCAGTTGTTGTGTTCAGCGTTCGTGTTTAACGTTTGTATGTTTCTAGTTCTCGAGTTGTTATCAGCTACAAAATAATAGTCTCTTCAGTGTAATCAGTAGAGAAAACAAATATGGTCCTTATGAAGAAGCACTTTTTGGCTTGTGTCAAGTCCACTGCTAAAATAATAATAAAATAATTATAAACTTATACTATAGAATAATTATATAAAGTAAATAATTATGCTTTATAATTATACTATTATGGTGGAACTATTATTCAAAATCAGGCTACATTGTATGTAAAGCATGACTGCATGTACAAATATTTTTGGAATCTGCATCATGCCTGCCTCCAACCAGTTTTAAATTCTGCTCTTCACACTCAAGATTCAAGTGGGTATTTTCTTTGTACTAAATATGTTAAGCAAACAAATTTTGCTTCAAGCCAAACTAAATGGCATAAGAAAGGTATACCTGATTTCAAGCATAATTTTTAACAATGAAATTACTTTTCAGTTAGGTATTCCTGAACGATATTATCACAAAACCCTCAAAATTCAATTCAAACATCAGAAGTTGGAATGAGAAAATTTGATTACCAGCACCTATTTTCGTCTTGTGTAACTTAACTTGGGTGTAAGGCCTGATTCATCTTTCCTTTTCCTATGACAGTACTTTATTAAGCTGCAGCAAGTATGTCCTCAAAAAATCCAAACAATCTTAATCAGAGTGCTAGATGTCTTTGTGAGATATTTGAGAAGGGTGAACTGTTTTTTTTTTTTTAAGTCCAAGTATCAATATTTGGTGATTTTGATTATGTATTAGCCTCTGACGCATCTGTGTACAGTTCTTAATATCGCAAATGAGAGCTGTATTCGTAGCCAGGAAATAACGCTGGCGTAGGGTTCATTATTCATTATTATTATTATTAATTATTATTATTATTATTATTATGTACAAGGAAAGCATGTAGTCTGCTAGATATGGACAAACTACTTTAAGCATTTTGAACGTATCAAATGTCTGTTTATGAAGTTGAAACTATATCTCCTAGACTGAAATTCCCCTCAAGGTGACTTCAAGAGTTCTCCTTGTTGGAAGGCCTAATGCTACCACACAAAGTACTATTGTGGTGATGCTATAGTAAAAAACGAAACATCAACTATTGCTTAACCAGATCTTGACCTAATGCAGACCATGGAAACAAAAAAGCCCTACAAAAAGATATCTTTATTTTGGTTTTAACTGGTCATAAAAAAATGGCACTTCTCTGAACCTTATCTCCTTTTACTGGAAAGTAATTAGCTGGCCAAGTAAGTGTAAGTGTAAGCCGCGGCTTATTCTTCTTCGAATAAGCGGCCCTTAATTATGTAGCTGTAACTACCTTTTAGCCTAGCCTGGTAGCTCGATTAGCTCTGCTACTCTTCTAAACGACTTGGCGCCCATCTACGCCGTTTTCTCTTTGTTATTTGATAGATGTACATGTTATTTATAGGAGTGCCAATAAAGTTTAATATTGTTGTTGTTGTGGTTTGAAGGAATCTTAAAACTAAAGAAACGAAATTTGCGTTGAGGGTCCAACGCATCTAAAAAAAATGCGATCGACACCGGTGCAAACCAATAAAGCGCTTACAACTTAGGATAACAAATAACCTACCTTTGTACAGCTAAAAGGCCGTGGAAATTAAATTAAAAAAGGTTCTTATCGAAACGTCAAACCAGCGAGAGAAGACAACGCGCGCCAGAAGACTTGAACATCTCCTACTCATTGCTTACTCAGAGCGGTAACTACTTGGTGTAGGCACTCATATAGTGGTCCGGTGCGGCAGGTACAAAACACAGGTCACAGGGCACAGGGCACAGGTCATTGTTTTACCAATACAGAAAGTATCCTTAACATTAATAAGAGTGAAGTGACCTGTGATCTTCAGCCTAAAAACGTTTGTTTAGGCCTAATTAGGCCTAAGGTTAGCTTTTATGAATGTTTAGGATACTTTCTGTATTAGTAAAACAATGACCTGTGACCTGTGACCTGTGCCCTGTGACCTGTGTTTTGTACCTGCCCTGGTCCGGTGAGGTCACTCACGCTCATTTTGTGGGCTTAGAAGAAATCTCTGGCTGTACGTAAGCATCCCTCGTCATCCCTAGGCATCCCTCGTCATCCCTAGGCATCCCTTATCATCCCTAGGCGTACCTATCCATCCATTGTCATCCCTGGGCATACTAGAACATCCCTAAGCGTACTTAAGAATGCTTAATCATCCCTAGGCATCCCTAGTCGTACTTAAATATCCTTAATCATCCCTAGCCGTACTTAAGCATCTCTAATCATCCCTAACAGTACTTAAGCATCACTAATCGTACCTAAGCATCCCTAACGTAATCCCTAAGTACGGTTAGGGATGATTAGGGATACTTAAGGACGTTCGCGCCAATTGTTTCTGCGCATCCTTACTGCGCACGCAAATTCACACGCCACGTCATACACGAGCGCGCGCGCTAAGTAATAAAATGAGAGATGATAGGGCAAAAGGCCATTGCTATAGCTTTGCCTGGATTTAACGGTCTTGGACGTTCGGTGACCCCCATTTTTCTTTCCAGAAACGGATTTTATTTACAATTATCTCCACGTTGTCCAAAAATGAACAAAAACTCAATGTGGGAAGTTAAAAAAATTTCAAGATTTCTGCTCACGGGACATCAAATCCTGCCATCTTGCGGCTGCAAGGCGCGTGAAACTGTGGTCGCTAAATGCGAACTTGATCTTTAAAGAACCTCACCAGTTGACTAAATTCACTTAGTAAGTCCACTTAAACAATATTCGGCAGAGAAGATTTCACTTCAAAGATTTAATTGCAATATATTTAGGTTTATAGACACTGGCCTTATTCGCTAACGAAGCCCGATTTTGTCCCGTTTTGGGTGTTTTTCCGGGCATGATCTATCCAAAACGAAGTCGGTGACCCCCCATTTTTTTTACATTTCTGACATAACTAACTCATCATCTTAGAGTGGCAAAAGTTTCAGAAAAAAATCAATGTTGAAAAAATTTCGCGCGAACGTCCTTAAGTACGGTTAAGGATGCCCAAGTACGGTTAGGGGGTACTTAAGCATCACTAGCCGTAATTAAACATCCTTAATGATCCCTAACCGTACTTAAGCATTCCTAAGCGTACTTAAGCATCCTTAATCATCCCTGAGAGTACCTAATCATCCCTGATTGTACTTCCCTAACCGTACTTAAGCATCCTTAATCATCCCTAGACGTACTTAAGCATCCTTAACCATCCCTAGCAGTACTTAAGTATCGTTCTTCATCCCTAGCCGTACCTAAACATCCCTAACCGTACTTAAGCATCCGTAATCATCCCTAGCTGTACTTAAGCAACCTAAATTATACCCAGCCGTACTCAAGTACAAGTGAGCATTTTAAGCGTCCCAGTCTGCATGAAACCATCTCTCGCCTCTGTCTGAGACAAGACCAGACACGCACGGTTCTTTCGTTACGTTTATGCCTATAAAATCAACTGAAATGTCAATTGCTGGTACAAAAAAAAAAAAAAACAAAAACCCAGCATGTTAATTTTCTTTCGTAGGCTACGTATCGAAGAAACGGAACATTTGGGCATGCGCTGACGGAATGTTTGAATAAGAGAGAAAAACGCAGTACCTCCAGACACCGGCGCTGGAGCGTCGTACCAAACGAGTCATCCCGGGATTTCGGCCCGTGCGATCGCTTTTGGACGCAGTTGGCCCCTCGCTGCTTTCTGGTACCGATCTTGCCTCCCGGTACGGCATTGAGGGAGAGATATGTCGGCCCCTAAACCATATGTGACAAATCCCACGCCTACTCACAGCTCCAAACCGCCCTTGTCAATATAGCGTAAGAATTAGATGGCTTATATATTCAAGAGAAAGTCAATTTATCTGTCATATGGTAAGCATTGGAGTCGCAGATTACAAAGTGTGCGCATGCGCCCTCCTAAAGGTAACATACATACAGTCATAAGCTTTTTCCGAATAACTACAGGAGCTAATATCTTCGAGACATTACATTTACAACTAAAATAGATAGCATATACAGATACCTACTAAATACATAATATATAAAGATATATTCATTAAAAAGAAAAGCCGCTGTACAAAATGCGGCCCTGGATTCTCTTTTAAAACCAGTAAACTCATAGGTACGGATAAAATCAGGTAACGCATTCCGCAACTTAACTGATACATAAGAAAAAAGAGAGCTAAGACCACAACTGGTTGTTCCAGGTTTATTGAGGAACAGAATTTAATTTCCACGAAGATCATGCATGAGAAGGGGACGGGAGAGAAAACGTATTTTTCATATAAGCAGAAAAACAGTTTTTTTCAAAGTAACGCGAGGAAATTTTGAGTGCGCTTATTGCATAGAGATGTCGAGCTTGACTTTGGTAGTAAGAGGACAGGTAATCTGCGAATATAAACATCGTTATTCTCTTATTTACATTATTATACCGTTTCATTTGACACGAGAATTACAGCGAAATGAAAGCACAACTTTATCGCGAATTTTCTATGATAAAAGCTTGCTCAGAAATCCAAAATCTACGTTAACAGCACACACCAGGCCTACTCCTGAGTATCTGACTAGAAATCATTTCCTCTAGCCGCGCTTCAGCCATTCGATGAGGGCCAGTCTCGTGCTTCTTAAGTTGCCTCGCTCATGCCCAAAAAGAATTCTGGGTAATTCTGCCATTCCATGACAAGGGAAGACTCCCGATTCTCATTTCATAGTTTTTTTCATAAGTGTCGGGCCACCCAGTCCTACCAGCAAAATAAGGCATCGATTGAAGGTTTTAGCTTTCAAAACTTGCCCAGATTGTGTCAGTAGGTCCTGGAATTCGTCCACAGAAAGGCCAGAGAGACAACTTCACTCGTGAACCGCCATGTTTACAACAGACCATTTTAGGCGCCCAAGTCTGCATGAAACCATCTCTGGCCTCTGTCTGAGACAAGACCAGACACGCACGGTTCTTTCGTTACCTTTATGCCTATAAAATCAACTGAAATGTCAATTGCTGGTACAAAAACAAAAACAACAAAAAAAACCCAGCATGTTAATTTTTTTTGGTAGGCTAGGTATCGAAGAGCCAGAACATTTGCGCATGCGCTGACGGAATGTTTGAATAAGAGAGAAAAACGCAGTACCTCCAGACACCGGCGCTGGAGCGTCGTACCAAACGAGTCATCCCGGGATTTCGGCCCGTGCGATCGCTTTTGGACGCAGTTGGCCCCTCGCTGCTTTCTGCTACCGATCTTGCCTCCCGGTACGGCATTGAGGGAGAGATATGTCGGCCCCTAAACCATATGTGACAAATCCCACGCCTACTCACAGCTCCAAACCGCCCTTGTCAATATAGCGTAAGAATTAGATGGCTTATATATTCAAGAGAAAGTCATTTTATCTGTCATATGGTAAGCATTGGAGTCGCAGATTACAAAGTGTGCGCATGCGCCCTCCTAAAGGTAACATACATACAGTCATAAGCTTTTTCCGAATAACTACAGGAGCTAATATCTTCGAGACATTACATTTACAACTAAAATAGATAGCATATACAGATACCTACTAAATACATAATATTTAAAGACATATTCATTAAAAAGAAAAGCCGCTGTACAAAATGCGGCCCTGGATTCTCTTTTAAAACCAGTAAACTCATAGGTACGGACAAAATCAGGTAACCCATTCCGCAACTTAGCTGATACGTAAGAAAAAAGAGAGCTAAGACCATAACTGGTTGTTCCAGGTTTATTGAGGAACAGAATTTAATTTCCACGAAGATCATGCATGAGAAGGGGACGGGAGAGAAAACGTATTTTTCATATAAGCAGAAAAACCCTTTTTTTCAAAGTAACACGATGTCGAGCTTGACTTTGGTAGTAAGAGGACAGCTAATCTGCGATTATAAACATCGTTATTCTCTTATTTACATTATTATACCGTTTCTTTGACACGAGAATTACAGCGAAATGAAAGCACAACTTTATCGCGAATTTTCTATGATAAAAGCTTGCTCAGAAATCCAAAATCTACGTTAACAGCACACACCAGGTCTACTCCTGAGTATCTGACTAGAAATCATTTCCTCTAGCCGCGCTTCAGCCATTCGATGAGGGCCAGTCTGGTGCTTCTTAAGTTGCCTCGCTCATGCCCAAAAAGAATTCTGGGTAATTCTGCCGTTCCATGACAAGGGAAGACTCCCGATTCTCATTTCATAGTTTTTTTCATAAGTGTCGGGCCACCCAGTCCTACCAGCAAAATAAGGCATGGATTGAAGGTTTTAGCTTTCAAAACTTGCCCAGATTGTGTCAGTAGGTCCTGGAATTCGTCCACAGAAAGGCCAGAGAGACAACTTCACTCGTGAACCGCCATGTTTACAACAGAGCATTTTAGGCGCCCAAGTCTGCATGAAACC
>OX421453.1:3849010-3869905 GCA_949126865.1 Montipora capitata
TCGAATTGCATTATCCGATGATCCAGTTTTTAATAAAAGGGTATACAAGGGTATATAGGGGTATATAAGGGTATACATGGGTATATAGGGCTAATTATTTAAAGACACTATATATAGCTATAAAATACGCGTGGAAATACATTATAATTTAAATACACTATTATAGGGGATACATGAGGTACCTCCGACCCGCCGCCATGTTGAAAAGCCGAGAAGACCCTGGGAACCAGGTTGCATGGCTATTTGCATCGCAAAAACATGGCGGACGATCGTAGCCCTCGACGCCGCAAAAGAACTTTTTCAACGACGTCCACGATTTCTACCGACGATTATCAAGATGCCAGTGAGCAGATTGTCGAAGATATCACACTAGAATTTTTCTACAAGCCTCGGTCGATCACTGCTTTGGCTTGTTTGTTCGCATACCTCGTGTACTCCGCTTTCACCAGGTGGGCACAAGACCAAATCTTAGGCTTTCAAGTTTACAGCTGTTTATTTGCCTTCCCATTTAGTGAATTGGACCGCTTTTTTCTTTCAAAAAAGTATCAATATAATCTGCGAAAGAGGGATTATTTTTTAAAATAATCTGCTTTTCGCCTTACTTTAGCGAAGCGTGAATCTGCAATGATGCAATGATCCGGTTAAGTTAATTCGTTCTGAGCTCATTTAAAAAAGAAACCACACCTTTACAGTTCTCTTTAGATCCGTCAAGATACCCTCCTTTTCTTTCGCTTTGTTTGCTAATTTCTTACATGAAACTTTGGCTTAGTCTGATCAAAATATTTGAACTGGTCAGGTGGTCAAATCTATATTAAAATTATCTTATGATGGTAGAGTATAAAGTCCAGGAAAATGTTTCGCTTCAATGCTTCGATCCTCTTAATAGCAAGTGCTATTTGTTTTTGTGATTGACCCCTTTCTGTAAAATAATGCAAAACCTCAATTGTGATTATGAATAATTATGAAAAGTTTTTGAAATGAATATTTTTGAAGTTTTTGAAATTTATGTCTGCTAGAGTTATCTTCTGACTGATGTTGAGCCTGGGATGACACCACTCAAATTGTTTCTTCAGGCATTGGGTAGTTGCATGCAAATTGCATGATCCCATGTTACGATATTTTGGTCAATTGGTAATGCTGGGGTATGCTTAATAGGAAACGTTGTGGGCCCATAACAGAGTCTCTTTTTTTTTGTCTTAAAACATCAAAGGAGAAGGATACTGCCAACAGGGAATTTGAAGCGAAAATTAATATTTTCAATGAATTATCAATGGAATAGTTTTTAGAATGAAGTATCACAGTCATAAAAAAGTTACCTTTTGTCCCATAGTTACAGGGTGGCTCACCGGCAGATGCACCTTCACTAAGATTTATTATTATTATTATGTTTTGTTCTCTCCGGTTAAAAACAAATTACTTGGGTTTTGACAACTGTACAACCTATATTAACCTTGGTTGGAACATAATTTTTATTGACCTTGGTTAAAACAAGCCAGATCGTTCTGGAACAAGTCAACGTGAAAAACCAAGTTACCTGCAACAGAGATAGATAGATACAGGCTACATGTGTAACCTTTCATACTTACTTACGTGTACTTATCCTCATCGGGTCCATGAGGACTCTTAAGGCTGGGTAACCTTTCATAGTACTGTCTAAAACTTTCAAAGCAGAGTATTTGCCTCCTTCCACAATCACACACTCACCCTTGGAATCCCTTTACCTCCATCCCTCATTCCACTCCTCCATTCCTTTGTAAACAAGTAGCATGAAGTAGTAACCTAGACTAGTACATGTATCATCAGGTACATGTTTGTCCAGAAAATTGGCTAATTAAATGCATGCCAATTCTGAAAGCTTTACTAAGTTTACTAAGTCCCTTTACTGTTGACCTCAACTTTGACATAAAAGTAAAAAGTAAAAGTAAAGTGGTGCATTTATATAGCGCCCTTATCACAACGTCTCAAAGGCGCTTTACAATGATCAAATTTTACCCCCAGCGGACTGGAAGCATATACAGGCGCAAATTGCAGCCGCTTCTAAGCAGTCCGTGCATGCTGGTACTCATTTGACCGACCTCGGAAGGATGGAAAGCTGAGTGAACTTTAGCGGGAAAGAAGGTCACCAAATATTCCAGTCTCGGCAGAACTGGGAATGGAACCCGGGACCTTAGGGTTGGAAGGCAGAGATCTTACCACTGCGCCAACTCCTCCGCTCTAACCAGAAACATCTCCTCCGCTCATACCAGAAACATGTGTCTATAAATACAAACAATAATAATTTATTATTGACAGAAGTGATCCTCGCACTTACTGGTAGCTGGGCAATTTAAGCAACCGTCTCTTAGAGAGTTAGGGTTACTTGAAGCCACTTAAATTTCTCAGGTGTCTACGAGAGATGGATCACCTCTATCATTCGTCTATAACCTGCGCTTCAAATATACATTTAGTGTTTCATTCAATAATAATAATAATAATAATAATAATAATAATAGTTGTCATTATAGTGGCCTTATGTCATTCCACTAGCAGAAATACACAGTTAAGATAACCTGTAGGTAACCCAAATCCAAACCAACAAAATTGTTGTAAACAGATAGATGGCATTCAGACCCAATGAATTGACCTTTTATGATGGTTGGTGAGATTCTGTGTGCATCTAAAAAGCTGTGTTTCTGGTTACTTGTGGGAAAGGCAGGACCCAGTGGTTAGTTCACTGGACTTGCATGCAGATTTTTGCAGTGGGCTCAAATTCTTCTACGATCCACAAATACATTAGAGTTGTCTTTGGTGATTCCAAATTAATTTTCACAATGCTTTGTAAATTATAGCGAAGTAGTTGCCTTTTTCCAATTGAGTTTCTTAACACACACGCCACAAGAAGCTGATAGCTTTGAAATACTACATGTAGGTCCATGGATAAATAATGGTTGCTCAACATTGGGTACCAAGTAGCTAGCTTGTCTTCTGTTTTTAAAGGAATCCTGGTGCTACACGTGAAGACAACATATGGAGTGGAATAGTATCTCTTGCGGTTGTGTTTCTTGTTCTCAGCCTTCTCGTAATGCCAAATGGTGAGTGGGCTTAGGATTTTATTTTTCCAAACAGTCTGTGTTTTCATGCCAACAGTTGTGTCTTTCTTTAATGAGAGCAGGGATGCATATGGTACAGTGGCATAAATGTGTGGAAAGATTAAGGCGACCTCCAATCCAACAAAATAACTTTAAATCACAGGGAATAACCTCTACAGTCAAATTTTTGTACAATTTTTTTTGAAAGAGGGTGTTTGTATCTGAATTAAATAAGTTTTAGAATCGCCTATTTCAGTTTTAGAATTTCGTGGGGAACTGCCATCTTGAATAATTATTGTGACGTGTTACGGTTGTCCTATTGTTATTACACAAAAGCTCTTTGTGTCAGAACAACAGGGCAATGGTCACAGTTCATTTCAGGATGGAGGATCCCATGAAATTTGAAAGTGAAAATAAGCGATTATAAAATTCAGTTTCCAGTGAAACAACCCTTTTTTGGAAAATAATTTTGAACAAATTTATTTGTTTGCAAACATTACAGTGCAATGCACCTTACCGTGGCCAACAACCTTTCACATAAATTTTGACAACTACATGTAAATACGTCAACTCAACAACCCATGCAATGGTGTTCAACTTACTACTGTGCAAACTTTGCAAGTAGGCGTGACTGTCGATCAAAATCCACACACCCTGATTGGCAGACAATTATTTGTAAAGAACTTTGTTAGGTGGCCACAGTAAGGCACATCGCACTGTAATGTCTTCGGTTGAAACTTACTCTGTAGTAAGAGTGGAGGCTCCCTTTAATAAGTGGGTGGTGAGTTGTTGAGTGTGTGTTTGTCCACCACTCTTTTCAAGGGTTACTCCAGTATTCTTGGACTTACAGTATCTGGTTTGTATCCATTGTCCTCCTTCTCGTCATCATCATCTTTGCTGTTGCCGAATGGATGAACATGGTCCTAAAGAAATGAACTTTTTTGTAGCATCTACTGATCAATGAAGCCACGTGAATTTTTCAGGTGTCTATAAATGACAGTAGTATTGCTTTGATTGTCCAGTTAAAAGCCCACCTTCAACCGACAGGCTTTTCGATCATTTGTTTTTGTTATGGAAATTCACATTGCTTATTGTTGTGATCTGATTGGATGAAATTCAGCTTTGGCCAGATTTGTTTCAAGGTACACAATGCCTGTCTGTTGAAGGTGGACCTTCAAAATGTGAAGATCATTTCTATCTTTTGTTTATTACCCGCACTTTAAGTGTACATTCTTTCATAATACTTGTTGGCAACGATATGACGTTTTTCTGTTAAGAAGGGAAATGGTATCAGTTTGGGTTATGAATAGAAAAAAAAGGTTAACTTTAGTTAATAACTACATTAAACTGCCAGTTAAATCTGTCCATACAGCAACTGCTGTCTAAAAAATAATGCTTTATGCCAGTTAGTCCTGCAGTAGTTATTAGTCTTCATAATAAGGATAAATGAATTTACATGTATGCCAATCCTGGAATTGAAAGGACACTAACATTATTACAGTAAAAGTCCATGTATAATCCACACTTTTTTTCTTATAATTGAAGTCATCAAAACTTGGGGGTGCAGCTCATCTATGGAACCATCTGGGGTTGGAATTCAGAAAGTGAAATTGCATCTCTATGTGCATGGTCTTATGTGTTATGATGCGCAGATTCCTTTCTTCATTTGAAGCTTGGCTACTAAGCACCCAGAGCATTTTAAGTGTAAGGTGCACTGAATTCAAACAAAAAATGTAATTTTGCTGTCTTAAGACTCAGTGAATGTAAAAGTTCGAAACAACTTCTATGTCGGTGTTTTCAAACCATGTTTGTTTGTTTGTCCTTGTTTGTTTAAATACTGAATAGATATAACTTCACTGGAACTTCAAACTTTGATGTCTTTATTTTTGTCCAAAATCTGCCCTACCAAAATTAATTGTGGGTGTGGCTTATTCATGGGTGTTGCTTAATTATACACAGACTTTTATGGTATTTGTGCTGTTCTTTGTTTGGTTAGCAATCATCTTTTTTTCAACTCTCCACAGGTCCTTTTATTCGCCCTCATCCAGCTATATGGAGGTTTATTTTTGGTAAAATCAACAGTCTTTCCTTGTATCTTATCTAATCACACCAGCCTTGCCTCTGCCTTCTTGTACATTACTTATTATCCTTCTTAATTTTATTATCTTGAGATGTTCATTGGCCCTACAAAGAACTTTTATTAGAAGATTTTCAACAAAGTCCATAGACTTCCAAAGCTGCCTATACACATGTATATATAACTAACTGCAGACAGTAGTGTTTCGGCCTTCTGGGCCTCATCAGTGCAGTGCTTATGTCTAGGATGGAGGTTAAGCTATAAAGCCACCCCAGATGTCCCACACATGTGGTACATCCAAGCCATGCCAGAGTGCTCAAACTAGCAAGCTAGTGAGCATGTGCAATTGCTAGCGGCAATGACTCATCCTAGTAGACTGCTCAATTTGAACATGAAAGCAAAAGCTTTGTAATGCCAAAGAGCTATATCTACATTTGTAACTGCAGACAGTACTGTTTTGGCCTTCTGGGTTTGATCAGTACAGTGCTGATGTCTAGGATGGAAGTTAAGCTATAAACACACCCCAGATGTCCCACACATGTGGTACATCCAAGCCATGCCAGAGTGCTCAAACTAGCGAGCTAGTGAGCATGCGCACTCACTATGTATATAAGTAATATATATTTGTGTGTTGCTATAAAACACCATGTCCTTAATCAGATTTTGGGGGAAAAAAATTCCACTTTTTTTTTTAAATTAGTGTGAGAATGAGGTATTAAAAGTTTTTACCCAAGAGGAACGAGTCTCCTGAATAATACATGCGATATGTCCATTTATTTCTAGGATTACAGCATTATCAGATGTGTCCTCTTAATTTTCCTTTGAGTCTGAATGGGCTTGGGGTTATAGTCAGAGTTAAGAGAGAGAGAATGGCTTTGTATTTACATCATCATATCACAAAATAAATTAATGTCAGGCTGCTGCTCTGCTCTGTTTGAGATCTGTAGCTAATATACAATAATAGGCAAGAAATTTGCTAACATCAACCTACATGTAGTTTCTTTTGAATTTGTGGCAAAATGCAAATTCTCTGCATTATATGTGGTGTTTTCTGTGACCATTATGCTACTCTGTTGGTTTTTGAATGCTTTCTATTTATATGTATGTCTACCTAGAGGTACACTGTAGGGTGACCTACATGTATCGTGATGTGCATCGCCAGCTTTTTGGACGTAAATGATGGCAGAAAGAATAACAAGGACACTTTGTGACTTATATCATACTTTGCATGCATCTCATTTTTTAAATGTGAAATCATGGTTGTACTGTACATGTAAGAATATTTATTGTACTTGATCCTAATTCTAAGCTCTTTATTATTTTTGTTGTAACAGGTGCAAGTGTTCTTTACCTACTGTTCCTGACATTTGCTTTGTTCCAAACTCGTGATGACTTCAGAAAGATTCTTTTTTTCTTTGACCCAAAATTGGAGCAAGAAGGACCAGACACCAAGGTAAGAGATCGAGGCATATCAGGTAATATTGACGTAGATGTACTATCAAATTCAAAGTACACATCTGGTAATTACACTGTATGTTGTAACTTCAGGTATCCAGAGTCTTTTTGATTTCAGTGTGGAATATTTTTTTCTTGGGCTTGAATATGATTCAAACCCAAGATTAACAAGGAATTTAATCCTGCAGGCTGTAGCTGTTCAGTTGTTGAAAGGCCTTATGACTTTATCCAGTGGATAAGTCACTATCCAGAGTATACAGGGGTGGATCCAGGATTTTCCTTAAGATAAGAATGGTGTAGCTGGCTAGTGTTTTTTTTTTGTGCAGAATATCAGGTCACCTCAGGGGAGGGGAGGGGAGGGGGTGTCTGTGTGTGTGTGTGCACCCCCTGCACCCTCCCCCTAGGTCTGCCCCTGGTATAGAATTTACTCCATCTTGAACTTTAGCCAGGGTTTTCTTGCACTCCTTTACTTACTGTAGGTGTGCTTAGTCTCAGTGTACATAATATATTCACAACCACTTGATCAAATCTTTGCACCGGTTGAAACTGTCGGTTAGTGAGCAATATACTAGATAAAGTTATCATGCTTTTGAGTATAAACTGGCCGGGGCCAGGGGGTGTTTCTCGAAAGTTCCGAAACTTTTTGGGCATATTTTGAATTGGTTGGTGAAATAAAGCGCTTTGTATCTTCAAAAGGGAAATGTGTCAAATCATGAAACTTTGGAATAATTTTTTTGTTTTCTAAGGACTTGAAAACATGTTCAAAGATCCATTAATTTTTTCATAATAAGCAGATTTTAATGTCACGGATCGCTTTTTGGGCCCGAAAAGTTTTCAGGGCTTTTGACAAACAAGCCCTGGGTGATAATAGTCCAGGAAAAAACTATTCTTTTCGCCTTCATGATATTTTGACAGTGTAAACGGACTCTGAAAGTGGCTTCAAATAACACTCCTCAGGGCAGATGACCTAATTCCATCCGGGCCCTTTTATATGAGATTTTACTGCCCCATCAGTAAAATATGGTTAATGGAACGTTACCGTACTAAAAGGGCTATTCATGTCGCGATAGTTACCTTTGTGTTCTTTGTAGTCGGTCATTCAAGGTCATAAAATCATTGGTTTTGTTGTAAATAAAAATAATGAGGACATAAAGACTTTGTTCCTAGATCTCAGAAATTTATAATGTACACCTACATTGGCCAAATCTGTTAAGGCCTGATTCATTACTGCTGACTGAGCACATGTAATGCCTACCTGCTACATAGTAGAACCTGTGCAACTGGCTACTTTAAGATAATAGACAGAGTCTAGCTATAAAAGCCTCAGTTAGCCGTCCAAGGTTCACTTGGCAGTTTGTGTTCTACAGTAAACCAACTGGGCTCTTTTATACTACATCTACACTCTTGTGATATTCTACATGTAGCTGTATTGTGTTGGAATGTTTTCTGCAGGAGTATGCTGTCAACTGTTCTCAAGTGACCTTAGCACGACTTTGGTCCCATTGCGATGTTTTTGCCTTTTCCCATTTCTTTGGTTGGGCGCTAAAAGCCTTGCTTATTCGCCATGCAGGGCTTTTATGGACTGCAAGCATCACATGGGAAGTCACAGAGGTGAGGTTTGCCTGTGACCATCTTGTTTTTGAAAGAAAGGAACATACACCGCGGGGAAGCTTGCAATTGTGTGATGACAATGACAGCTACACAAACATGTGCAATGTGCTCTTAATTGACCTCTCCCCATTAAGGGCTTTTCAGGGCCAATGCAGGGATTGGCAAGTGGGTGGAGAAATTAGAGTAGGTGGAGGAAGGACAACAAGTGCCGATGGTTCACACTTTGGGAGGGGTCTGGGCATTTCCTGCATTAAGCAAAATTCTTTTTCCCATTTTTTTTCTGATCCAAGGTCCTGTTCTGTGGATCATATTTTCTCGTGTTATTTCCAAAACTTGGGCCGGGTAATTTCTCAATCAAGGTACATGTAGGCTCCAAATTTAAGTGAAATTAGTTCATATAAATAACTGCAGTTAAAACGTTTGAATGGCAAGTTCATTTATTGATAATTTCCCTTCAAAACAACAGTACAGTGCAATGGAATCCAATCCAATGCAATGTATTTATTTTAGCTGGCCATTTCTTCTGGAGAGAACAGGACAGCCACAACACCAGGGACTCCATCGCCTACTCCTCTCGAATAGTGTGTGGGTTCTTTAACTTCCCACAGGGAACATATGAACATGAAGGATATTTGTGAGATAGGGCCTACAGTTTATAGTCCTAATCAGAGAAGACTTGTAGACAAATGCAGGGAGAGGGTACTGGAATGGGGAGGATTTTGTATTCAGAGCATCAGTGCGTATAATCCAGTAGCTTGACCAGTGCGTTGCCTTTGTTTCTGCAGGTGTTCTTTACCCACTTGTTGCCAAATTTTGAAGAGTGTTGGTGGGATGCATTGGTTTTGGATTTTCTTGTCTGCAACGGTTTGGGAATTCACTTTGGCTTATATGTGTGCAACAAACTGGAGATGCGTAACTATCATTGGGAAAGCATCAAGTAAGCAATAATTTAAACTCATTGCAAATATTGTGCAGATTCTTTAACCTCCCACAGAGTGTACAAAGACTGAAGGATTGCAAGACAGGGCCTGTAGTTAAGGCAGCACTTTCTACCATGGCATCTGACAGGATGCGGCGATGCGGATCCGCATAATTCCCTAAAATCTGCATCCTCCGCATAATTACGATATTTTCCGCATAAAACGGAAGAAATGCCTGATTAATTAGTGATAAAGCAGTTGCTTACCATCCTCACAAACATAAAAGCCAAAGAGATTGACTATTTTGAAACGCTTATTTTCCTGAACATTGAGGAAAACATGCCACTTCGTTCGCAAGATGAAAGTTCGTAAGCAGTTTCCACACATTTTTCGGCAATGAGCCTGGACTCTAGTTTAACCATTTTTATAACATACCCTAGGCTCAAAATTTTTAAAATTTTTAAAAAGATGCAACAAGGTATGAAAATTTAGCCGCAAGTTATAGTCGCAAATTAAATTACATCATTTGTAAAAGTAGAGACAATCATTGCAACAAAGTTGTTCAAAACAAAATAGGAGCCCGCAATACGTATGTGTAAAACACCGCTGAAAATGGTGAATGAGCGAGAGAATGGATCGTGGTCAACCACATCACAATTTTGCTCTATATCTCCAACTTGAAACAAAATTCATGACGAGAGAAAAAATGTTTTTTTATCGCTTTATTTATTTTAGCAAAAGTTTCGGCAAAATGCCAGTGAAAGCTGGTCGCAAATTGGCGCAAAGGGAAAAAATTCAGTCGTAAATGCGACTGTATTGGTCGTAATTTCGAGTCCTGATTTACATATACCATAAGCATGTAAATATATTGGACGGCCTAATTATTAATTCTGTAAATTGTTTAAATTTCCGCATAATCCAGTGTAATTGAAATCCCCATAATCAACGCATGTTTACGCATAATGTGGCCAAGAATTTCCGCATAATCTTTAATTTTTTTCCGCATCCTATCAGAAGCCCTGTTCTACTCAGTTATTTTAAGACTGAGTGTTGGTCCAGCCAGGGTTCAACCCAGCAATGTCTGGTGCTCTGCCAACTGAGGCAAGGGCTTGTGGAGACCAAACTCTTGAAAAAAGTTATTGCAATTGCATTGAAAGGGACTGAGGATCTTACAGTGCAATGCACCTTAGGTACCATGGCCACCCAACAAACTTTCACATTTGACAATATTACGAGTAAATACGTCAACTCAACAACCCATGCAATGGTGTTCAACTAACAACTGTGTGAAACTTGCTAGGAGGCCTGACTGTCAATGAAATTCACACATCCTGATTGGCGGACAATTTGCAAAAAACTTTGTGGCCACGGTAAGGCACGTCGCACTGTAAGAACAAGAAAGACAAGCAACATCTTTTAAAATTTAGACTGTTTATAACTTAGATATTATTAAACACAAAGACACATTATAATGGGCATGATTCCATGTAGGAACGTGCAACAATTAATCATGAAATAATTGGATGAGTACAAAGCTTAATGAGAATACTGTAGTAATTTTGCAAAATATTGACAGGATGTCACTAAAAACTGACTTCCAGCTACAGTTTAACTTGCTGAAAAAGCCCCATATACAGTATGAAGCCAAAACATTAGTGTTAAGGGAATGTTTGTTTGATGTAAAGACAGTTTAAAATTTGACTGGATTTCTTAGTGATTGTTGCATTTGTTTTTTTTCTTGGCTTAAGTCCCTGCTTGGGGCTTTTATCTGTAGTTAATATTTTTCTGCAGTATTACCTGTCAAGGGATATTAATTTTGTGTAGCTATAATAATACTAGAAAGCTTTGATGCACAGTCCTGCAGTTCACCCCAGCAAGGGGTATTACCATATTAGCATTTGGCCAAGTCCCTTCATGTGGCTATTTATAATAATTACACTGTATATCATAATTATTTCTGTAATTTTACTTTTCAAGGGATATTCATACAACCACTGGAAAGCTTCGTCGTGCAGTCCTGCAGTTTACCCCAGCAAGGTTTACAATTTGTTTTTATGAATGCATTGTTTATTGTACTGTACCTTGAGCTTGTTAATTCAATACTTTTATAATATTGACCCAATTAATTAACCCTTTTGCCCCTAATGGGCACTCCATTGACAAGTAACGTCAGCTGACATTAGACAGAGTAAAAAAATTAATGGTGGTTCTCTGGGGAGGGAACGTTTTAAAGAGAAAGCAGGATACCTCTTGGATGTCTAAATGAAGAACAGGCCCAAATTGGTGATCCTGTGGGTGACAATCTTGGCTAATACTGTAATTTATAATAATAATTATTATAAGTGACTTGTAATGATTCAGTGCAAAGCCAACTCACCATCTAATGGCCATGCTGAGAAACTGTGCGCAAGAATCAATGACTGACTGACTGACCCACTGGCTGACGTGCTTACTGAGCAGGTGACTGAGGGCATGACAATGGGGTAGGGGTGGGGCATAGGGGGTGAGGGGTAGGGGGTGAAGGGTACAATAGCTGAAACAGCCCAAATCTTTACAAAAATGCTAACCTTGGGCCTAAACATTATCTAAAGCATACCAGGTGACTGACCAGCTGACCTGATTATTTGACTGACTGGTTGGCTGGTTGATTGGCATGTCAGTTATGCACTGACTACCTGCCTCACATGTAGGCAGAGTGACAGACTGATTCACTTTCATATACAGACAAAATTAATAGAAAATGTGACTTTCACTATTTCGATCCTAAATGGTAGGTAGGTAAAGTCTGCTATGAGCCTAGAAGGCCCATCAGGCCGGCACTTATCTCCGGTTTCTGTAGCATGAAGCGACTACGAGTATTTCTACTCCCCCCTGGATGGGATGCCAGTCCATCACCGGGTTACCCCAGCATTACATGTAAATTCACCGGTACCCATTTATACACCTGGGTGGAGAAACGCACCATGAGAGTAAAGTGTCTTGCCCAAGAACACAACACAATGTGCCAGGCCAGGACCCGAACCTGGACCACTCGATCCGAGTGCACTAACCATGAGGCCACCGTACCTCCCTTCTAAAAATCAGGTAATAATTTTCTAGACTAGTTTGCTTGCACAGTCGTTTCCTCAAATATGGGCTTACTTTATAAACTGATTCTTTATTGTATTGTCTACAGTTGGACTCATATACGCTGGATGGACCCAAAATGCTCGTACATGCGGTACTTTGCTATATGTCAAATGATGATTATTTCCCAAGTAAGTGAAGTTACATTAAAAACATAAAAATAATAATTATGATGAAACCTTGTGTTAACTGTTTTGTTTGGAGTGTAGAGTTTCTGGGCGCACAAACATTATTACTGAGTAACCTATTACAGTATTACTGTTATTATTGTCATTACTGTATTATAGTTGCAGACAGGGCCTAGTATCAGGACAGATATAGAGGATATTGCATGGCTGTGCAGAGATACGAAATTTCTCTTCGAGTGTTGAAAAATAATTCATGAGTGAGCCCAGCAAATGAGTGAAGTGTTTTTCAACATGAGAAGAGAAATTTTGTATCTCCAAGCGGCCATTTAATATCCTATTTATTATATAAACACCAATGAAATACAAAGTAATAAGTTCTTAGTAAAACATTTTGTTATAAAAACAAGCGATAAAAAATAAGAAGAATGACGTTTCAACCACTCCACGGTCATTTTCAAATTCAAGTTCACGGATAAAAAATTCTGCATCTATACAATTTCTGAGACAATGGAATGAAAGGTAAAAAGCTGACCTTCAAAGATCAGAGATCAGCAAACAAACTGTGTGAGCAATTTAGTGATCTTAGCCGAAAGATAAATACCATTTTAGTACATCCTGTCTTTACAAGCTACAAGATCAAAGATGAGCTTAAAGCTAAAAATGTGCAGAACCTAAACCTCCAATTGTGAATAAGCAAAACGTTGTACATTAATTTTCTTAGCTTTAAGTGTGATGCAGATTATGTCGGCTTTACAAGCCGACACCTACATCAACGTGTGGAGGAACACAAACAATCGGTAATTGGCAACCATGTAAGAGAACAACATGGACATGAGCCACTTCATGAAATCGCAAAGAACTTTAGGATCCTTAGGAAGTGCTCAAACAAGTCCGATTGCTTGATTTTTGAAGTGTTTTTAATTCGAGACCTTATATAAAGCCAAAATTAAACAAACAGAGTGATTCCATCTGCGCAAAGCTGTTTGCTTAACACTTCATTCTCTTCATCTCTTATTTACACTTCATTTTGGCATTCTGTTATTTTTGTTGTTCATATAAAAATTAATGTTATAGTTCAATTTTGACTGCTAGTACAATTTGTTTTTGAACTGGTACGCAATAGTTTGAACTGGTACAAAATAGTTTGAATTGGTACAAAATATTTGAACTGGTACAATTTTAATTGTACTGGTTTATTTTCATCAACTGTCTAAAAAAGGGATTTTCCCTTTTTTTGGGGTGTAGTTAAAAAAGTCAGGGGCTTGGGTTTTTTTTGTTTTGTTTTGTTTTTTTTTTTTGGGGGGGGGGTCTAAAAAAGAACATGCCTGCCCTTCTTCTTTCCTACCCCTCCCTCATCTTCCTCATTACCTCTATTCTACGCCACCCTTTCACATTTCCACCCCCTAGTGATTCAAGAGAAATGGAAGGGAAACTATCTTAGTCACAACTTAAGACATTGCAAAGAAAGAAATGGACATACCACCAAGGAAAACTGCAAACACCTGAGAGAAAAATTTTTATCCCAAAGAGTAAACTCTACAACACTCTAATCTTAGCACACCAAAGAACAGCGCATATAGGACGTCAAATAACAAGTAAATGGATGAATGGCATCTATTCAGAAGTAAGCGTTGGAGTTGTAAACTTGTTCTTAAGTTTATGTCCATTGCACGAACAGCAGAAGACTATCACTAGCGATGTTAAAGTTGTTACCAAACCCTTACAATCATCTTTTACAGCAGCATGCAAAAAAGCAAGTGGGTTATAGAAGAAAAACTTCTGATTGGTGATGAGTTTCCCCTATACAGTGTACTACTCATTGAGAATGTCTTGATATGGAAAGACAAAACAAATTGCTACAAGACACTAATCTCAAAATACTATTTTAATGACAAAATAGCAAAATTAAATTGCAAGATTTCTGCACTTTATTCTTGTCTTATTGAAACAGTGACATAATTAATTTTATGTATTGTACAGTTGTTACAGTCTGCAAAATAAATTGTACACACAACATGACAAATGTGTTGCCAGTATGTGCAGGTAAAACTAATCTAAACCAAATAAAAATTGCTAACAACAGGACTGGTACACTCATGGTAACTTGATGATAAGCCAAAAAGCAATCCTTAGCCCTTACCACAACATACACTAAATGAACAGGCTTTAAAATAAATTCTTAAGGTTTATGTTTAATACATCATGACTGTAAATAAAAGCTACAGTGTAACCATTCTAGAACAATTAAGTGTGTGGCTTAAATTGTGTATATTAGTGCTTAACACCACTCATGTTATTCTTGGTCAAGCCAGACTGCTATTTCTGTCCTACTCTGAATGCTCAGCAAACCTTATTTCAGTAACCTCTTGAACTAAGTAAATGAATGGCAAACAGCTGTTGTCAACGAAGTGTTTTCTTTGTGTTCAACAAACATTAAACTGTTTTCACTGTTTTTGCACCTGGTCCAGTACAATTAAAATTGTACCAGTTTAAATATTGTGTACAAGTTCAAAAACAAATTGTTCCAAAGTCAAAATTGAACTACAACATATATAAATACTTAGCTTTTTACCTTTCATTCCATTGGTTCAGAAACTGTATATAATTATGCAGAATTTTTTATCCATGAACTTGAACTTGAAAATGACTGTGGAGCAGTCGAAATGTCATTCTTCTTATTTTTTATCGCTCGTTTTTATAACAACCAATGAAATACTAAATCACATCACGAAAGGCATCGAAAGGTGTGATTTTCGTATGTAACCATAGCAACAGTGACCTTTTCATGTGTGAAAATAACATGCTATCTTCACATGTGAAGATATCATATTTTCTGCGAAAAAAAGCTCACTTGGTATTTATTTCATTGGTGTTTATATAATAGTAGTTTTAATCATGGTTTTTTTGTGTAATTTTAAAGAAAGTGTCTTTCCCTGGTTACAAATATGGAAATTGCCAAAAAAATAGAATTTGACTCACACCTCTAACAGCTTTTAGACTCTACACTCTGTGTATAGTAGCTTAACAGTATACTCTGGCTGTTTTATGGGATAGTTAACAAAGCTCCCTGTAAATTGTCTGAGTTCTGTAGAGTTCATGGGGAATTTTTTAGGAAAGTAATAAATATTACATGATTGTATGTTCTATACAGTGTAAATAGTGTCTAGCATATTTCCACTTAGTTATTAGTTTAACTTTCTATGTGAATGAAAACTACGAAATGAAATTCTGAAAAAAAATTCATCTTTGGACTTGCTTTGAAAATAGGCTGAAGTAAATACTTAAATAACCTGTTAATTTTACTTTATTTTCCTCAGATTGTAGAGCTCAACACATTTTTTCTTAAGCATATCCTTTGGGTTCCAACTGCTCACTGGCTCAATGTCTATAGACTGGGTCTAATTGCGATTATTGTGGCACCATCTTTAAGGTAGCGTAAACTTGATCTTGTGTGATCCACAGGATAAATGTTTGTGCATTGCATGTACATGCTGCAGTATTGAATGAATCCAGTTGCTTAGCCCTTTTGCCGAGAAGGAGTTTGTCCAGGGTGTTAAGAGTTTATCTACAAGTGTCACTCTTTGGTGAGAGCAGGTCAAGGTAGAATGTAAGAACAATTCCCCCTCATACTTGTTGGGCACTAATTTCTTTCAGCTTATCGGTACTTAAAAAAAAATTTTTTTTCGTTCTCAGTGGGTAACCAAAATGAATTAGGAAATAATGCCAATCCTTCACCTTCAAACATTGCCTGCAAAAGTTCAAATAAATACCTGATTACAGTGTAGAAGAAACAAAGCAACCAGTTAGAATTAAATTAAACTGGGATGAAAAAATTACATGGAAGAGGTATATTTAATTTTATGTTATGTACCTGTAGCACGTAATTTGTATTTTTTTCATCTCAGTTTAATTTAATTTTAACTGGTTGAATATGAAAGTCTGTCAACTCTTGTTTTCTTCTTTTGTAGACAGTACTATGTTTACGTGACGGACACCAGAAGTAGGCGACTAGGGACTCAGGCATGGGTTTTGATGTAAGTTACTGCTGCATTAGTATTCATTGCGGGGGATTTCATATCATGATTTCTGCAATTTCAAGGTTTCAAGGCAATTGCCCTACATAGGACTTCAAAACCCACATTTCACTTTTCCAGTGTTTTCAAGTAAACTTGCTGTGAGAGCTGACCAGTCCATAAGGATACAGAACATTGAACAGAATTCCAATTCATGACCATGAGATTCACTCCTGTGTTCATGTACTCCTTCTGACCAACTGAGTAGCCAATGAGTTGGTCCGTTTCTAGTGAAAGTGTACAGTTGCCATGATACCCCTCAAGAGTAAATTAATTCATTGATTGTTTGGAAATTTAGGGGTCCATTGTTATCCTGGTGATCTGGTGGCAGAACTCGGAGGACTGGGGAGAAAAATTTTAACGCCGTATCCCACAACCGCGCGCGGCCTCATTTTCGAATTCAACATGACAGAGGCGAGGTTAGATCTCGTCAGGTCTACTTGAATGTTCATTCAGTAACAGGAAATGTGGTTGACACAGAATGATCCGTTGAGTTTTGGTGATGGAAATACCACAGGGAGTTTGGAAACAACACCTAAGGTCGCGCGCGGCTGTGGGAAACGGTGTTAGAATTTTTCTTCCCAGTCCTCCAAATTATGTCACCAGATCACCTGCATGAAATAACTGGTCAAAACTGCTATACTCGAACAGGACCCACCTTTGGGGTAGAGGGGGTTTGGTGGGTCCTGTTCGAGTGTAGTAGTTTTGACCACTTTCCTAAAACTTTCCTAAATGAAGCAGCTTTTTGTGGGAAGACTACCTTGACCCATTGACACCTCAAACACCCTAGGTTGCCCCCAGTTGACAAGTAAAACTGTCTGACATTAAACAAATTGAAATCTGTTAATGAAGTCTCACTCCCAGGGGTCAATGGGTTAGCAAGTTTAATGCCTATAAAAAGATTTGAAAATTTGCACTTCCAAACATGGAACATGTGTAAGAAATCTGTAATGTTCTTGATTTGGAAAGCATGACCTGGGCTCACAATAATAATTCCATTATTAAAGGAGATTAGGTGATTTTTCTGTTATTCAGAGGAACTGCTTTTTCTTTCCTAGAGCTATCACATGTATGGAGGGCCTGATCTGTGTTAAATATGGACTGGATATGTTCAAGAAAACAGAAATTGTCAGTATTGTTCTGTGGCTGCTATTTCAGGTAACTGTTCTGTTATTTTAACCATTCACCTCCAACCAAATAACACTATTACAACAAATTTTATCTTAAAAAATAACATTTTAAAGGTCAAATTTGTTGTAATAGTGTTATTTGGTTGGAGGTGACTGATTTTGCACCAACCTTTCTCCTCACCCAGATCAAGAACTTTTTTCTGCAGTAATGATGGTTGTACTGTAAGATATTATTGTGGTTGGAAAGGGCTGAGTCCCAAGGCCAAGTTGGATCACACATCCATGGCTTGATTAATATCACCAAGGGTCATGAAAGAGAAACAAAAACTCTTTTATCATATCCGATACAGATATCTCTTCATATCATAAAATTTGCGTGCGTTTTCCCTCTAAGAATGTCTTGTATTACAGAAATGAGCCCTATTACACAAGCTTGTTTTCCTTGACAAGGTCCGGGAGAAATTGTTCAAGAAAATACATGTAAGGTTAAATTGACAATTTTTCCTTCACAAGGAAATAATTATTGTCAAGGATGAAACTTGTTCGTGTAAACGGACAACAAGGAAAGGGTGGCAAGGAACATTAATGAGATTAGTTCCCATTATCATGCTCATGCATGCTCATTTCTACAAAATGGTGGCTAAAACAAAAGCAAGTTGGTCTGGAACGACAAACCAGGGACTGGTACATTTTTTTAAGTACTTGTTGAATAACAAGTATTGCAGGCAAAGGCTATAAACTTTTCAGGGAAACTTCTTCATCATCTACACTATCAATAATAATTGTTATTCCTTGTCAAGGAAAACTTGTTGATCATTACACCATGTGAGCAATGATGATTATCAGGGAAACCTGTCAAGGAAAACTTTCTTATTGAAACAGGGATACATACAATTGATTTGAGGAGTCAGACTAGCATTCCAAGGCAGCACTCATTAACCACCCCCACACTTCCAACCTCAACAATCGTATGTGGATTGAGTTTGAGGCGATCTCAACCTGACTGAATGGTTTGTCTGCATGGGTACCGTGGTTTTCCTCCCACACTAATCACTCCATTCTCATGGCTGTGTTAACTAGATAACTTCATTGGTTAATGTTTATCCCTCATGAAATCATGATTGGCCAATGTAGGGGGTTGTATTCTCAAGTATGGCCATCATGGTGTGGTCCAAAAGACAATATAATTATTATCTTTCTGACCCACTTTTTCTGGGCCACATTGTAAGTCTTGGGACCTTGTTTTTTCGAGTTTGGTTTATGCCTGAGTGCAAAATTAAACTGGAAAAGTATGGGCCATGGCCTACAGTACAAAGCTTGTTTTGAACATGGGGGTTTGTCTCAGTAGTAAGTTCTCAATGCTCATCATGCTCTGCAAAGGTTACACAGCTTGAGTGGACTGTTGGCCCAGTTCAGACATTCCATAGTTTGAGAATCCGGTGCATGAAACACTGAACCTCTGCACCTCCAAAAGTACTCCCGTTACTCAAAGTTGAATCATTGCAACTAAGGTCATGTTCTATTGAGATCAACCGTTTTTAGTTGGTTGGGTTGGTTGGGTTTTTTAGTGTTCCATTCAGAAAAAACCGTTTTCGGTTGGTTTGGTTGATCAACTTTTTCAACCGGCATCAAACTAGGTTGAAACGGTTGAAAAAGCATTGGCAGCGACCGCTGTCGTTTACGCGGGCCATTTAAAGTCCGCCACGGGCTCCTGTGTTGCTTTCCCTCAACTTGTAAATGCTGTGAAGTCTGGTAATAACTATTCCCAGGACTTTTACCGCGTTTCAACCGAAAACGGTTGGAAAAGTGTTCTATTGGGAAACCTCAACCACTTCATCCTAAACTGGTTGCGGTTGAAATGGTTGATCCCAATGAAACACGACCTAAGACTTCTACTATGACCAAAAAATCAATTTTCATTTTTCTTTGGATTTCAAAGCTACGTTACCTAACAGTAAGTGACCTACGTTTATAGCCTTGATTTCAAAAACGTACCTGTTAATTTTAACTGGAATTTTCCTATTAATTTTATTGGTACACCATTACTAACTTTAAAATCTTGAGAGAGTAGGGTCGAGGAGAAAATGACGTCAAAGACTCAATAGGCCGAGACTTGTCTCACATAAAAACCACTGCTTTGCTGTCCATCACTTAAACATTCTTTGAATAACGGCGAAGTGGATGATCAGAGTATCTCAAATCTTTGTCTTGCAGATGGCAATAAGCATAGTTGTGCTTTATTTTATGGTCATGACAAAATCAAAGGTTTGCTTTTTCTTGTTTGTATGTAAACACATTTTGAAATACTGTAGGTCGTTATCCCTCTTGTTGCATAAGCTATATATAGGAAAGTCCTCCCCTTCAAGGGAGGGATAGTGAGAAGCACAGAGTTCTGTTGGAATTAAGGCAGACTGAGGGAGGGAGGGAGCATAGAGCAAAGCTACATGTGCTTTACAATGACTTGAGCATTATTATTAAATTGTTAAATTATTAATAAAGCTAATGAGGACACAAGGTTTACAAGCATTCACTGAGGTGTGTGTGTGTGTGTGTGTGTGAATATTATTTGCAACAAGGTCATTAAATGAATTGAACTTTAATTAACATGTCAATTAATTATTTTCCTGGAAGTCATGATTAATTTTTATTCTCAAAACCATGGAACTCAATAAGATTAATTTACAATTCCTAAAATAGACTAAAATTAATTTAAATTTTAAAGGTCTTTTGATTTAAAAAGCTTGATTTTTAATGGAATGATAATTTATTTAAAGGGTCCATCTCATATTTCATCCGTTGATGATGCTTAAACTTAAACTGATTTAAATGAAATATTAAGACTGACCAAGTTACGCAAACAATAAAGTGCTATCTTTTTTACACTTTTTAGCACAAAACATGAAACTCGTGAAAAAGAAAATGTTGAAGGAAGTCAAAACTTATCTAATGCACTCTGCACAAAGTTGCAGATTTGTTTCCTTGAGAAAATTGTTCCTCTGTAGGCAGTGAAGACTGGGACTACGAGAGGAACTCCTCCCATTTTTCCTCCTTTTTGTCGTACCCAGTTCTCTTTTTACTTTTTCATTTATCCCAGTCTCTCTTCATTACCACTGGAAGCTCAATGAAAGAAAAAAAGTGACTTAACTGCAGAGGAGGCAATTTGCTCATTAGATCCTCAATTTTTTTTTTATACTCTTCCTGTCTTTGTTTAGGAAGGGGAAATGTTGAAGAAAAACATAGTGGAAAAACTTGCAATGTTCAAGAATATGTAAGAGATTCCTTTAAACAGTTTGCATGTCCAGTTCAA
>OX421453.1:3870105-3872605 GCA_949126865.1 Montipora capitata
AGTAGAGAGATTGTTCCATAACTTCGTGACAATGACAAAATCAAAATAAATTTAAGACACATGAACCAACTTTTTAAAGAATGAAGGGGGGTAGTTTTTAAAGAAACTGTGGTTGCTGCGTCGGTGGGGAAGTAGTATACAAAAATTTGGTTTTATCAACGGAGTTGATAATGTAAATTGGCCACCGTACAGAGATTCTAAAAGCTGACGTTTTCGGGCGTTAGCCCTTCGTCAGAGCGAATCGAGGAATTATGGGTTACGTGTAGTTTTTTAATAGTAGAGTAGGAGCTACGCTATTGGTGGTAACATGGCAACGTGAAAAACAGGAATATATTAGTTAAATGAAAAGCGTTCGTTAATACCGTGAGGATTAAGGGTGCCGATTTGGAAGATGAATTTTTGTTCCAGATTCTTGCGGCTTTCCGTCGTACCTAGATGTAGGGAAAGGCCACAGATAGCCATGTGTTTTTTTGGAGTGGTTAGGGAGATTAAAATGACGAGCGACTGGCTTAGATGCATCTTTGTCATTCTTCTCAACATCGCGAAGGTGTTCGCGGAATCGGTCATCTAGTCTTCTACCTGTCTCGCCAATGTATAATTTATTGCATAACGTACAGGTTATGCAATAAACCTCCCTATTTTAATTTCCCTAACCACGCCAAAAAACACATGGCTATCTGTGGCCTTTCCCTACATCTAGGTACGACGGAAAGCCGCAAGAATCTGGAACAAAAATTCATCTTCCAAATCGGCACCCTTAATCCTCACGGTATTAACGAACGCTTTTCATTTAACTAATATATTCCTATTTTTCACGTTGCCATGTTACCACCAATAGCGTAGCTCCTACTCTACTATAAAAACTACACGTAACCCATAATTCCTCGATTCGCTCTGACGAAGGGCTAACGCTCGAAACGTCAACTTTTTAAAGACATGTTTCGACAGTAATACTCATACAACTGTCATTGTAACCAAATTTTAAATTTTAACGTTTTCCCAATTGTAAAGGTTTGTAGATTAAATTAAACTGATGATAGCAATGAGTAATGCCAAAACAAATCTTTAAAGAGTTGGGTTGTGTCTTAAATTTATTTAGAGGGATTGTTGATGACATCTTTAAGTACTTGAATGCCAACCAAAGACTTATTACTGGGTTGCCTATGGGCAAACCCAGTCGAGGTCTGCGTTTTGTTTGTTTGTTTTCTTTTTTTTAGTTTTTTTTTTTTCCGTGTCGGTAAAAGTCTTGCCTGTCACTACCCTGGTAAGTGGTGTCTTTGTGCATAGAGCCTTCTGCGCGTATTTTCTTAGGATCGAGAGGGTAGTGGAACTGCGTAGATTTCTCTGGTGGACACAGTAGAATCATTAACTTAGCCTGCAATGGCGTCGAAAGTCATGTAACGCGAATGGCGTTTTAGTGGATCCTTAAACAAAATATACCCTTATGGAGTTCAATAATGGAAAGTCAGTTGGATAAACTAGTCAGGAATCTCAAAAGCGACGAGTACTGGACTTCGACAACAATCTATCGCCCGTCGAGACGAAAAGGATTCTGTGGTATTTTCTGCCTTTGTGAATTATAATATCATGTTGTGTATTGAATTTTCGAGCTTAAGGTTGAAATGTGATATGGGAGAAGTTTTTTAGTATTGCTCTGTAAGCTGGAAGGGTTCACAGGCCTGTTGGAAGCGTGCTTGAGTTTCAACAAAATGAGCCTCAAAATCAGTGAAAACTTGTGACGCAGATGAATAATAAAGTAGCTGCTATTTCCAAAATGATGGAATTACCTGGTGATAAATAACGTCGTACGCGTCTTGGAGAGTAAATTTTGACTTTGCATAAACAAGAGTTGGGCGATTGGGATCTTTGTTTTGACTTCGCTCATTTCATTGTCAAACTTTAAAACACTTGACAGAAAAAGAAACTTACAAGAACCCGGTATCTTGCCATCATTTAACACAGATGCTTCAATGTTTGCGAGTAAACATGCCGCGGTAACTTAATCACGGCGCCCGCTGAATTCCGGCCATGTCACTTTTGCAATTTACTTGAACGTAGCAAAAATCTCCCAAAATGTTTGTCGCTGATCGTAAGTTTTTATATTCTATATTCACGGTTCAAGATTAATGTTGTTTTCATGTCGTAAATATTTCATTCTCGATCGACCGTCCCGGAAACTTCCTTCTGCTCTTTCTACTGGCCCCCCTGAAACTGTGTATCAATAGTTATTTGCTTTTTCATCAATATTTGTTTTGCATAAAGCAAGCTAACAAAATCTGTACCTTGCTGAGTTCGCATTTGTTAGCGTTAATAGTATTTTCAGTCAGATGCTTCTGCTTTTTGTGACGGGTTTATTGTTTTGGTCTCCCATCCTAACACTAACTCCGCTCAACAGGGGTTGACTTTAGTGAAGTTTAGTATTACAAAGCTGTCAGATGCTCAGAGGGCACACTTGTGGTGCAAAGAAGTTGTGAGGGAACTTGAAAATTATCAACATGTC
>OX421453.1:3877605-3910105 GCA_949126865.1 Montipora capitata
TAATGGCGGACCGTGAAGTCCAAAACTTACACTCAAAGTAAACGGCCTTTGGATAAAAATCAAAGCTAAAACTTTTGCCAGTCAGGTGTTAAGCAAACACACTTTCAAAATCTGAAGGAAAAAAGGAAGTGGTTGTTTTGATCACAGGGGCACTTTAACTCTACTGTTATCCTTTTTTGCTAAGTATGTTCTGTTTAACATTCATTTGTCAGGTTCGACTCACTACCATATTTGGTAACTCACGTGACCAAAACAGAAAATGCCTAAAAACTCAAGGAGTTAACTCACAATTTTTTTTTTAACACAACAGTATGAGAACATTCTAAAATAAAATCTTCAGCATGGATTTTAAAAGAAATTATTTCCCAGAAAGATTATTACATCATAAGGCTCTCCTTTGCTACATTTGTCAAAACATCAGTTCCATTTTTTGTCCAAATAGAAATTCCATGCTACGGTTTACGAAAAATGATGGGACGGTTCCCATCCGGTCAAAAAACCGCCTCTTCCTTTCACTGAAACTCACGGCGGAGAACTGGGACTAGTTGCGCATGCGCGTTATGATTTAAGTGATGTAAGATTTTCATTGAAAAAGTTACTTCAAAGAACCGTCCATGCAACCTTTTGGTAGACCTCTTGAATGACTAAAAAGCTCCCTTAGCAACCATTGTTTTTCTGTAGTTAAGAGCCAATTCCCCCCCCCCCCCCCCCCTTTCCTGCTTAAGCGGCAATAAATATTTTGAGCAAGAGCCGATACAACGTAGATTTGATTTTGGTGGTGTACTATATTTCGGCTGGCTAAACCAGCCTTCTTCAGGTACAATGAGAGTTTACATTGAATTGCTTCTATGTACATATATCTAGTAAATGGATGTTGACTTAATACTGGAAAAAATGTGATAAAATATGGCATTGAATACAAATCCTAAGGGAATTCAAATTGTTGTAACTGCCATGTTTTGTCACATTTTTCGAGTATTACATCAACATCCATTTACTAGATATATGTACATAGAAGCAATTCAATGTAAACTCTCATTGTACCTGAAGAAGGCTGGTTTGGCCAGCCGAAAGAAAGTACACCACTAAAATCAAATCTACGTTGTATCGGCTCTTGCTCAAAATATTTAGTTTCTCAACTTGTAATTACGTCGATCAAATCAAGCCACTTATCCAAAGTACACCGACAGGAAGATTGTCCACAGTTGCTAGCTTCAAAACTCCAGTAAATTTGGAAATTAGATAGGGGGGAGGGGACAAAAAAAAGGATTTGGTTACAATATTCTCGCCTTGATGAAGCTCGGTGAACATATTGTGAATGACAAATGAAAAATTACTGTGAGTCCCGAACTTTCCCAGGGAATGTGCCCTGGCACCGACCATGTGTTCTGTTCCACAATCGCGATTACGGATCGGAGTGCCGTGCTAGTATTTGTGCGTGTGTAATGATGCCAAATTGTAATGAAAATGCTTAACAAGCTTAGTTATCGCTTTAAATGTCCAGATGACCTACAACGCTAAAAGAAGAAGGTCCCGATAATTGCAACAAACATGATGGCATTCATGTTTATGATGGATGCTCGGTTATTTTTGTCATCATCCTCTTCTTCCTCCAGCTCCACAACTGGATCAAATGTAATGGTCCTGTTGAACTTCGGACCTCGGAAAAGAAAGAGTTGGTTGGTTCCACGTTCGATGAGCTTAGGAAATCCCGGAGCCAATGATCTGAATTTGCCGTCACTCTTGCACTGTGAAGAGGAAATACGGGAAAATCTCAGTTGCTTTTTCCTTTGCCTCGGAACAAGGCAAACTTATCTGAATGAGGCGCGAGATTTTTTAGCCAATCACACTACGCGTTGTAAATGAATTATTAGGCAATGGGGTCTCACACGGGTAGCGCGAATATAGAGGAAAGTGTTGCCTTTGTAATGACACCCGCAAACGGTTAGACTCTCTGGTCTTCTCAGATAAGGATTTATGCCCCCCATTTCACAACCTTTCAGTGTTTATGACCCTGTGGGATGCAAGAGAACCTGCGTATTGTTCGCAAAGAGCAGGACATGGACTGTCCAGGTGTTGTGGTCTGTCTGTTGTATGGTCTAGTCTCTGTTATGCTAACTGAACCTTGGAGAGAGTCCTGTGTACGGGACTCCCTGTCCGATTGTTGACTCTCCATGGGCTTTGTCCCTTAATTCATAGGTCTAATTAACAATTAGACCCGTAGCCCGCAAGGGCTACGGGTCAATAGCCCAACTAGTCGGACAGAAAAGGCAATAATAAAGTTAGCAAATGCAAGTTGAAGAAATATTTATTTGGGAATAAAACGAAAGAAAGCGGCACGCTTTTCGCTACTCGAGGACTATTACTAATAGACCTCTAGTAACGTAGCCAATAAAAATGCAGGATTTGCATTAGTCCACTAGTTGGGTGATACTAAATGCAAATGTAAACTTGCTGTTTGTACGGGGTTTTATTCACTCGTTGCTTGTGTCAAAAACCCTCAATCGCTCGTTCCTCGCTCGTTCTGGTTTTTGACACAAACAACTCGTGAATAAAACCCCGTACGCCGCACTTTCTATGACGTAAACTATATATATGATAAGAAAATACCTGAAACAAAACGTTTTATTGCAAAAGGGTGTGTATTGGGTTCAACATTGAGTTAGCTGATTTGGTGTATGGAGTGGTTGTTCTTGCGATATTTATTTTACCTGGCTAGCGGTCCCAACTTCGTCCTCACCAAAACGATAAATGTTAGGGCATTTGAAACAGCGGATTCGAGGCTTGTTCTTTCCCTCACCAGGTTTGAAAGGACCTCCCCTTTTCTTTTTTTCTTCGTCACTCTCCTTTTTTCCTGTAGCTCCTTTTCTGTTTTTTACCCTTACAGCAATCTCCAAGAACTCTCCGACCTCATTTTGCTTGCACATTGACTGGTTGTTTTTTTGGCCGTCACAGAATGTAAAGTTCTCCAACTGAAACAGCAATAGAAAACAATCCAAAATATGAAACAACCTTTCAAACAAATATTACAGTCATTATTTTATGTTCGTCAAGTAAATAGTGCATGGAAGAAGTGGGAGTTCTGCGGTGGGTGAGCCATGTTCCACCCGGCAAGGAAGCATAAACGCGCGTTTTTGAGACGCGGACGGCAACCGGAAGAGAACATTTCGCGTGCCAGGACAGTGGTGTCTCCCAGATTTTTATACTCATCATCTTTAATGGAGAAAAGATACTTAGCAATGTAAATGTGGTTGTGTAAAGACAAGTTAAAAGAGAAAACAGCTCACTTTCGGTTGCCGTCCACGTCTCAAAAACGCGCGTGCTTAAGCTCGGAAGGAACCAGTTTGGTTGCAATAGATAGGAAAGGAATTTATACTTTTTGTCTCTTTAATGAGAAAGGTGATCTTAAAAACTAACTTGTAAGAAAGTTTTTTAGCTAAACAATTCAAAAGATCATTTAACCTTGAAAGAGGCGACACTCAAAGCTAATTTGCAAACAAATTGAAAAGAAAAAGGAAATGAACTTAAGGGTCTCAAGTCTTGTAGCGCTGGAGCACCAATAGGGGACACTGAAAAATAAAATCAAGAAATTGCCGCAAATCAAATCAATTTTTGGTTTTGAGGAGAGGGGAAAACCGGAGTACCCGGAGAAAAACCTCTCCGTGCAGAGTAGAGAACCAACAAACTCAACCGACATATAACGCCGATCTGGGAATCGAACCCGGGCCACATTGGCGGGAGGTGATTGCTCTCACCACTACGCCAGCTCGGCCCCGAATACTGAAATCGTGGCCATTTTGGAATAAGGTGTATTCTTTTGTATTGATTAAGGAAAGAATAATGCTGACCTTAATAAACATCTTGATGCTTCCGTTTTGTACTCCGTACGACTCATTCCCGAAAGTGATGTTTCCTTCTTCTTTAAAGACAAAAAGTTGTAAACTGAGTTTGGCGTGAAGGTACTTTAGCATTGTCGTTACCTCAAGGGATGCAGCGCTGATACCTAAATTGACACAACAAAAACAACATTCAAAAGGAACCTGCTCTACAACAAAGAAGAACTTTGAAACTCAGGAAATGTTTACTAAACTGGTCTGCGAGTAGTCTCAAATTTCGGTGAGCGAGGAAGGGGAAGGAAAATACATGCACGGTCACGAAATTTGGAAGACACGTGTCGCGAGAGTGCTCCCTCGCTCCCTCCCAGATCCGGGACTATATTCGCAGTCAGAATGTTTCCTTTTTTTTGAAGAAAGCGTTGTACTAATGGAAATGAATGAATTTTGGAACTGCTTATTTTTGAATAAAGATAAGCAAAGTATGTTTATCAGATTCATTCCTCACGGGAAAATTAGAAACCACAAATGACCAGCTCCAAACTTCATTGTCTTCATAGCTCAGTTGGTTAAAGCGTCGCACCGGTATCGCGAGGTCAAGGGTTCAAACCCCGTTGAAGCCCTGAATTTTTCAGTCTTCCCTACACAATTGTTAAAATTGCGTCCATAACTGCGAGGATCATAGCTTTACTTGATTTCATATCCGCAGTTCAGTATATGATTCATTTCGTTCATTGAAACATGTTCATACCACGTTTTAATGTCACTATGACATCAAAGGAACTTAGAGTGACTAATTCAAAAAAGGGGAGGGAATGGCTAGAATATTAAACGAATGGGAGAGGAGGGAACATGAAGGGTGGTTTAGAGAAAAAAAGGAAGGAAAAGAATTTTGTTCAAGTGTCTAGTCGTTCTAGCGCTGGAGCACGAATTGGGGACACTGTAAATTGACATTAACAAATTAACACAAATCAAGTCAAGTTTGGGAAGGGAACATCTTTCAAAAATCTTACAAAATTTCAATTTTTACCTTCATTTATTAATGCAAATAAAAATGTCAAGTCTGACCCCGAAAGAGCTTAGCCGGTCACAGTACTGGCCAAAAAATTAAGGACACTTTTTTTTTTTTTCGGAGAAGGTAGCAGTTCCATTCATCCCCTTCTTCCCTATCCCTTAACAACGTTGGGTCTTTGAGGACAAACAGTTGTCAAAATTGTTATTCAAAGTATAGCCTTCAACAAAGTTTAGGGGGTGGAGCAAGGGAGAAACTTGGAAAATTAGTTGTGGATAGGAAATCGAAGAAGTAACGTGGAAGTAATCAGATCTAAGACGGCGACGTTTGTTTGCGAGGTTATTCCAGTTCAACTTCCACATTCTGTTCGAACTACCCAGGGCCCAATTCCTCGTTGTGCGCTCGCGTCTATATTATCTAAATCTCAAACGTACCTTGAAAGAAAGCTGTCCTATTGAAAGACCGTGAGATGTGGAAGTGTTGGTTTGCAAACGAATCAATTGATCTAGCGATCTTCCTTCCTCCCTCATCTTGCTGCTTCAAAGAATGCAGCTCCAGATGGAAGCCGGCCTTGACAAAGTTCGGTTTCTTTCCACGTGGTCTTCTTTTCAGGAATATAAATCTGCCATTCGCCTCGTTGAATGTAAACCTGATCTTCCCTTCTTGCATTTCTCTTTCTTTCTCGTCCGAGGCCACAACTAAAGCTGTCGAGGAGTGAACATAAAAAGGATAAGATGGTCATTCTTGAGTCAAGATAGCGTAGTTGCCAATATGACTTCGTTTCGTTTTTTTCCCCTTTTTTTCGCATAGTTTGCTTTCGGGTAGCGAAGGGACGGTGATGGTGTCGAGAGTCCATCACTCGAGAGTACGGCTTACCCAAATTGGCCTAGTCCCCATTAGCGTCAGAAAAGTGTCTATTTTTAAACCAAGTTTGCGGGAAAATAAACAATATACTAAATCAGACTCAATCGACTAACTCAATGTTGTACCCATTTCAAACTCTTCGGGAATGAAACCTTTTTGTTTCAGGTATTTCCATATCACTTAAGGACGGTGCCTACTAATTAAAGATATTTTTGCTCCGGTGTGTGATTATGCAGGAAATGTAGATCTTAAAAAGTGTTATTGAAATCCAAAAAGAAAATTGGGGGTAACCACGCATTTTTCAAAGATAATTCATGAATAATATTTGTATGTATGGCGTTCTTTCTCAAATTCAAGCTTAATTATCTCTCAAAAATGCATGCTTACCCTCAAGTTTCTTTTTGGATACCAAGAGTACTTACTAAGATCTACTTTCTCCGGATAGTTTTAAACCGCGCAAAAATATCCCTGTATTTGTAAGCATCACCGATAGGAAATCCGAGTGTCTCGAGATGCGCAGAACGTATGCGCATTAACAATAGTAGGCACCGTCCTTAAATGTGAATCTTACTCTTGGCAGGAACCCATTACCCGGAGCCTACAACTCTACTGTGTTCGTGTAACGGCGTTTTCACAGACCGATTCATTTTTCGATTGAATTTCCCGCGAATGAGACTCCCACAGGAGCCCGATGACCAATTACAAGAAATGAAGCTGACGTCATAGGGTCACCGAACCGTAACAGCCTTTGTTTTTTGACCTAATTCGCGGGAAGAGCTAGTCTAAAAATAAACCTACTTGTGAAAACGCCGTTTCACAGACGCTGTATGGAATTTGCACGCTCCAGATGGGCTCCTGCTCTTGGTTAATTTTAATTAACCAAGAGTAAGAACCAATAAGTCTTGAAGTTTTCACTTTATGTGTGGGACTGTGTGCCACTAATAATAGTCATAATTTTGACCCACCACCGAGCTGAAAGAGGTATGGGACTGTTCTGTATCTGCTTTGCAATGTAAAAATCTTTTGAAAACATGAATGCAAAGCTTTAAGTCAATAGGTGCACTTAGTTGACTTAACAAAATTCCTTCACGAACACGTAGCCAAATCTGAAGATCGCTATTTTCGGATGCTGGGTGCGTTGCTTGACAGTACCACTGATGCAATTTTTACGCTCGAAGGGCTTTCGAGAGAACATTTTGTTATTATTGTGTCCTTGTTGCTAAGCCTCTAGTATTAATTCATTAATAGCCTGACGTGTTAAATAAGACATGTTTATGAAAGTGCCATCCCTCACTTGTCAGTTATCGTAAATCTTATATAATTAAATCTTTACTCGGTCTATGCTTGACTGGTGTCATACTGTATCTAGATTTAGAATGTGAGGAAAACATTGGTCATAAGTGAACTTTATCCAGCGACATTTTTCTAAGGCAATTGCTGGTGTCCTAAAACACAAGCAAAAACGTATTTCCGCCCTGTTGAGGGCAGAATCCTGCTGAGGGGTCCATCTGCAGAATATGATCTCCAGGTGTCCAAAAAGGATTGCACTTTGTTATTGATATGACGACGGCAGATTGTTCTCTGACCTTTTTTTATAATTTTATTTTATTTTTATTTTATTATTTTTATTATTTGCACACGTTAAACAAGTACAAGTTGGCTAAAAGAGTATAGAACATTTCACAAAGTAGATACATGACAGAAATTTAAGTTTAGACATATATGGCTATTGACACACAAAATTGGAGAAGCAAGGTACTCGTGATATCATAGCTTCTACATACACTCAAAGGAAATTTTCGAAAGTATAGTTGTATTTGATATTAATTATAAACTCGTTCACCGATAGCTCACCGTGCAATAGTTTACGGTTGTACAAATAATATTTGGCATATAAAAAAGTGAAGTTTAACTTCATGCTAATGTTTAATTCTTTACTTAGACTTTCCACTTTTTTACCAAAAATTAATTCGGCTGGTGAGAGGGTAAAAGAGGTGACATTTTCTCTGTTAAACTATTTAATAACCTCCGAAAAGAATAATTGACTCCAATTTCAATGGCAGAAGGTGTGGATTATGGAATCATTCAGTTCTTACCAAAGAGAAATAGTTCGTTTTTACTGACTGCTACTACTCTAAATAAGAGTTTGAAGTAGAATTCCCTAAGCTTTTTGTCTTTACAAACATTTTTTACACGACTAAAAATAGATGTTAGAAATGTTTGGTCAATTTGCAGGTCTCTTTCTTATTTAGAGTCGGCCTTCAGTACAATTGGTTTTCTGTTTATAAGTAGCCAATAATAGTCTTTAGTATAAATACACAGGTGATTATACAAAATCGCGCGCTCTCATTGGCTCGCTATCTCGGATTATCAGCCGATAATCACCTCGACGGACAAAATGGCTGCCAGTAGTCGTTTTGCCACTGTAAGTGAAGATGATTTCGCGTTGAAATGTTTTTTTTTTTCTCTTTTTGAAATAATCACCTGTGTATTTATACTAAAACAATTATTCGCCTCAGTCTCAGTGATTATCGGTGAATATTCACCTCGACTTCGTCTCGGTGAATATTCACCGATAATCACTTCGCCTTTGGCGAATAATTGTTAATTGTTTTTCATTTTAGTTACATTTAAGTTTATAAATGTCTCTGGGGACAGCTGAAACGCACTATTTAACAGAAAAACTGATCTATCCACGGGGTTTGTCCTCTGCAAGGTGCCTTGGAACTGCAGAAACCACTTGAAAATAAAATTAGAAAATTATGATCTAAGATCATATTTTTGAGTGAATTCTTAGTAAGAGAGAAATTTCACAAGATAGATCCCGCGATCAAACCAGTCTCTATGAAAAGAAAGTGGGACCGTCAATTAAAATATCTTCATTACTGAATAAAATTTGTTGCTGGCCGGTCTCGTTTGGAAAAGACTTTCTTAATTCCCAAAAATACTGGAGAATCGATTTATAGAACTGAGGTAGCTCAATCTGCTCAAGAAATGTTTTATCGTAATTGCATAAGGCCACCGTATTTCCCAAAAAAATAGTTCGAAATCACTTTCCAAGATTGGACTGTGCTTTTATTCACCAGCTAACAGTCTAGAAATCCAGGCTAACTTCAATGATTTCGCCAAAGCATCTAGGCAAAGTGCTCGTAGACCTCCTTGATCGTAGTCTAAAACCATAACTTTACGCTTAATTTTGTCCTTTTTGTTCCCCCAAATGAATTTGAGGAGGGTTGAATTCACAGCCTCAAGCTGACCCGGAGGAACATCGATCAAGGCTGGAGATTGAATGTATACCAGTTGCGAGATGCCAAGGCGTTTGGCTATAATACATCTTCCAAATAATGTGAGACTCCGGGCAGACAGTTCCATATATATATCAAGAATAGTCTTCAGTTTTTGCAATTTTAGCGTAAAATTGTATTTTTCATTTTCCTTTTGATTGTAAGAAATTTAAGGTTCCTCTGACCTTAGTTCGTTTTAATTGCGTCAACCACTCAATCCATGTTACTGCGTTTGGTCAGAAAAAGATAGAAACAAATGAAAATAAAACAACAGCAAATCAATTGGCTGGCAAAAACCGTCTCCTAAAAAATGCTGGCAATAGCAACAACAAGGTCGTTATTAATACTCCCTGGCAAGACTGAAAAAATCAGCCTGCAAAACGGCATCGGGCGCGCGGCGTAACTACAAATGTCACACGAATTGGCTCTGGAAAGCGGATAAATCTTCAGTCGCGCGGAAGTTAACACTTAACTAGAAAACCGTATTTCCAGACGGTCACAATCACTTTACCATAAAACGGTTCAATTCTGAAAAGTTTGTGGTTGCATACTCCCGAGAAATTGACAGGTATCAGATTGAAAATTCAGAACACAAGAGCACGTTAATCGTTGCTCCCAGACCTAGCCAACGCGGTCTATAAGTTTAAACCGAACAAAACGTTTCTGTAATCAACGAAAATTTTCCTTTTCTCGTTTCATTGAAAAGAGCTCAAAAGCCCTACATTTGCCGATATCATGAAGAGGAAAGGATTTTGTTTGTCATAGATTTCTGAGTCGGGTTCTAACAGTCATTAACTTCAGCTAACAAACTTTGTTGTTTTCACTGCCCAACAGCAGCTCCTTCACACACTGCCGACCCATAACGGTTGATTACAATCCATGGGCCCGTTTCTCGAAAGTCCCGAAACTGTACGGGTCGTTTTCGGTGTCATAATTCCCTTTGTATCTCAAGAACGAAGAGGATTTAAGTCGTCAAACTTCACAGTAAGTTTGCTTTTTGTTACCTTGAAAACATGTTAAAAGGTCGGCTTTCCTGAACAAGCGGTTGGCAGGTACACAAATGGCTTTTCGGGACTTTCGAGAAACGGGCCCCAGGGCCGTAGTCAGAAAAAAATACGACTTAGGCAATGTCTATGGTTAAATTCTCTTCCTAAGCATTTAGGGTGATTTTTGTACCTGCATTTAAAGACAGCACTGGGATCCGGCATTATTTTAAAAATCACGAAAAAAAAAAAAAAAAAGACTGAGGCCAGTGCCTCGAATACCTCAAACTGGCTACGGCCCTGCAAGCCTTTAAAGGATTCGATTCCAAGTGTTTCCGAGAAGTTCGTATAAAATTGTCTTTAAATTATAGTTCAGCGGGCTTTTGTTCCTTTCGGTAAAGAAAAATATGGGTTCATCGTTTAAGATAAAAGTACGACTGAAGAACTGTAGCGCACTCTTGCGAAATAAATTGCTAGGTGAAGCGTTTCACTGCTTTAAAAGAATAGTTTTACTTACCTGAAAGTTAATGGCATGAACTGGAGCGATGACCTTTTAATATTAACATTACTGGTGTGCTTACCTATAAAAGCGACGAAAAGGGCGACAAGAAATCTTTGGAAAAACATGGCGTTTTTCATGTGTTTTACAGATAATTCCTGTGCGATGAAACACCCTACAAATGAACTAATCTATACAATCATTTCGTCGCCAAGGAAATAAATTTGTCATTTAATCTTACTGGCTCCCGAAACAAAGCTTCCGACTCCCTTTATTAAAGTAGTTGGACATCTGAATGAGAAAAAGGTTTGCAAGTGGATTTCTCAAATGTGAATACATTTGCCATCTGCCTATTATTTATAAGGAAAACAAGTTAGACCGGCCACGGAATTGAAAATTCGCAGCTCATATTCACTAGTCCATATTTTGTCAGTGGAAGAACCGTCTAGCAACGAGAGCTTTTTGTGCCGCTGCTCCATGCATACTTTCTTTGTTTTTTCTAACTCTGTTGATGTCTTCAAGAAAACAATTGGAACATATTTGTTTGCAAAGAGATAATATTAATTTTTTTTTATCAGTAACTGTTTTTATTGTTTACGTTGCTTTCGAACTTGTTACTTTTTTTGTGGTAGTGCAGTGCACGACACACGATGTCACCGAAATGTAAGAGTGTCAGAGCGTTTGGGCTGATTTACACGATACGATTTTGGCGCATGCGACAAGCTCACGACAGGCCTACGACATGACTTACGATTGTCGCAGCGTTTTAAAACATGTTTAATGGGCAGAATCCTGCTGAGGGGTCCATCTGCAGAATATGATCTCCAGGCGTCGAAAAAGGATGGCACTTTGTTGTTGATATGACGACGGCAGATTGTTCTCTGACCTTTTTTTATAATTTTATTTTATTTTTATTTTATTATTTTTTATTATTTGCACACGTTAAACAAGTACAAGTTGGCTAAAAGAGTATAGAACATTTCACAAAGTAGATACATGACAGAAATTTAAGTTTAGACATATATGGTTGTTGACACACAAAATTGGAGAAGCAAGGTACTCGTGATGTCATAGCTTCTACATACACTCAAAGGAAATTTTCGAAAGTATAGTTGTATTTGAGATTAATTATAAACTCGTTCACCGATAGCTCACCGTGCAATAGTTTACAGTTGTACAAATAATATTTGGCATATAAAAAAGTGAAGTTTAACTTCCAACTTAAGTTTAATTCTTTACTTAGACTCTTCACTTTTTTACCAAAAATTAATTCGGCTGGTGAGAGGGTAAAAGAGGTGACATTTTCTCTGTTAAACTATTTAATAACCTCCGAAAAGAATAATTGACTCCAATTTCAATGGCAGAAGGTGTGGATTATGGAATCATTCAGTTCTTACCAAAGAGAAATAGTTCGTTTTTACTGACTGCTACTACTCTAAATAAGAGTTTGAAGTAGAATTCCCTAAGCTTTTTGTCTTTACAAACATTTTTTACACGACTAAAAATAGATGTTAGAAATGTTTGGTCAATTTGCAGGTCCCTTTCTCATTTAGAGTCGGCCTTCAGTACAATTGGTTTTCTGTTTATAAGTAGCCAATAATAGTCTTTAGTATAAATACACAGGTGATTATACAAAATCGCGCGCTCTCATTGGCTCGCTATCTCGGATTATCAGCCGATAATCACCTCGACGGACAAAATGGCTGCCAGTAGTCGTTTTGCCACTGTAAGTGAAGATGATTTCGCGTTGAAATGTTTTTTTTTTCTCTTTTTGAAATAATCACCTGTGTATTTATACTAAAACAATTATTCGCCTCAGTCTCAGTGATTATCGGTGAATATTTACCGATAATCACTTCGCCTTCGGCGAATAATTGTTAATTGTTTTTCATTTTAGTTACATTTAAGTTTATAAATGTCTCTGGGGACAGCTGAAACGCACTATTTAACAGAAAAACTGATCTATCCACGGGGTTTGTCCTCTGCAAGGTGCCTTGGAACTGCAGAAACCACTTGAAAATAAAATTAGAAAATTATGATCTAAGATCATATTTTTGAGTGAATTCTTAGTAAGAGAGAAATTTCACAAGATAGATCCCGCGATCAAACCAGTCTCTATGAAAAGAAAGTGGGACCGTCAATTAAAATATCTTCATTACTGAATAAAATTTGTTGCTGGCCGGTCTCGTTTGGAAAAGACTTTCTTAATTCCCAAAAATACTGGAGAATCGATTTATAGAACTGAGGTAGCTCAATCTGCTCAAGAAATGTTTTATCGTAATTGCATAAGGCCACCGTATTTCCCAAAAAAATAGTTCGAAATCACTTTCCAAGATTGACTGTGCTTTTCTTCACCAGCTAACAGTCTAGAAATCCAGGCTAACTTCAATGATTTCGCCAAAGCATCTATGCAAGGTGCTCGTAGACCTCCTTGATCGTATTCTAAAACCATAACTTTACGCTTAATTTTGTCCTTTTTGTTTCTCCAAATGAATTTGAAGAGGATTGAATTCACAGCCTCAAGATGACCCAGACGAACATCAAGGCTGGAGATTGAATGTACCAGTTGCGAGATGCCAAGGCGTTTGGTTATAATAAGACATCTTCCAAATAACGTAAGACTCCGACAGTTCCATATATCAAGAATAGTCTTCAGTTTTTGCAATTTTAGCGTAAAATTGTATTTTTCATTTTCCTTTTGATTGTAAGAAATTACTCTAACCGTCTCCTTAAAAATGCTGGCTAGCTCGTTATTAATACTCCCTGCAAAACGGCCTGCAAAACGGCTTCGGGCGCGCGGCGTAACTACAAATGTCACAAGAATTGGCTCTGGATAGCGGATAAATCTTCAGTCGCACGGAAGTTAACACTTAACTAGAAAACCGTATTTCCAGACTGTCACAATCACTTTACCATAAAACGGTTCAATTCTGAAAAGTTTGTCGTTGGATACTCCCGAGAAATTGACAGGTATCAGATTGAAAATTCAGAACACAAGAGCACGTTAATCGTTGCTCCCAGACCTAGCCAACGCAGTCTATAGGTTTTAACCGAACAAAACGTTTCTGTAATCAACGAAAATTTTCCTTTTCTCGTTTCATTGAAAAGAGCTCAAAAGCCCTACATTTGCCAATATCATGAAGAGGAAAGGATTTTGTTTGTCATAGATTTCTGAGTCGGGTTCTGACAGTCATTAACTTCAGCTAACAAACTTTGTCGTTTTCACTGCCCAACAGCTGCTCCTTCACACACTGCCGACCCATAACGGTTGATTACAATCCATGGGCCCGCTTCTCGAAAGTCCCGAAACTTTACGGGTCGTTTTCGGTGTCATAATTCCCTTTGTATCTCAAGAACGAAGAGGATTTAAGTCGTCAAACTTCACAGTAAGTTTGCTTTTTGTTACCTTGAAAACATGTTAAAAGGTCGGCTTTCCTGAACAAGCGGTTGGCAGGTTCACAAACGGCTTTTCGGGACTTTCGAGAAACGGGCCCCAGGGCCGTAGTCAGAAAAAAATACGACTTAGGCAATGTCTATGGTTAAATTCTCTTCCTAAGCATTTAGGGTGATTTTTGTACCTGCATTTAAAGACAGCACTGGGATCCGGCATTATTTTAAAAATCACGAAAAAAAAAAAAAAAAAAAAAAGACTGAGGCCAGTGCCTCGAATACCTCAAACTGGCTACGGCCCTGCAAGCCTTTAAAGGATTCGATTCCAAGTGTTTCCGAGAAGTTCGTATAAAATCGTCTTTAAATTATAGTTCAGCGGGCTTTTGTTCCTTTCGGTAAAGAAAAATATGGGTTCATCGTTTAAGATAAAAGTACGACTGAAGAACTGTAGCGCACTCTTGCGAAATAAATTGCTAGGTGAAGCGTTTCACTGCTTTAAAAGAATAGTTTTACTTACCTGAAAGTTAATGGCATGAACTGGAGCGATGACCTTTTAATATTAACATTACTGGTGTGCTTACCTATAAAAGCGACGAAAAGGGCGACAAGAAATCTTTGGAAAAACATGGCGTTTTTCATGTGTTTTACAGATAATTCCTGTGCGATGAAACACCCTACAAATGAACTAATCTATACAATCATTTCGTCGCCAAGGAAATAAATTCGTCATTTAATCTTACTGGCTGCCGAAACAAAGCTTCCGACTCCCTTTATTAAAGTAGTTGGACATTTGAATGACAAAAAGGTTTGCAAGTGGATTTCTCAAATGTGAATACATTTGCCATCTGCCTATTATTTATAAAGAAAGCAAGTTAGACGGGCCACGGAATTGAAAATTCGCAGCTCATATTCACTAGTCCATATTTTGTCAGTGGAAGAACCGTCGAGCAACGAGGGCTTTTTGTGCCGCTGCTCCATGCATACTTTCTTTTTTTTTTCTAACTCTGTTGATGTCTTCAAGAAAACAATTGGAACATATTTGTTTGCAAAGAGATAATATTAATTTTTTTTTACGTTGCTTTCGAACTTGTTAGTTTTTTTGTGGTAGTGCAGTGCACGACACACGATGTCACCGGGTTGTAAGAGTGTCAGAGCGTAAGAGTTTAAGAGTTAGACTACGAGCAGCCTTGGGAAGAGAAATATAAACACTTCTCTTCCCAAGCCTCGCTCTGTCATTTTATTTGTTTGCGTGACCAAACACGACTGCCTCAGAAAAGCGGAGCCGCTCGACTGATTTTTGAAGGAAGGATTACGTTTTTGCAAACGTTGGCCGGGTATAGCACTTATGTGTGAACAGAGTTAATTGATTAGAGTGAAATGTGAAGTGCTAGTTTTCTACCCCATATGAACCATGTGAGAGTTAGCCCTGCTGATGGAAATGGGCCCACAAGGAAAAACTCTGACCAGGGTAGGAATTGAACCCACGACCACCGGGTTGGATCACCGCTGCTCTACCGACTGAGCTACAAGGTCAGAGTTTTTCTCCGTCCTTTTGTGGGCCCATTTCCATTAGTAGGGCTAACGCTCACATGGTTCATATGGGGAAGAAAACTAGCACTTCACATTTCACTCTAATCAGTTAAGTCTGTTCACATATAAGTGCTACATGGCCAACGTTGCAAAAAACGTAATCCTTCTTTGTACTTGTACATGTTCATTGCCGTGACTTTAACATCTTCAGTTCTCACGGCCTGCTCCCGTCTGACCTTGTAGTTCAGTCGGTAGAGCGGCGGTGATCTAACCCTAGAGTAGTGGGTTCAATTCTCACCCTGGTCAGACTTTTCCTCTGTCCTTGTGTGGGCACATTTCCATTAGTAGGGTTAACGCTCACATGGTTCATATGGGGTAGAAAACTAGCACTTCACATTTCACTCTAATCAGTCAAGTCTGATTTATGAAGGGACTGCTCGCAGTTTGTGTAAGAGTGTAAGAGTGTCCGAGGTGCCAATAGGCGCGCAAAGCGTGCATAAGTCACGAAAGTAAACAGGTTTGTTGAAAGCGTGCTTGAGTCTCAATAAAGTGAGCCCCAAAATCGGCAAGAATTTGTGACGCTGATGAATAATAAAGCAGCTGCGATTTCCAAAACGATGGAATTACCTGGTGATAAATAAACGCGTCTAAGACGGTAAAATTTTGACTTTCCAGAAACAATGGTCAACCTCAAGAGTTAAGCCATTGTGATCTTTATGTTGAATTCGCACATTTCTTGTCAAACTTTAAAAAAACCCAAACTAACAAAAACAAAACACCGGTATCTTGCCATCATTTTGACCCAGATGTATCCTTTGTTTCGCGTAAACACGCAAGGTAACTTGATCACGGCACCCGCTGAATTCTATGTCACTTTCGATTTTGCGATTTACTTTTGCAGCCAAAAGTACAATAGAAAAATTGAAGGTAGAAAAAATCTCCCAAAATGTTGCTTTCATGTCGCAAATTTTGTTGGTGATGGCAAAATATTTTATTCTCGATCGACTGTCCTGAAAACTTCCTTCTGCTCTTCGTAAAAACTGTGTATCAATATTTATTTACTTTTGCATCAATCTTTCTTTTGCATAAAGCAGGCTAACAAAATCTGTCCCTTGCTTAGTTCGCATTTTTGAGCTTTAAAATAGGATTTCGGTCCTTTGTTTCTGTTACAAAGGGGTAAAGTGGTATAGTTTTGAGGTCACCCATCCAGGTACTAGGGAGCTTAAGATCTACGACGGCGACGTCGACGAAAACGTCACCTCAAAGTAGAACTTTGCTCTAATAAAAGTCTTTCGCGATTATTCCACCTCGTTCACTTCGTACAATGTGGGCGAAGTTTCCTAAAAATAAATTGGTACGAGCGGTTTCAGACTGAAAATAGAGAATGAAAGATTCCCTGTTGCATGCTCACGTTGTCGTCAAAACCTAAAATTTAGTGATTTCACGTCGTCGTTACGCAGAGAACCGCAAAAATATGAGCTAAAATCCGTGCTGCACGTGCAGCACGATTATTTATGCTCTTTTAACCAATGATATCATTGTTTTGTGGTGTTTTCGTCGACGTCGTCGTCGTAGATCTTAAGCTCCCTTCTAAAGCCCGCCGCACACCGCGAGGAAAGAGCTGAGTAAAGTGCCTCACGCGGTGGTTTGCTCAGCCATTTCCTCGCGTGTGCGGGAAACTTTTGATGAGAAATTCGCCTCGCGAGGCCGTGAGGAAGAAATCAAACATGTTTGCTATTTTTCGCCTCGCTTAAACTTCTGGTGAAAAAGAAGCTGTAAGGGAACTTGAAAATGATGAACATGTAAATTTGGGAATGAGATAGGGGATAGGGGGCAGAAAAAAAAAGGATTCGGTTACAATATTCTCGCCTTGATGAAGCTCTGTGAACATATTATGAATGACACATGGCTCCCAAACATTTCCCAGGGAGTGCGCCCTGGCCTCTCACCGACCATCGGTTCCGTTCCACAATCGCGATTACGGATCGGATTGCCGTGCTAATATTTGTGCGAGTGTAATGATGCCAAATTGTAATGAAAATGTTTAGCAAGCTCAGTTATCGCTTTAAATGTCCAGATGACCTACAACCTTAAAAGAAGAAGGTCCCGATAATTGCAACAAACATGATGGCATTCATGTTTATGATGGATGCTTGGCCATTTTGGGATCCATTGTCACCATTATCATTACCATCCCCCTCTTCTTCTTCCGCCAGCTCCACAACTGGATCAAATGTAATGGTCATGTTGAACTTTGGAGCTCGGAAAAAAAATAGTTGATTGGTTCCACGTTCAACGAACTTAGGGAATCCCGGAGCCAATGATACGAATTTGTCGTCAATCTTGCACTGTGAAGAGAAAAGACGTGAAAATCTCAGTTGCTTTTTCCTTTGCCTCGGATTGGCTAATAATTTGGCGCGAGATTTTTAAGCCAATGACACTACGTGTCGTAATGAAAAATCAGCCAATGGGGGCTCACACAGGAGGCGCTTATCCTGCTTTGAGTAACATGAAGCAACTAGGAGTATTGCTACTCTTCCCTGGAGGGGATGCTAGTCCGTGGATGGGTTACCCCAAGCAGTATGTCGTTGGCACCCAGTTAAACACATGGCCCCAGTTGTTGAAACGATGGATAGCATTATCCGCCGGATAAATCACTATCCACTGGATAACTCAATTGGTTTTGCTAGTCTTTACCCGCTGGATGAGCGATTTATCCGGTCGATAGCGCTATCAATCGTTTGAACAAATGGGGCCTGGAGGAGGAGAGAGAAGTTAGAACAAAGTTCCTTGTTGAATGAAATAGACGTATGTATTTGAAGTGCGGGTTATAAGTGACAGAGTGAAGTGATCCTCGCACGAATCCGGACAATTTAAGCAATTGTCTCTTATAGTCATCTAAAAAAGTTCTTTCACGAAAACACATGAGCCCAACAAATAAGCCATTTCCGAGTTCAAGTCTGCCTCTTCTTCAAAGCGAGTCTAAGTGCGAAGTTTTTGTGATGGTAATTAGTTCTACTTTACATATGAATGAGAACTAATTTTCATGACAAAAACTTCTCTGTTAGCAATCTGCCTGTTGGCAAAGCAAATGGAAGTGTTCTGTGCTTCCTTTGCATCCCTCTTCAAAACTAAACGGTAAAGTTACCGTCGGAATTTAACATTTTGGCCACAACTTCCGCATACGGCAAAAGTGACGTTGTTGCGTTTCGGTCCAGGGAGAGGTACTTCGCCCAGGGCGAGGGAAATAACCACATTTGGAACAACTCAAAGTGCTACAAACCTTTTACGAGGTCGCAATATTTACCTTAAACACGGTAAACGAAAACATTAAGATGATGGTCTTAGTCACGCCGATAATCTGCCCATCACTTTCAAACAACATACAACCCACTGAAATTGCTGTTTGCTTTTTGCTGCTTGCTGTTGATCATGGCCTTGTAAATGCAGTCGTGTTCATTGATCTCAAAAAGGCATTTGATACCGTGGATCATGACATTTTATTATCAAAATTACAACATTACGGTATAACAGGTGCCTCTAATCGCTAGTTTGATTTTTATTTGAAAGGACGTACTCAGACCTGCTTGATTAATGGATGCAAGTCGTCTTAAACTTCTGTTACAAGTGGTGTACCGCAAGGTACTATCTTAGGCCCTCTACCCTTTTTGTTATACATAAATGACCTTCCCAACTGTTTATCCTATTCACAGCCGAGAATGCACGCAGATGGTACAAATATTACTTTTGCCAGCTCTGATATTGATGATAAATGGTTGTGTTAATCATGATTTAGATAGGATAAGCATGTGGCTCGCTGCCAATAAATTAACATTAAACATGACAATAATATTCAATCAAGACACAAACAGATACAATGTAAGACTCCCAAGGAGAGACACCAAACAGAACCTACCATACTCTATAGAAAAAAAAAACCAGAACTCGTCAACAAGTACAATAAACAACCACTCGACCAACACAGACATGGATTCATAGAACTTGTCCACAATCCAAACATACATGGAGGCGTTATGCACCACGTACCACATTTCCCAGTCTTTAAAGACAGCTCCACCATATCCACGAGAACCGTAAAAATTTCAACGAACGCGTTGTGCCTAAACGACTGTCTTCATACCGGACCAAATATGATGCCACAGCAGGAAACCATGTTATTAAATTCTCAGAAAACACAAAGTAGCATTCACCGCAGACTCATCGAAAAAGCATTTGTCCAGATCGAACTCAACAATGAAGACAGATACGCGACAAGACTTCTTTGGCTTAAGATGTTAACAAATCTATATCATTGTGATCCAGAGAATTTAGTTACCTACAGATTTTATCCTGTAATGTTTGGAGCCGCAAAATCCCCTTATTTTCTAAACGCCACAATTCAACACCATCTTGCCAAACAAAAACACTAGGTATCAAAAAACCTGCAAAAATTTATATATATGGACAACGTCTTAAGCGGAACAGACACCGAACCCGAAGCTCTACAATACTACAGATCATCAAAAAACTATTTCGAAAGAGCAAGTATGAACTTACGTCAATGGACAAGCAACCCTACCATATTAAACGAACAATCATGATCCGACGGAATCAATCCAGCATTGACAATCAAAGTTCTAGGACTAGCCTGGAACGCTGAAACACATACCCTTTCACTTTCATTAACGAAGCTACGCGAAGAAATCAGCAACACAGAAAGATTCACCAAACGATCCGTACTTAGCCTGTCCTCCAAAATTTTTGACCCCTTAGGATTTGTGGAACCAGTGACAGCAAAAGCAAAGATCATGATGCAGAATTTGTGGAAAACCAACACTGCACGGGATGATGATATTCCAGAAAATCACAAGGAAAACTGGGTCACTTAAAAACCTGACCTCGCTTGTGATACCTAGACGTTGCTTCAAAAGTGTCATTAATGACGTTCAGCTGTGACAGTAGTATGTTAACATATGGAGCAGTAGCCTATCTGAGATGCAACGCCCCTGAAGGAAGAAAATGCACGTTCCTAATGTCAAAAAGCAAAGAAGCACCTATGAAACAACAAACAATGTCACGGTTAGAATTACTCGCAGCACTACTTGGAGCACAACTATCAAAATACTTCTCCAAAGCTCTACTACCAAACTTCCAGCCACTTCAAACAGTTTTGTGGAGTGGCTCCCAAATTACACTATCTTGGATATCCAGCACTTATGCTCTACGACAGCAATTTATCAGACACCGGGTACAGCTGATTAACGATATCACTTCACCCAGTGCGTGGGGATTCTGTCCAACCACATCAAACCCTGCAGACATCATCACTAGAGGAGTAGACACCAAAGCCTTCATCTCCACACAAGGGTACTGGAACCAAGATCCATCCTGGCTCCTAAGACCAGAGAGACATTAGATCGACAGAAAGTATTTAAAAGTTGCGCAATAAAATCCGGCACCTTCACCTCAAATTGTCTTATTTTTGTCTTGTTATCTTGAAATCTTCATGCTGTTATTCACATGTAAACAACAATATCACAATGATAATGATAATGTTTTATTCAGCTCATATTGTTGTTTACATTTGATTTGAAATTCTTAATGAGGTTTCGGTAGCATTTTAGTTTTTTTTTTCTTTTAGTTAGCTAGTAAGTTACGAGCTGGGGAGCTAAGTGAACCGATAGGATTTCTAGTTAGCTCCCCGTACAAATTAAGTTATGAAAAAATGCAGGTAATCATAAAGTACAAATTACAGCAATAATTAAAGGACTATGAGAAAAAAAAATTACAGCAATAGCAATAGCAATAGCAATATCTGACATTACCAAAAACTAAACTATGGATATCAGATTTCCAGCATTTTCATTGGCTCGCCGGACACAGACTATCAGCTCATATACCTGCTGTATCTAATATGGTCAAGGAAGGCGTCAGTAATAAAGCGAACTGAAAGGATTTTTGCAGCTCCGAGGCAGAAATCGATGGTTTAGTCGACAATACTACCCCCGGGAACACCAAAGAGGAGTTGTTGATCCTGGAGCTTTTAATAAAACAATTATTATACTCGGGCTTGCTGCTCTACGCGCCTCATTGGTTATCTATTTAACAAATAGATTCCATGTTGCCGTGCGTCTGTTCAGTAATAGATCACAGATGACGTCAAAATGTGGTAAGAACAAAAAAGTAGCACACGAGGCGATAGCCGAGTGTGTCACTGATGTTCTTACCACATTTTGACGTCTTCTGTGATCTATTACTGAACAGACCCACGGCAACATGGAATATATTTGTTTTATATAATAAAGAATTAAACTTTATTCGCATAAAAGCTGATAGTGACGTCAATCGTGCGTCTGTCCTCTAATAGATCATAGGCAAGAACCAATCAAAATCCGTGAATAACTTGGGTTATTATATAACACTTCATATCCAGCGCGTCCTCGTAGAATAATTAACGATTATCCTGCGAAATCGCGCGGAATACCGCCTGATACTTAGCCGACGAGGCCGTGGGCCGAGTTGGCTAAAATCAGGCGATATACCGCAAGATTGAGAAGGAAAATTGTTTTATTATTCAACACATTGATGACAAAGCACAATTTTCTACATTTATTGGAAAAAAAGCTGGAAAAACTACCATTTTTCTCCGCGACACACAAAATTATATCGCAGGATATCTGTTGAGAACGCACGACGAAAATTGAGCGCGCTATGACCATATTTGGACATTGTCACAATGTGTTGAATAATAATTGTTAAATATTCGCAGCAATACTATTGTACTAGTGTTAAACTTGAGGTTATGGAAAATATTGGGCTTGTGTTACAGTGCGCATGGCACTGCTGTTTCTAAGACACCGCTTTACAACCTATTGCTGATGATTTTTCAGACATCAACTCCATGAAGCTCTTTGTTTTAACTTAAAACAAAGAGCTTCATGGAGTTGATGTCTGAAAAATCATCAGCAATAGGTTGTAAAGCGGTGTCTTGATGAGTATCCCAGTAAATTGATTATTAAAATTCGCGCCACGCAACAAAAATAACTCAAAAGCTGACGGACAGAAAATTGGTGAATTCCACTGAACTACAGGGGCCCACTGCTCAATGCCCAATTGCCGAAAAGCCGCGATTATCCCAGTTTACCAGGCTTTTGTTTCGCTCCTTGGAAGAGCTTGCAAACACTCTCTATGGGTCAAATGTATGCAAAAGAGAATTTCATGTTGACCTGACCTAGAACGCTTAGGAACTGGAAAATAGGACCTGCGCTCTAGCCCCACCTTGGTCTAGTGTCTATGTTCTACTCATTTACTTCTCCCGCAAAGCAAAGTTGTCCTCCATCCTTGAAATTTGTGCAAAATGTTGTAAAGTTACTTCTTTTGTAATGCCTTGTTCTACTGGGCATCCGTTTACTTGTTTGTGCTTCACAAAACTGCAAACGTCTTTCAGGCCACGACGGTAGTTTTCCATAAACGTAAAACAAATGATTGGATTTGTTGCCGAAGATAGCTTTAATGCTAAACTAAAAAATAAGTCAAGATATTTATATAAACAAGAACTGGACTCTGGTGTAGGCAGCAACATCAGCATTACAGAATAAGGAAGAAGGAACAGGTAGAATGATAATACGACAGACAGACCCATCTTTATGTCTTGCCTAATTTTGCGATTCGTGTGCTGGACCGTGCTTCTTCTAAGATTGACCTTTTCTTGTTTCCTCAGAGTAACAGCTATTGCAGAATATAAAGCCGTCATGAGTATGATAGGTGAAAAAAAAAACAAAGTCACTCGTACGTAATTAAGTATTTCTACAAACAAGGACTCCAATCTTTCTTCAGTACATGTCATTCTGCCATCTAACTCCTTGATTTTGGATATCTTCAAATCCACAGCACTGGTTGACAAAGCCACGACCCAAGTGGTTCCGATGGCGTAGCGACGGAATCTGGGCGAGATTAGATGGAATTTTAGCGGCCAGACAACTGCCACAAACCTATCTATGGTGATCCAAACAAGGCTTTGTATGGAAACAGTGAAAGAAACTGACATTAAAAAGCTCTTTATCTTACATAGTATTAACGCTGTAGAATTGCCAACAGGCCATTGCCATGATGTAGCAGCCACATCTGCCAGGCTCGCTGGAACAACTGCTATTGGGAAAACGAAATCTGAGACCGCCATATTGACAATAAAATAATTCATGGTCTTCTTCAACTCGGGGCGCTTATATACAGCAACTATTATCAAAGTATTTCCAACAATTCCGAGGAAGAAAACAGCGGACAGGACAACAATATGGAAAATTCTCACTGGCAAGCTGAGTTGAACGTTTTCACAGGTCGCGTTCGTCGCATTGGAACTGAGCATTTTGTACCAGAATATTTCTTGAGGACTACTTGCACTTGCCTCAATAAGGAGTGGCTCTATATCTCGGAGAATACGGACTTGAGTTTGATATAATATGACATGATAAATAAACAATTGACAACATGATCCTCGATGATCCTACTACAATCAATAAAATAACAATGCTTTTTGACATTTGAGGGCGTTATTTAAAATAATATTAAAGAAGACAGGCTTGTTTTGTGAACATAAAACCTGTTTTGTCATTACGTAATTCTAAAGAAACTGATTCCCAACTGTGTTTTTTGGACTTCTTTTCATAGAACACGGCTAATCTTCTTCTCCTAGAAGAATCAATAATGATAAAGTTGCCTAATTTTACATTAGCGCGAGAAGTTCGATTACATCTGGACTAAAATAATTTTTGGCAAAACCAAGACGTTTTTCTGAAGCGGCTATTGTGTCGCAAAAACTAATTTTCAAGGTTATGTTTTAGTTAACATTAACATTTAAATTGGTTTTGTCTTATCGTATCAATTTCATATTTTTGATAAGGGACACCGACATGTTCCATGCGATCATAGATTAATTCTAGTCGTGCCTTTTTTTGTCGTTTTTCCATTTATTTAATTATTTACTTTGACATTTGCAGTGCAAATCTTGTGGTTTAGGCCCAGAGATTAGTCAAGATTTATCCATCATATGCAGTTGAATTCTAGTACGAAGCTAGATGTTGGTAAATAGCTGTACTTGCCACGCTCAAAGTTATAAATAGAAACGACTTCTAATTAAAATAAGTTCATTCCAAAAAAAATTGTGTCTCATTATTTTGAAATCACAGGGAGGGATCATTTCATCTTTTCTTGTTTAAATAAGGTACTATTATGGAAATTATAATTAAGCAGGCAGTAAATTAAACTTTAATCTATTGTGGTGTAGATAAGTTTAATTAAAGAGCACCTAAACTCACATATTTTTAGTCTGTAATATTAATCTCTCCACCAAAAGCAAACATGTTTTACAATTCTTAACTCGCATTTTCGCTTTTTGTCTTCCGGGGAAGACGCGTAAAATATCTTTAAAAACAGAAATGCAAACAGTTTGTGACGTCGTGTGTTCAAATTACTGCTAGTTCTGCGCGTACGTGGCTTGCACGGCACAGAAAAAGCGAAATTATGGGTGGTAATGGTGACATATGTTTGCTTTGGATGGGGAGATTTATATTAGGAACAAAAAATATTATAGTTTAGGTGCACTATGAGAGATAGTTATTTTAAACTAGGTAGAGTGCATATTCAGCCTAGGTGGAATGAGGATCACCAATTTAACCTGGGTGAGAACGGATTTAACCTGAGACCGGATTGCACCTGCAACATCTATACCTGCGAGCTTCAGTTCCCCCTACAGTATCCCCTTACAGCTACAGTGTCCAGGGGCAGATCCAGGAGAGGTGAGGGGGTTGTAGACCGTATTAACTTTGCCATCAGTGTGGAAGGCGAGTACCGCAGGCGTGAGCTATTAAGGGTGGCCGGTGTTATGCCCCCCAACCCCCCCCCCCCCCCCCATCCTCCTCGAACTTTGTTTCTGCTTTTCCCTCTAAAACGCCATTCAGGGTGGTTTAGTGGTAATCAACCGTGCCTTCCACCTCTGTAACCCAGGTTCAACTCTGGCCTCGGGTCGTATCATGGGCTGAGTTTCAGTCAATCTCAACCTGACTCCGAAGATTTTTCTCCGGGTACTCCGGTTTTCCTCCCTCCTCAAAATCGACTCCCAGTAACATCTGGCTGGGTTTGCGGTGCTCCGAGCCACATGGATCGTATGGCGGCAGCCGTGCGGCGCCTTCACATGCATTCGGTCCGATCCCGTTGAGCCGGTTGATCCTAAAAATCCCTTGTAGGGAGCGGTCAACTAAGCGCACATTTAAATTTACATTTACATTTTCGCCATTCCTAGACTTGAAAAGCGTTGTGAACAAATGAAATACAGCAGTCACGAAATGTACATTATCTTTTCATAACATGACAAGCAGTCAATTCGTGAAAGTGGAACAACTACGTAAAAAAACAATTTTATTATATTTGTGAAGAATCAAACAAAATAATAACAAGAAAAAAAGAGCGGAGGGGGGGGGGGGGGGTTGCAACCCCCTCAGCCCCTCCCCTGGATCCGCCTATGGTGTCTTTACAAATGCCACCGTGTGGTGTCTGATAGCTACCAAGCAGTTTGTGATGGTCCTGTCTCAAATGTGCTGTCCTTTCCAGGTATTCTCCGAGGCAGGTGATCAAAGAGAGGCGGGAACCTTTGTCATATGGGTAAAGTACCCTGTTTTCCAGGTTTACAAGATTTTTTAACTTCAAAAACGACAAGAACAACTTTGTTCTTGTAGAGCAGTACGCTTTTCAATTGAGTGTCGAAAGTAATTAGCGAATTGGTTTGGTTTTTTATGCATTACTTCACTCAGTGATTGGCTCAAAGTTTTCGCGCCATTTTTTTAACCAATCAGAAGTGAAACAATCTTCCCTGATAAATGGCAGAAACGCAGCAATATCTGTTTCTAAAGCGGGTGCACAGTCTTTGGGTCCAGAGGAAGAAGCAATGTGTTCTTTCTGTTGAGTATGACTAGTGGTTCCTGTATCAGCATCGTTCACGGTCAGTAATGACCAGCAAGCTTGAGTGGGCCAGAAGTGAACAACCAGAATTCCTGTTGCTTGGTGTCCGTCGGTCTCTTTTGGAGGGTCATCATAATCATGCTGAATGGAGGAAATGCATAGAATAAGTATATGGGGACAAGTAGAAAGTAAATGCATCTACTGCTAAAGCTCCGGGGTCAGGCGTAAATCACATATAAGGTTTGCGTCGATAGTTGAGTCTAGAAGCAAATAAATAATTATATGGTTGTACTGATAATCTTTTATGCCAGCATCAAACAATTCTCGATTTTTCGTCGGTTCAGAAAGATCAACAACGTCCAAATGCTACGAAGGATAGTAAGCAAATGAATGCAAGGTTCGCACGCATATCTCACGTGGCTTCCTTATGACATGGACCGGTGACGAAATAGAATCACATGATTTCTCGTGATTTGGTACAAATCTCTCAGACTACAAGTTGCTCTCGCCCTTCAGCCTGTCTGAAAAACGTACTGGTGCTTATTTACACCAAATCTCCCCACTTGCTCGGCCAAAACCAAAGAACGAGCGTACAAAGCCCTGGTGAGACCTATTGTTGAATACAGTGCCACTGTCTGGGACCTTTACTTAGCTAAGAACATACAACGTGTCGAAATGGTCCAAGGCCGAGAAGCTCGCTGGGTACTCAGGCGCTACGACAGATTAGTCAGTGTCACTCATATGTAATCTTTTCTCAAATGGAGATCTCTGGAGCTCAGGCGATCCGATACACGTCTCTGTATGTTGTACAAACAAAATCATGTGTTAGCCACTTAGAAATGCGACAAGCTTCAGAAAGAACATAAGAGCAGAATGGACACCAGGCTCTCGCCTCGCAGTCGTCGATTTCAGAAGCAACGTTATTCATGTGATTATTATAAGAATTCTTTTTTACCATAGGCCAATTGGTCAGTGGAATAATCTCCCACCAGAAATTGTTCGTTTAAGCAATCCCTGTGTAATCTTAAATACTGATTAATTTTTATGTTATTGTTGTATTTTTAGCTGTGGGTGAAGACTTAACTGGTAAATAAATTGCACTCGAAATCGTGTGATTACCCACAGCTATTACCTTCGATTTATCATTTTCCCTGTACCTCCCCTGCTAAGTGTCACGTTTTTCCGTTATGCACCTATTATTGGAAAGTTTCAGAGAGACGCTGAAAGGAGTTATTTTTGCTTGGTAGATCTTAGAGTGCACACTGGCATACAACCCAAAGGATTCGAGGGAGCGTGACGTCATGTTATTTGATACGGTTGTTGATCTCATACATTTGTTATCATTTGCAACGGTCGATCTCGCGTCAGTACGTGGTGACCAATCTCAGGGGAAAAATTCGCGTCATTGATTTCGGTTACAACTGATAACCACACAGATAAAATAATAATTAGCTTGACAAATGTCCAGAACAATTTTATATTATGTGTAGAGCAAAAAGAGATTTCAGGTGAGTTAAAACCACGGCATTCTCTTTAGTACAAGTAAATCCCGACTCCCCAAGGAAACAAATTCGCGCCATAACTGCCAAGCCTAAAGTCAATCAGAAAAACCTGCCACCGTACAAAATGAGAGAAAAACACGAAAAGCACACTCTTTTCTTAACTTTGTCTTAGCGTTAAAAGCATTTTAAAACACGTATGTCTAACACTGATTTTTTTTTAAAGCTATTTTGCCAGCGTTCTTTCATAGTGCCTTTATTGCTAAGCAACAAATTACTTCAGCAAAACTAACCCTCCATTATATTCCTAAAAATACAAATTTTGAACCACTTAAATGTTCAATTATTGTTATAAGAGTTAACAAGTCTTTTTATACTTGTTTTGAAGGTGGCGGTTTCCTCCTTAGAGCACATCTTGACGGTTTTCATCGAACGCTTTTCAGCGTGCATCAGTGACATGTTATGTTAACTTTAAGATGATTTTACAAGGTCAACAGTTGAAGCAAAAGACAAAAATGTGAGCTTCATGAGACCTGCAGTACGCCAATTTATCAAGTGATTACAGATAACTCGCGGTTTTCTTCTATTTTTTCATATTGGAACAAGGTGCTATTTTTCCTTTCACTTTTGGTTGCCTTTTTATTTGATGTTTTGTACGAAACACTTAACCACTTTATTTGCATCAGAGATAAGTCGTTTAAAGCTGAGCAACGAGAACTGACTAAAAGCTCAATTTATTCTTAACAGAAAATGCTTTAGAAAAATGACTAAAAAGGTTTCAGCTATCTTTCTTTCTAAGCAATCGTAGAGACGCGAAAACGAAGGAATTTTTCAGAGTTAATTTATTCAATACGACTGTTTAGCTTGGACATTATATTACAGAATAATGAAAGATATAATCTTACCAGCGTAATTGCAACAATAAACTGAACAAAAAGCTATGCTGCCTGGAAGCGAAAGGCAAATAGCAATAATCCACGAGTATCCCAAGTTCAGTTATTCAAGGCTTTCAAAATGTCGGCTAAACAGGACAACGTTTCTCTGAATTCTGTCCATTTCAATGACTTTTCAAGGATGTTACTATCTCGATCACCAGCTGTCGTTGGAATAGAAGCTGGTTTCTTTGTGACTATTAACCTCGCAACACTGTTCGGGAATGTGCTTTTGTGCGCCGTCCTGTTAAAAAACTTCCGCCGTCAAAGTATCACCAGTATGTTGATATTAGCTCTATCACTGGCTGACATTCTGATGGGAACTGTGTGTATGCCGCTGTCATGTGCTGTTCTCATCCGCGGCGTATGGCCTTATGGAGACTTCGCCTGTAAACTTCAATGCTTTTCTATTTACTTTCTCGCTTTTGTGTCCCTCCAAACCATAGTTTTAACCTCCCTGAATAGATATTTTCGAGTTGTAAAGCCTGCGAAATATACACGTATTTTTACAGTGAAAAAGACTGTTGCAATGCTAGCGGCGGTGTGGAGTGGCACGGCCCTTATTCTAGCAATGCCATCGCTGATTGGAAGGACAGAGGCCGTGTTCAATCCGGCAAAAGCCGCTTGTGTCATATTCCAAAAGGACTCAGCAATGAAACACGAGAGTTATCCAGCGATTTTGAGGGCTTTTTTGTTATTGGTATTCGCTGTTATTCCTACAACAGTTACACTTGTTTGTTACTACAAAATATTCCGGGTTGTTGGCGTGCATTTTAGCAAAGTGGAACCGAATTTGATGCCATGGCCAAGTGCCAGTCGGAATTGTCGCGTAAATTCTGGCGAAATCCGAATAACGGTGACACTTTTTGCTGTGGTTGTAATGTTCGTGTTGAGCTGGTTGCCAGTTTTCCTGATCGAGATCACTCAGGCATTCCTTTTGGATTGGTGGAAAGTTCCTCGCCAAGTCCAACTTCTGTGGACGTTTTTTGGAAGTTTTAGTAGCGCTGCCAATCCTTTGGTGTACGGCTTCGCGAATTCATCCTATCGCAAGGAGTACAGACAACTACTAACATTAAAATGGACGAGGAAGAAACAAGATGATTCTTATATAAGAACGATCGACGGAACCGCATCTGCATGTATAACGATGGCGACCTTGAATGTTCCTTCCAACTGAGTGCGTTTTGGGGTCATAGACATATCGTTGGTGTACAAAGGTATCAAAGAACAAAACACATATGATACAATTGTAAGCGATTCTGCTTGTTCTATACCGAAAAAGAAACGTGTTTGTGTTCATACTACATAATGAAGATGGAAACTCACATTTAGCTATCGTAAATCGAAAAGTGAGTATCATGATTTGCAAAGATGATATAATAATGCGCGGATTTGTTTTTTAATAAAGGTTTTGCGAGCTGAAAAAGTAACTACACCAGGAAACAGTTTATTTCGCTTCAAAATTGGTACCGTTAATATCACAGGAAAAAATACAGTGTAAATAAACAAATAATTTTTTTTTTATCTCTGTCCTTTAAACTCAGTTGCCTGTCAGCCGGTCGCAAATCTCCCATAAAGCGGACGTTTTATATCAAAATTTAATGAGGCAAATCGATGCCATTTAGCATTCCGACATACCAGATCTAAAAAACATTGAAATTAAAGGTTGAAAAACTAAATAATCCTCCAAGATGAACGTTCTCCCAATAAAGTTCACTGCGACTAACGTAAATATTGCGCGGGTTTTAAAAGTGGCTTAAGTGCAGTTTTTTTGGCAAAATTTTCAAAAACGGCTGATTTTGAGGGCAAACTTCTGGAGGCTGAAAAAACTATAAAGCAAATGCGCCTGATGCCCCAATTAGCATGTATAGAAAGCTTAAGGACTGTAGATTATGTCTATGCAAAAAACCGCTGAGAAAAAGACCTATTACTCAGGCATGTTAAGGTGTGGTTCACGTGTATATATTCCAAAGTAAAAGTTAGAAAGGAAGCTGTTGTACAATATTACTGAAATTTGTTTTGTATCTTATATTAAGCATCCTAAATTGCATAGAACGTCCACAACATTCAAATTCAGGTCACTTGATCTCTAATTGGATGCCAAGGAATAAAAATTTCCCTTCAAAATGGGGTGTACTAAATGAAGTTTTTCAAAAATATTTTGTGACGACACACGGCAAGTGATAACACGTAGTACTGGCAAGCACTGTCATTTGACAAACACAGTCACATAAAAAAATTGATCAAGCTGTTAAAGAATAAAATTTGTTTAACTCCTTAAGAATAGGCGTTTCTAAATTTTCTATGGGTGATGCTTTTATTAAGAGAGGGATATTTTTGCGCGGCTTAAAACTATGCGGAGAAAGTGCTCTTGGAATCCAAAAAGAAAATTAGGGGTAAGCACGTACGCATTTTTCAAAGATAATTAAGCTTCAATTTGGAAAAGAACGCCATGCATAGCTTTGTAATTTAAAACTTTTTACAAATATTGCTGATTAATTATCTTTGAAAAATGCGTCGTTTACCCCAAATTTTCTTCTTGGATTTCGATAATACTTGTTAAGATCTGCTTTTCCCACATATTCAGTTAACCGCGCAAAAAATACCTTTGAGTTAGTAAGCACCGTCCTTAACTACCCTGAGTAACAGACCTTGATCCACTTCTTACGTTCTCCCTCATGGCTTAGCTTCAGCAAGGGGTTCTTCCCCAAGGGCAGGAAAATTAATATTTTAAAGAAAGAACAGCTGTCCAGTGACCCCGTTGAGGTTACAGAAACAGAGAATATCCTGCAGGGACGATCATCCTCCCTCCACGTAATTAGCTCGTACCTCAGACCGGTATCTGTTATACAGTTGTTGCATGAATGTTTTTTAGCTTCTTTGATTGTGATCATAGAGCTATAAATTAAATGAGTTATGTGGTAAAAGTTTCACTCGCTTGGTTGCCCATCCCGTGATAAGTAATTGTTAGACACGCGACGGAAACAGTTGTACCATGTTCAAACATTAAGCAACGGATTTTTCCGCTGCGCCTTGTGCCGTCATGTGGTTAATCAGCGAACTCTGGAGTACTTATCATCAAGACAATTTACTCTATTGCATTTATAAAAGGTCGTGCAAACAGTTTTTTGAAACTAATCGGTGAAGGTGGGGTTTTCTTCCTTGGGCCATTTTGTTTTAATAGGACCTTCGCACGATGGCGTTATTTGCCTAAAATTACCAGAATCCTTCAGGTGTTGCTTTTCAAGGGCACCCAAGGAAAAAATCCAACTGAAAGCCTTTAAGGCACATTTCTAAGTTCCTTGTAACGCATAAAAATAATTTAAAGTGATTTTTTTTTATCACCTACAAGAATTTGATCTGTTCGGATATCTTAGCTGAAAGTTGGAGAGTCCGAGCATTTTAGGGCATAAAAGCTTCCTTTCAGAAATCACTAGCTGAAAGTTATCGTACGTCCACGAACTTCCCAGCAAACTATTTGCTTCCCGAAAATGCTAGCTGACCTTTTTGAGAGTCAAAAATTGCAAAAATAGCCCTTCCGAAAACACAAGGGACTATTTTTCCATGGCCGTTACGAATCTTTTAGGTGATGTTTTAGTCGAGAAATCTTTAGTTTTTTGGCAACGTAGAATCCGAAAATCTTAGACAGTTTGACTCTGCCGAACAGGTATTTCGCCCAAACGCCTTGTTAACTGGGTTTCCTTGGTATGCTAATTAACGC
>OX421453.1:3915105-3935105 GCA_949126865.1 Montipora capitata
CACATAATATACCTAAGTAAATATAGAGCTGTAGCGACAATACATTATAACTAATGCAATACCTCCATGCGGTTTAAAATTCGCTTCCCAGGTATTGGGAAGTTTATAATGACTACATTAACATCACGCATTATTTGATAAGGCTGTGCTTTCATGTAATTCGTAAAAAAAAATTAAAAGGGTCTCTATCACGCTAATGGCTTGCGGAAGTTGATAACTTTCTCTTCTACGACTCGAGTACCGCGGACATTTAGAAATTCTTGAACACCGGCTAATCGCGCCTAAGGAAAAGGCGTCGCTTATTTAACAACTTCCGAAATACTCATTGTGCAACTTTCTGTTCTATCTTAACACCAAAACCCTCAAGACCAAGGTAAACCAGATACGAAAGAGATACGAAATGTGCTCCATGCGGTTGTCAACTCAAGAATGAAAACCATTCAGTCGGACTTTGTCAGTGCGACGATTCCGCTACGTCGACGCAATTATCGTGGAAAAAAGTTATTTCTAGCCACCCGGCCTCGGATACCACTCCAGATGTATTGCCGGAGAGTTAACTAAAAAATATGTTATTTCTTACAGTGACATTTCTTGGGTTCCTTCATAATTTGTGGGAAACAATTGCAAAAGTAAAGAAAGTGATCCATGTTAAAAAAAACTGGAGATGACTGGCCTGCTAATCTCATACTAAGCATGCTAAGAGCATAATCTATAATTAGTAAGCTGCACTCACCGACGCCATGTTTGGAAAAATTTTACCCAGCTCATGAGCTTGATGTATGACGTGGCGAACATTGCGACAGCATTGGTGTGCGCAGTAGAATACGCAGAAACAATTGGCGCGAAAGTCCTTTATCCATTTAAAGGGAAATGACGTTATCAATTTAAAATACTTATCTATCGAAAGTATGGCTTGATATTTTCAACAAAACAAAATATCTAACGGAAGACTTTCTAAATAATATCTAAATATCTAATAATCTAGCATTTTTCATCTAATAATCTGTTTAAAACATCTAAGAGTATAAATAAATGGTAAAAAGGGAATCTTTGTTGACAACTTTTTTACATTGTGTCTCATCAACATCTGAGTTTACTTATAAAAGGCATCATGATATTCTTAATTGACATCAAAAGTTTAACGAACTTGTTAAACTTGGCAACCTCTCCAATGTTAAACGTTTTGGCTTTGATTATCAATTACTAGCCATCAAAAACTGATAAATTATTGAGTACCAAATAGCGATAATGAGCGGGACAATGCATTCTTCAAGAACAGAAAATCTTCAAAGCATCATTGCTCAAAGATCATCTGGCATGTTGCAGATTATCTAAGATTATATGGTATTTTTCAGAAATAATGAACAATTAATATTTTGTCGCTGATTTTTTGGCTGATCAATTAGAAAATGATGGGCTTATGTTAATGAAACTAAAAATTGTAAACAAAGATTACCCTTTTGATCGTTTACAAATGATAGCGAGATAGGCGTTGCCGCTGTGTATTTTACTCAGTGCCAACCTTGTCACGGTCTTGTTCGGCTGTCTCAACATTATTCACACCCATGTGTTGGAGAATCTCAGGTTCCTTCTTCTTATCATTATCCAAGGTTTTCAAGAGGTAATCGCAGTGCTTCACAAACCCGTCAATTGCTTGCTTATGGAAGAAGGCCAAAAAATCTTCACGAAGATGAACTGAAATTTCTGCTGAATCATCGTCATCTTCTTGGTCATTGTCGTTGCCGTCGTTCAGACTCTCGGAGAACTTCTTCAGGTTCTCGGCATTTTCAGGTTTTCGTTGCTTTTTCTTGAGATCATACTCCACGGAGTGTAGCGAATATGCCATGTCCAGTTTATCTCCATTACGAAGGACAGCCACTCGCCCAAAGACCATGTTACCATCCTGCGTTTTGAATTGCAACCTGTTGACAGCAAGTACATTTCCAGTGAAGTTCCTCGCTCTCTTGATAACCCTCTTCAGTTTTTCCGGCATATTTGTCAAAATCGCTACCTCTTCAACGGTGGCATCGAACTCATTATCTGGTATCCCCTCTTTGAGATCACACAGGTTGTTTTCCTCATAACTCTCAAACCGCAGTGAGCTGATCACTTCTTCTGCCTTGGTAGCATTGCCTTTGAGCGAAACGTCGCTCTTGTTATACTTGGCCACGTTTAATATGGCCCTGCGCTGTTTCTCAGCCATTTCGTTGTCATGGGATTCCTGGGTCTTTGGCGGTGATGATGTAACATTTGAAAGAATCGATTCAACAGTTTCCCAAACATCTTTAGGAAGGCCGTGAAAGAAGGCAAAGAAATCATCTGCGGTCTTCTTGCATTCCTCGGGCTGATTGCAAATGGCATCCGCTAGACTATGACTTGCTTTTTGGAGTTTCACTGAAAGTTGTTTCCCATGGCGGAGTATCCAAACAATTTTAGAACCTCCCCCCGGGAAATAACGGGTCGCGATTATATCGTAGACGGAGGCGAGTACGATTGGTACGAGAATCGTTTTCCAGGAGATCCAGGAGAACATGTTCTTGACTTTTACTTCACGTCTTTGTTACCACGATGTATATTATCGGATGTCGCTCGTCGTCACAACGTAGAGAATTCGGAAAAGCGACTACCTTTCCTTTGGCAAAACTAGGGTTAGGTTGGGTTAGCTTTTGAATAATCCGGAGTGCTGAGATCAAGTTGAAGTGAATGATCAGGTTCGAAAACGTTGGCTTGATATAACAAATGTTCATTTATATTGACCAATTAAAAGACGCCACGCAATTTTCTGGGAAAATTACCTTCAGTACTTGTTCCAAAACAAAACAATTTCCATCGAAAAGTGACTTGCAACTTTTGAGGTCAACAGTCTTATTAATCAAGTAATCAGTGTTTTTTAATTCCTGTACAAATAACAAAGGCTTACAAAGCATTTTGAAGTTTTTAAAGACTTACGCGATTTTCTGTGAAAATTTCCATTACTCGTTTCAAAATAATTAAGTGTATTAATATACACCTTGCAACTTATGAATCTGAACTGCATGAACAGTTTTGAAAAAAAACCATTGTCTGTATAAAGAAGCAAAGGTTAACAAATTATTTTGCACGTATAGAGCAATTTCATGTTCACAGGACTACAGGGAAAACACCGTCTTCGAAACAATTTGTTGAGTAAAAAAAGTAAAAATGTTGCGACAAGCACGTACCTGACAAACAACTCAAACTTCGCTCTCTCGAGGACCGTTTTCAAAACCGAAAGTGGAACCATCCAAGTAAGCTGTTTTCGTGCTTCAAAGAAGTTTCAATCTACCCGTTTGAGTGCGCAATGATATCGATCTTCATGGTTCCCTGATTTGTTGAGTAAAAAAATCAAAAATGTTGCAACAAGCACGCACTTGACAAACAACTTAAACTTCGCTCTCTCGTGGGTTTTTTTAAAAACCGAAAGTGGGACCATCCAAGTAAGCTGTTTTCGTGCTTCAAAGAAGTTTCAATCTAACCATTTTACCCGGGGGGGGGACTCCCATATGAAACAGACGGGGATGCTCGTCGGAAATTTTGAATTTAACCCCTAAAGGAGACCAATCTAGGCGTGGCTTAAGCAAATTTTGACCCCTAAAAGAGACCGTTTAAAAACACAAAAATACGACACGCAATGAGTTTTAATGACAATATGGCATAATCATCGAATGCTTTTATCTAAAAAGTATATTTAAAAGGAAATTTGACTTCTGTTTCTCTTCGCGTAATTCTGTGTTACTTCGCGGAACCCTAAACGAGACCTTGGTGGCATAAAATATTGGCGCTTTGCCCGGAACACCCTAAGCGAGACCAAAATCCAAAATTTACACCCCTAAGCGAGACGACGAGCATCCCCGTCTGTTTCATATGGGAGTCCCCCCCCCCCCCCCGGGCCATTTTAGCGCGCAATGATATCGATCTTCATGGTTCCCTGATTTGTTGAGTAGAAAGATCAAAAATGTTGCAACAAGCACGCACTTGACAAACAACTTAAACTTCGCTCTCTCGAGGTTTTTTTAACAACCGAAAGTGAAACCATCCAAGTAAGCTGTTTTCGTGCTTCAAAGAAGTTTCAATCTAACCATTTTAGCGCGCAATGATATCGATCTTCATGGTTCCCTGAATCCCCAGGAAAAAATATCGTTCTTTGATCCGAAACCAATATCCGGTACGTGAATAAATCAAGGGTATTTATCACTCAAATCAGTTCAAACTTTGGGAAACTTAACAAACTTAGGCTTCAAGGATCGAACTTTACCCGAACTCGACTCCTTTTGAGCAGTCAAAGCTGCAACTGCACGCTATTGAGAATTTCATCATCCTTCAAACCTATTATAGAATTCGTTACAGATATTGATTGATTACAAGGCATAAGACCATGAACCATTATTACATGCAGTGTCCGCGTGATCAGTGGCAAATCAAGTCAGTTCTATTTACTCCTGTAGATAAAAACATCAGGGGGTGGAAGTGGAATAATCGGATCTCAGTTATTCATTAATCCTTCCATTTTTTGCAAAGTTATTCGTTATTCATTCACTTTTGTATTAGACGATTTCAGAAGCTCAGAGTGCACGCCTTAACTTGTGGTGAAAAAAGAAGTTGTAAGGGAAGTTGAAAATGATCAACATGTCAGCCTCGAAGCCAATGTTTCTCGATTCCCTATTATTTTCTTCAATCTTTCTGGGCTTAGTATTTTGCTAGTAACATGTTTTCTCTTCTATTTACCTAAGACATCTACCATGGCACTATAATGATATACGGTACCAAAACAATATCGTGTACAATTAGAGCTATATATTACGAAAGACAACTTCAATCACCTGGAAGACAAAACGCAGCTCAGTTGACAATATGGAATAAAGCACCTTGTTACTGCACTATCACACGTACGGAATGCGTGCCTGTTTTTTTGTTTGTCACTGATCAAAAGTATTTTCTGGCGTAAACACACTTCATTTTTGCTAAGGCACATATACGGGAATTGTCTATAATCTCACTGAAGGGAAACGACAACAAAATAATTTCTTATAGTGCCAGGGAGTAATGCAACTGTACATAGAAAGGCATCTTGTATACTGATAATATCAACAGTAAACAAAATATAAATAGATTTGCGTACCAAAGTATGGTATGGAGAGACCATCGATCGGAATGGCAACTGTTAGCTTTATAAAAGTTTCAACTATATATAGACATTCGAACTAATAAAGCTGGCAAAGCTGCTGACGTGTGGACAGCGACTTATCGATGAAAAAAGCTTCACACCGTAAAACGTGAAAAAATACTTTGCATTTCCATACATACTGGCGAGCAAATCTATTAGTTTCCTTACAAACTCATTACCACAAAATTTGCTCGTTTGCATGTACGAGGCCTAAGGAGTCTGTGCTGTCTGATGAAATAACTTTTTTTTTTTTTTTTGGTTCTGGGAATCGTCGATGCAAAAACAAAAGGTCTTCTGTTGAAAATCATACTGCATCAATGAGGCATGACAACACCTGCCTTTGAAAATTGAATAGTGTTTGTGAAAAATCAATAATTAAGGGAGCTCAGGGCCACTCATTAACGTGACACACGCATTTAAAAAATATACTCTTTTGGCCGGTATCCATCTAAAGTTTTTGAAGGCGAGAACTTTCATCGAGTCTCGTTCAGACTATATCTATCATTAAAGACTTTGGGTAGATCGTTTCTCAGTATTATATACACAATTTGCCATTCAAATACTCCACAAAAAGCCAAACTGTATTCCTCAGTGTCGTTATTGTAACTTTCGCAAGCCTCATTTGGTGAATGGAAAAACCACTTCCGTCACTAAAAACGATTTTAAAAAGTGTTCCGTCGGATCAGAAAGTAAATCGCTGAACGCGTGAAGGGCACATCGAGAGTGAATTAAGCGATACGCTTTATGCGCTCTACAGTATTTAAAATATAACAAAACTCAAAAGTCATAAGAAGATCTGTGTCATTTAATACGGAGCTTGAGCAACGATGACGCGTCGACGAGAACGAAACAACAAATTATACAGTAGTTGGTTTGATGAGCAAAACCAAGACTATGCACGCCCTGCCCGCTCTTTTACATTGTATCACTATATAATTGATGCCTGACGTCTAGGACGCGACAACACAACGATAAATTTCAACTCTCCTCAGGATAGCTGGTTCACATTTAACATACCGAACGACAACTTGGCAACTCTAACTACCTTTAATGATTTGTTTGAGCAGTATCAAAATTGATCGATGTTGTCCCGGATATCTGAAATAATCTTGGAGACATTCTCGCAAAAGAGGTACGCTGTTTGTCACATGATGGGGTCTGATGTTTCGAGATATGTTAAACTTCTCAAAATTGATCTACATTCATTGCCTGACAGTTTCATGGTTAAACGACCTAACGAAATTGAAAACGTGTTCGATGTTCCCGATTTTTTTTGCATCACTAATGTCCCGTAATTATCTCGTGCTTCCTCTAAAAATTCCGTAGTCTCTCGATTCCCGGCAAAATCTCCAGATTCCCTTGCTTTGTTAGGGCAAGAGTTGTGTTTCATTGAAACTGCAATATGGTATTAATATTGCACGTTATAACGGCAAGACGGAGTACAAAGAAGCACGTTAATTGTTACTGCATTAATACTAATAAAAGTGAACTTCCCCTGGATAACGAACATCATTTACACCCATGTGTTGGAGAATCTCAGATTCCTTCTTCTTATCATTACCCGGCAAGGTTTTAAAGAGGTAACCGCAGTGCTTCACAAACCCGTCAATTGCTTGCTTATGGAAGAAGGCCAAAAAATCTTCACGAAGATGAACTGAAATTTCTGGTGAATCATCGTCATCTTCTTTGTCATTGCCGTCGCCGTCGTTCAGACTCTCGGAGAACTTCTTCAGGTTCTCGGCATTTTCAGGTTTTCGTTGTTCAGTCTTGAGATCATACCCCACGGAGTGTAGCGAATATGCCATGTCCAGTTTATCTCCATTACGAAGGACAGCCACTCACTCAAAGACCATGTTACCATCCTGCGTTTTGAATTGCAACCTGTTGACAGCAAGTACATTTCCAGTGAAGTTCCTCATTCTCTTGATAAACCTTTTCAGTTTTTCCGGCATATTTGTCAAAATCGCTACAACAACAACCTTTATTTACCCTCAAATATTACAAATACAAATACAATTATAGCTATAAAGTGGCTACCTCTTCAACGGCTATAAAGTGGCTACCTCTTCAACGGCTATAAAGTGGCTACCTCTTCAACGGTGGCATCGAACTCGTAATCTGGTATCCCTTCTTTGAGATCACACAGGTTGTTTTCCTCATAACTCTCAAATCGCAGTGACTTGATCACCTCTTCTGCCTTGGTAGCGTTGCCTTCGTGCACGTGCGAAACGTCGCTCTTATCATACCCGAACGCGGTTACTATGGTCCTGTGCTGTTTCTCAGCCATTTCGTCATCATGGGTCGTTTGCGGCGATGATGCAGTAGCATTTCGAAGAATCGATACAGCAGCTTGCCAAACATCCAGGATGTCGTAAACGAATTCAAAGAAAGCATCTGCGGCCTTTTTGCATTCTTCAGGGAGGCTGCAAAAGACATCCGCCAGGTGATGTGCTACCTTTTGGAGTTTCAAAGCTTTCTCACTTGGTCGTGGGTCCAAAAAAGTCTAGAACCTTCCTCCGGGAAATAACGGGACACTATGAAATACACAAAGGGTGTCATAACAACTGGTACGAGAATCCTCTTCCAGAGGAGCATGTTTTTGGTAACTCGACAAGATCGGATAGCTTGCGGCGTTACGTACAGAAGTCGGAAAAGCGACTGTGTTTGTTTGGTTAAACTTTCTCCGAATGTTGTGAAATGGTCAAGTTGAACTTTAGACCTTAAAACAAGCCACGCTATTTTCTAAGAAAATGTCACGCTTTGTCTCAAAATAAATAAAACGAGATGCTTCCGTGAAGCATACACTGGGTTGCCTGTGATACGTGTTACAGAAAATCAGAAGGCACTGAATTGTGTGGTATTGAACTACAGCATTCCAGTCTCTGAAGTTAGCTTCTGTCCGGCGGGGTTAGTATCTGGATGGGAGACCAAAACAATATATCCCTCATAAAACAGAAGCATCGGACCGAAAATACTATTAACGCTAACAAATGCGAACTCAGCAAGGTACAGATTTTGTTAGCTTGCTTTCTGCATAACAAGAACATCATTCTAAAAGCTTATTCTACGCTAAAAGTAGGTTATGGAGGTAATTTTGAGAGTGGAAATCAAGGTTACGCGGCAGACGGCAAATACAATTGCAAACTCACGATTTAATTAAGTTAACACACCAGAAAGACGCTAACCTCATTTTGACAAGAAAATGCTTTACTATTGCCATAAAAACTATCCAGTTAAGCTCGCATATCAAAAAACATGATGAATTCATAAAGACCACCTTTTCCAGCGAACAATTTTTTGAAACAAACGACACATTTGCTATTAGAGGCAAAAACCCCTTCTATTTCATTTACGTGCGTGAAGAGAAGAAACTCAATCGTGTCAAATATGCGCAATATTGCAACAAACTAAATTTCAGGATCAAACCGTTTACATGAAAAACCTTTTCCTTGAATAATGAAGCACAAAATACACGACAAGCTTTCACATCTCGAATTATTTTTTTACCTGAAGGCTGTGCAGAGTTGATCACAGATCCAGGTAAGATGTTCGATTCGGTCTCTGTCTTTTCCATTTGGTTTCAGCGTTCTACATAACAGCACACTTGGTAAAATATTATTTTAGAAATACAGCTCACTTTGATTTCGGCTCGACGGGCGATAGATTGTTGTCGAAGTCCATTACTCGTCGCTTTTGAGATTCCAGGTGTTGGCTTTTCACCGCCTGCCTAGTTTATCCAACTGACTTTCCATTATTGAGCTCCATAAGAGTATATTTTGTTTAATAAGGATCCACTAAAACGCCATTCGCGTTACATGACTTTTGACGCCATTGCAGGCTAAGTTAATGATTCTACTGTGTCCACCAGAGAAATCTACGCATTTCCACCACCCTCTCGATCCTAAGAAAAAACGCGCAGAAGGCTCTATGCACAAAGACACCACTTACCAGGGGAGTGACAGGCAAGACTTTTACCGACACGGAAAATAAAACGGAGAAATCTACCCATTTTCCGACTGGGATTGCCATACGGCAACCCAGTAAAAAAAAAAAAACAACCGTCCTGCACATACGATAAGTCTAGTCGCTTGCATTGCTAACTCGTGTTGTCAAAAATATCTAAACTGGGTTAATATATTTCAAAGGAGACGAAGCCATTGTTACCCCGCGAGCAGAGTCTCTTTCGATCTTCCTAGATAAGTCAGGAAGAGTAATAAAGTTGCAGAGTCAGTCCTATGTGATACCATTGATCCGCACCTGAATGACGTACTGTATGACAACCAAAGGGCTTACAGGAAAGGTATGTCATCAGAGTCTCTTCTTCTGTACCTTACTGAAACCTGGAATCATCATATCGATCAAGGAAAAGTTATTGGCGCTATATTCATAGACTTCCGTAAAGCCTTTGACTCGGTCTGTCCAGCAATCTTGTCTCATAAATTGCAGGCCTGTGGAATTAGTGGCAACCATTTCCAATGGCTAAATAGCTATCTGTCAAATCGACACCAATTTGTTGAACTAAATGGAGTGTAATCGCCTGTATTAGAAGTTAAATACGGTGTCCCACAAGGTTCGTTACTTGGGCCTAGGCTGTTCTCGATCTGTGTTAATGACTTCCCCGATTGCATAACACAAGGCGAGCTACATCTGTATGCAGACGACACCACTGCCTTTGTAATTGGAGATAATCCTGATGATGTTACAATTAAATTGAATTGTCTCTTTAAAGAGATCTGCGCTTTCTGCACACTAAATAAGGTGACTCGGCACTCTGGAAAGTCCGAAGTAATGATTATCTAACGTGATCAGTTTGTGGGCCCACTGTTGCCTGTGACGCACGGGGGTACACAAATCGACTACACAATGAAAACAAATTTAGTGGGTGTGGTCATCGACAACAAACTGACATGGAGAGATTAGTTAGAGATAACACATAAATCACTAAGTAGTCAGTATCGTGTGCTAAAGAAAATGCGATATCTATCACCCAAGTTACTAGAGGCATTTTACTTTAGAACAGTAATTCCACAAAGAACATATTGCATATCTGTCTGGGGCAACTGTTCTGTGCCGGGCTAAGCTGTATGAAATTGAGAACTTACATATTAAAGTTGGTAGATTTATCCATAGAGTTCCTCAGAATATTTTGGAATGTGAAGCACTGAGCTATATCAAGTGGCAAGATCTAGGATACCTTTACAAACGTAGGCTTGCTATTGAGGTTTTTAAAGTTAAGCAGGGCTTAAACCATAGGTTATTGCCATTCTTTACTTTTACTGAATCCAAGCGCAGAGGTGTATTACTTGAGGTGAAACGGAAGAAAACAGAGTTAGGAAGAAATAGCTTCTCATATAGGGGGATTGTGGTATAGAATTCACTGGATAGAAGGACAAGGAACTTGGGAAAGCTTGATGCTTTGAAAGTAGCACTGAACCGCAACAAAACCAGCCTCAACAAAATAACATTTAATAAAGGGACTACAGTAAATCTTAATAAGGATATTAACTTTTTGTATTATTAAACGTCAATATTTACACCTCTTAGTAATTTTTGAATCTATCTAAAATTAGTAGGCTCATCCAGCCCAGTTTCGAATTGTCAAAACTGTTTTTTTTTTTAATTTTTGCGCATGATCAGTCGCCATGCGTCATCAATATTTTGAAATTTACAACAGCGTGGAAATTTTAACTGTTAGAATTCCCATGGGTTTTTCCTATATGTGTCGGTTACAGAAACTAGTCTGACAGAAACCTATCAATTTTTCAGTGAAAACATAAAATAGCATTTTAAGATATATGGACTATCTTGAGTTTCCAATGAAATGATTCCTTGATTGTCGTGTGTTTGCCAGAGTTGTTCGAAAATATTCCGACTGTTTGTTTTCGTTTTGTGGCTACTGGTCACGCGTGACTGACACCGGATACATAAATTTTCAATTTTTAACGCATGCTCAATACAAAATGTAGAGGCGGCTCGCAGTCCACTTTCCTCTTCCCGACTTATCCAGGAAGATCGAAAGAGACTCTGCTCGCAGAGTAAACCATTGTCTGTACAATAAGCAACGGTTTACATAATATTTTTCATTTTTGACTGAAAAGTCGCAGTCACGCGATGTTCTGGGAAAATTATTATGATTGTTCGTTTCTGTTTCCAAGAATCCAGGGGAAAATAGCGTCTTCAAAACAACGTGATGAGTGAAAAGAGGGAAAAAGTTGAAACAAAACTTGGGCTTTGCCCTCTAGAACCATCGAAATAAGCTATTTCCGTGCTTCACGGCAAAGACACTTCAGACTAACACTGTACAATGACGAACCTTGATGGTTCGCCGAATCCCCAGGATAAACATTGTTTTTGTCCAAAAACCAATATCCGCTACGCTGAATCCGCATCATCGCCAACAGCTCTATTTCTTCCAACGCAGCACTACATGTAATAACGTATAATGTTAATAACACGGCCTATGTAGGCCGTTGGCAAAACCAGGATCGGACCGGATCGGACCAGATCGGACCGGATCGGACCGGACCGGACCGGATCGGATCGGATCAGAACGGATGGGATGGGATGGGATCGGACCGGATCGGGTCGACAAAACTCGGACCGGATCAGTAACAAAGTTCCCACCCAAAGTAGACACATGAAATCCCTGAGTCATCAGTTAAGGTTACTTTCCACCTTCGCGGGAATCCTTCAGGAAAAAGTTCGTACGCGCGCTAGTTTCAATAAAATCCTAACAAACTATACATCAGAAGAAAGCTTAGTAAATGTAGTTTACTATAAAAAAAATTGTTTAAGCGAGTTTTCCTTTTGGTAAGTGTCAGGATCAGAGCCGGTAAGATGTGAAACCGCCTAGGATTCTTCTAATGAATTTATCGGGTATCGAATGCCGCAGCACGAGCAAAATCACTGCACAATGTTATTTACATGGCATCAATCAACAAACGTTTGTCAGGAAACTCCGATATTTAAAATATTTTCCCGTGGCGTCCATTTACACAACACTTCTCACATATTTTTGGCTACTCCAACCGTAGATGCTGATATCTGGACAACCAATCAGGTTATTGAAAACTCCTGAGACACTTTCGTTGATTAATGGCTTGTGAATAACACTGTGAAGTCCTTCTGCTCGTGCTGCGGCAGCTGACACCCGACGATAAATTCAATAGAAGAACCCGCGGTGGTTTCACGTCTTACCGGCTCCTGACACTAAAAGGAAAACTCGGTTAAACTATATTTTTCATCGTAAACTACATTAATTAAGACTAAAAACGAAATAATTATGCAAGGCTGGTTGTACGGCTGAGAGGATATATAGCTTTTGTTTGACGAATATTTCGTCAGGCACGGCCTGACTTCTTCAGGGAGTTGAAAATCACTTAACTCCCTGAGGAAGTCCGGCCGTGCCTGACGAAATATTGGTCAAACAAAAGCTATATATCCTCTCAGCCGTAAAGATATGTCCAGAAATGCCCCAAATTAGATGCACGCGGATTTCAATAAGCGTCACGAAGTGTCCCCTTGCTCTTCTCCCCAACTTCAACATCATTCGTGTCACGGAATAAGGACAAAAAATGTCACAAAGTGTCCCCCAAATGCTGTTCTTTAAGTAAAGATTAACTGCTGCATTTACCCTAAGCTAAAAATAATGCTAACCTTTATCCTTACCTTGTTGTTGAAAATAGGTAGCAAATGCTTAGACTTAAAGGGACACTTCGTGTCGGATGTCAAAATTGGACGTGCAGCTAATTAGGTGCATTTCTGGACATAAGCGAAGACAGCCGTACAACCAGCCTTACATAATTATTTTGTTTTTAGTCTAAATATTACTTACTCGTCAGATTTCCCAAGATCCGGTACTTGTACTTTGTTCTGCTGGCCCTTGCATAAAAACCTGTCTACGGTTATTAAGCTTTCTTCTGATGTATAGGTTTCTTAGGATTTTATTAAAACTAACGCGCGTACAAACTTTTTCCTGAAGGACTCCCGCGAAGGTGGGAAGTAACCTTAACTGATGAACCAGGGATGTCATGTGTCTACTTTGGGCGGGAACTTTGTTATTGATCGGCATCCGGTCCGAGTTTTGTCGATCCGATCCGATCCGATCCGGTCCGATCCTGATTTTGCCAACGGCCGTATATTTAACAATTATTTCATGAGCGCGAGTTGGATATGAGATGATAGATAGCCAACGAGGCGCGCAGCGCCGAGTTGGCTATAATCATCTCATATCCAACAAGCGCGAGTGGAATAATTGTTTTATTAAAAACACCCCCAAAATATAGAAAACTAGACTACAATAAAAATAAAAGGCCCAAAAAATCACTCATATGCTTGCCGTGTTTGTAGATCATGGTATAATGGCTCGTAACCCATGATGGCTTAGCCAATCAAAACTCTCGAATTGCATTATCCAATGATCCAGTTTTTAATAAATACTGTTACACGCGTTTTCAATTCTCGCGTTCGCAAAAAAGCGGCTGTATTCATGTGTATTGCATTGCATTGCAGCCGTCCAAAGGCATCAAGTCACAGTTTTTGAAACGGATTAAAAAGCAATTATTGTCTGAATAGCCGGGTATCATCGTGAAGCACTATCCTCTCACCATTTGAACAGTTTGAGGTATGCGTGGAAATATTCAAGGAATATGCGGCCCTTTTCTAGGCCGTATTTACAGTTAAGATTATAGATGTAAGATTACCTGTCTTTCTCACTCCGATGATGAGAATTCTGAGCGATATACGGATAGGCCAGATGACTCAAAGGAGAGCTAAAATCAAGTTCGGGGTTTACCATAACCACTTTGCACTTTATACCAAGTTTTTTATCAGGAGTATTACAAGTTTTCCTTTGTTTCGTCTTTTTTGGTTATTGTTCTACCTTTTTAGTCTAGTCTACTTTCAGTTGTTGTGCCCTCCCGTTTCTTCCTCTTTCCTTTTCTTTCTTATTTGTCTTTATCATTCCCCGGCCAGTTATAAACATACCAATATGTACGCCACTAATCACTACAGCAGAAGTTGTGCATCTTCTGATTTATTGATATGATGTGTGTGTTACAAGAACAACCCGAATACACACAGTTATCATCACTAACTTTTTTTTCATGTTTGTCGAGCTTTTCACACGTCTTGTGTATCCACAAGGATCATGCATTAACAGTTGCGTTGAGTTCAATTGGTATATCTGACCACTTGACACGGAAATCAAGGCCTGATATATCATGGAAAGTCCTATCCAACTCGAACTCGTACAGACTTTCATCAGTGAGTTTGTCAATATAATCCTGCGCGTGCGAGTACTTCTGCTTCATGTCGTGCCATAGCCACGGGTGATCACCTCGTTTGCTGGCCAGTTTCAAAAACTCGTAGAATGGCTTATTGCTTGATCCTATTGTATACGGGAAGTGTGGCCTTTTGTGAGATCCCTTGTGTGGTTGATTGAATTCAGCACCAGCACGCAAAAATCCTTCCAGCTTAGCGGTGAACTGGACTTGTATGGTCGCCTTGTAAGGAACGTCCACCTTGTTTCTGGATGTCGTGATTTGATAAGACGATCCCGAATTGCCATTGGTTGTCTGTGGCTCCCTGATGCGCACTATGTCCCATTTAATGTTGCCTTCTTCATCTTTGTTGATCTCTGATCCTTCATTCCCTCCTGATAATGTAATAGATGCACTAAAACTGCCAGCTAAGACATCACCAAGTGGAGGAGACTTGTAGCTAAGAGTGACGGAGGCGCCGAACTTTGACCCAAACCTAGTCTCTGATGTGTGGGTAACAGTGCGAACTGTTTTGATTTCTCTTACGATTTTGGTGGTTGTTGGTAGAGCGTCTCTATTCTTTATTTGACCGACATCCTGAACGATTGGTTTCAACTCTTTGGTTACTGGGCTTAAGTAGTCCATTTTCTTCACTTTAAATGCAAAGTTCTCGTAAACGATCTGCAGTCTGTCTTTCTTCATATATCCGCTACATGGTTCCTGATAGTTAGATTTCCAAGTGTCACCTTCACGTCTGAAATCTTCACCAGACCATTTGGTTCTGCAGCCACCACACCAACCATAACCAAGAGCATTAGCAAGTAAACCGAGATTGTTAAGAGTAACGTCCATTATTCGCGTCTTGACGTCGTCCAGCGTCTTGAGCGAAAGAATCTCTGCAAGAGAAAACCAAGTCTTAGATTTGTGCACTTCTTTGAAGAGAACGGAGGACGTCGAAGGCTAGCGGTGTCAAATTCCAGACTGCTATTGCGCTCACACTGGTGCCAGTGAAACAAATTTAAGTTAAACGCGATTTATGGGAACCTGTCGGAACGAGTTTTCCCTGAACATTTTCGGAATTACTTTGTTCTTATAATAATGTGTCTCATTCAAACAGATTTTTAATTATGGCCGATTCTATAATTTATACGATACATGGAATTACCATTGAGACCAGGCGTGGTTTTGCATCTATTACTGGTTGTACTACTGGTCAACGTATTCTGAAACCAAATGGGGTTAGTTAGGTTTCGGGGGCTTTTTCCGGTTTTGTATTTCGATCCCCGGCATTTGCTTTTGAAACTGTTCTCCTAAGCAACGAGGGTAATGTCTTCTAGCCAGAAATGCTGTCTGATCTCTTCATATGCCCAAATTTGAGTTAAACATTTCACTTTGTTTAAGCCCCAATTTGAGATGTTTCAATTTGTCTCTTCTTTGCTCGGTTGCTTCATCGATCTGATTGGGTTGCTGATGCTGCTTTCTCAGGAATTCTCCATTACGCTCAAGACCAACATGTTGTGGTCATGTCTAGTGCAATGTTCGTACCGGGCTAAACAGAGCATGATTTACAGTGAAACGAGTTTCATTTAAGTTTCGATTAGACTAAAAATGTGTCGGCCCGGACTGGAAGGTAATTAATTCTGAGAAGCAGCCGTCTGAGGCTCACGGGAGGATCGCCGTTTCTCCCTTCTCTGGCAAGTTTTAAAGCTACGTCATTGTGACTGTACGTTTTACAACTTCATTTCGATGCAATCTCGTTCCCAGAGCCTCCATTACCCTTGTCCAGCAGAACGGGCGCGGAAGGCTCTAGAATACCAGAAACTCTCACGGTTCCGGTTGAATAAATGCGCGTGCGTGAAGGGTCTTCAGACTATGCGTGGAAGGTCAATCCGCTTTTACGAAACCTCTCTGTACATAAGTCATGCCCAAAGGCTGCGAGTCTTTGGAAGGCATTTAGAATTCCTTCTGCCTTTGACTTCTGTTCGATTAATTGTAACCGGTGGTTATCTATACCCTTACAACATTTCAGAGTTTAATAGTTTCTGGCACATAAAACTCGGCAAATGAATTTTCCTGCGAAACTAACATCCCGTAAAAATGCAATTAAATATGGCCATTTTTTCGATTTGACCAGAGTCTCTCTTTGCCTACCACTGGTCAAGGGGACGATGACTCTGGGAAGGAGATTGATTTTGACGTGGAATTAAAAGTGCTTTTTAACAGGAAAACAATATATGAAATCATCTTGCACATTTTTATAAAAACCCTTTCACTCCAAAGAGCCGAGTATAACTCTCCTTAGTGACTGCGATGGACTTCCTCTATGTTACCTTGGGAAATTTTGTATTAGATCGATACAATGTCCTTGAATTCGGTGACGATTTTCACATTTCCCATCATCTTTTTGCCTGAAAATGCATTGATACCATGAAGAGAAGTTGCATATCGATCACTACTCGGAATAAACGGGTTCATAATAATTACAATGCCGAATGATTTTTCGGTACGGTTGCTACAGTCCAGACACTTTAATCAGAGTTTGTAATCTTGAAATTCGTGTCACATCATTTTGAATATTTTGGCCTAAGTAAATTTAAGTGAGTCATTAGTGGCTGAGAATAAAAATGCGGTATGCCATGTAATGAAAGCAGGAGAAAGAATTTCTTAGAGTGATTCATACCGTATCCCGCACCAAAGTTGGTTAGTAATGATATGCTATGTTCTCTTTGAGGCGTTTAAGGAGTTTGTGTCAATTTTCTAGTGTTGATTTACATTTTTACTCCCTATTTTCATGCGGAAGCCTCAGATCACGCCACGGAGTTGTTCTTTCAGGACTATTCGTACATACCATCGTACATGCTACAGCATCTAAACTTCTGTATACTAGAGAGCGTATGAGCTGCCCCTCTGCGAAATCCAACCACATAGTAATTGTCCCTTCTGCACGTCCACATTGTTGCCTCCGAATCGAGCTCTTCCTCATAGCAATCTTTGTACCAATAAGGATGAAATGCAGGTTTCGAACAGGTGGCCCAGCGCAAGTTGTTAAGCTGATACCCAGAACCTCGGTAAAAACCGTGCAAAAAGAAACCCGATTGACACGTGGCCCAGCCTTCTCTAGAATGTGATAACAGGTAATATTAGTACGTTTAAACGCTTTTCCTTAAGGGTGTACTTTTATGTGACGGATTCGGTGAAATCCGGTATAATTTATCAGTTTCACTTCTGTTGCCGAGTACCATTCAAGACGAAAAACTGAGAATAGTTAGTCTTGCAGGTCCTCTGGATCTGTTCTTCAGTTGCTTCTTAAAGGAGAAAAAAGTATGAAGCAAAATGGTTCAAAACACACACAAATATGTGTTCAAATTCGATTTGTCGTATAGCTTTTGATCAATGGTTTAGATTATTCTGACCAGTTGAACTTTTTCTGTTTGGCTTGGCAAACAATGAAAGCTTTGAAATTTTCTCTCATGTCCAGCACTTTATAAGAGAATCTAACTGTTTTTCTTTTTCTTTTTCTAGTCAACTGAAAACTGTCTTTTTTGACCTATTTTGATGTATCTATCTCGTGCCCGTGTTGATCGTTAACGTTTATCATGGTTTTCACTGAGTTCATTTAGCTTTTGGGGCAAACATGCAAGTGAATATGTTTAAACAAAATAAATAAAACTAAAAATCAACTGAGGTGCCTAATACTCATTTCTCTCCTTTCCGGGATTCCATAGAAGCTTTCGTTTTTCGTTGAGAAAGTAATTGTCCTATGAAGACGGAATATCTTTTCACTCACCTAAAACAGTTTTGGTTAATAGGTAGTAAAACGTTTCGAGACAGGCGCCCATGACAAAACCCTGTTTGATCAACGTAAAGAAAGAAACTTCGCCAAGATTTCGCCCTTGATCACGGCTGTCCCTTTGAATGTTTTCGACCAACATACGATGTACCAAGATTCATAATTTAGAACTCCGCCACAAATACGGTACGTTACCATAGAACGAGACCTTGGAATGAAAATTGGTCGTTTTATAACCCGTTTGGAAATTCCCTTGTAATCATGATTCATTTTGCAATAACTGTGTCATGTGTTCAATTAAATATACCAGTTTCACAGGCACGGGCTCATCATTAAGAGTTAAGCAGCTAAACAAGACCCGTAGATTTGTCATTTGCAGCTGAGCGTAAGTAGGGTAAGCAAGACATCCATTACAACTCAGATACCTGTCAGCGCTCATCTCCCAGTCTGCAGACTGAAGAGTGAATGGCTCGCCCTGATGGACTTCAGGAGGCTGGCAGCACTTCACCTTACTGATACCCTTCAGGTTATCCTCCGAGCCTTTGTTTCTCTGGATCTCCGTAATGTACATCTGGTCATCCTGTTCGTAACACCTGGGATAGCCTTCTTTGGCAGTTCCTGATGTCATAAAGTTGTGGTGATCGTAACAACTCGATGACACGAGATGTGGCAACGCGATGAGCGCCACCCAAGAGAAAATTCCCGTACCAGAGAGCACCATTGTAGTCTCACGAGATCTAAATAAAAGAAGACGCCTATAAGGGTGTATCCGTGGGATGCATGAACAGACTGTTAACACAAATTGTCCAGTTACAGTGAACTACAACAACGGGTGAACTTTGAAAAGTGGCGAGCGATTACTTGAAAGATAAATCTGTAATTTAGCTAGAAGTTATTTATTGAAAAACAGTTGTTAACCCTTGAAGACCCGAGGGGGCTAACAGACGATTTGACTGCTAAGATAGCTAGAGTTAAACAAATTCGTTAGAATGGGCATACTTATCTTGAGTGAGTTCGTGCATTTTACTATCATGCTGCCATAAACAATACTTTGATTGTCATGGTCCGCTCAAAACTTTTGCTTTATCGCTTGTCTGATGACAAAGTTAATTACAAGCATCATTTCATTTCACACAATCAGTACATGCCGAATAGTACATCCATGTATACGCTCCCAGGCGTCTTGTTCTAATGATTGTAAAATCACTACGGCGGTTCGCGGCCTGCAATTTCCATCTAACCCTCTTCCGTCAAATGCATGCCTCTTCCACTCCAAGAATGAGCTAGAACAACAAAATTTTGCTCCTTTGCATCAAACATACTTTAAACACACCGTAAACAGCGCTCTTCATGCGAGAGAACCCGAAATCGAAGTAACATCGGGAAAATAATCACACGTCCTCGGCACTTTTTTCGTGTTACTTGATTTCTCTTTTAATTTGTTTGTTAAAGGCTTTTTACGTTTTTGATTTCTACATAGGGAGGAATGGCGTTGGAATTCCCAAACAGTGCTTCCTAATGACGAGTGTTCACTCAATAGCCAAATGAACACACTGGTTCGATTCACAAACTGTTTGGCACAATGGCCAATTGAACACACTTGTTTGATTCACAAAATGTTTTGGGACGACTGAACGAACTGGTTCGCAAGAAACAGGTCGATTGGAGTATTCGGGCTACTGAGTAATGTTTATAGTGGAACTCACAAGAACGAAGCAAGATCTAGAAAGAACGAAGAAAAATCTCCTTACCTTTAAAGCTTGCCGTT
>OX421453.1:3940105-3972605 GCA_949126865.1 Montipora capitata
CTTTCTTCGTTGATCCTTTTTTATCGTTTGTTTTTCCTACGCGTTCAATTCCCTATTTGTTCCTTCTTTTGTTGGTTATTTAATCATTTATCTATTTGTGCCTCAACCAATACCATTTGAATAACCCATGGTACTTTTTTGTTTCTCTAAGGCGCTGTCGTAGGTGACAAAACTGTATTGCAAATTCATTGCGGACAAATGAGTACAAGAAGCTTTACAGTGGGTTTGTTGCCACTAACTTTCTTTCTCCAAGTCTTACTTTGTAAGTATTCTGAATGCAAACCAGAAATTAATTTAAGATTGCAGATTGTCTTTTTTGAAAAAAACGAGACGGTGAAATTTTCCTATGCAGTGTTACCAGATAATGTTAGAATTAATCTCTAAAATATTTAAAAATCAGCAAAATGTGTTTGTCAGTTTTACAGAAAAGTCAGTTCTTTTAAAATAAGTCTCTTATCCGTTAGGCGACGAGCACATGCTTTCGCCTTTCTTGCTGATACTGCTACTCCAGTCTTCCATGTAGCAGTCTTCTGTTGCTACAGCTGAAAAAAAAAAGGATTAAAACAATGAATCTCCACCTCAGCGTACTGTACAGGTCCGCAAATGATCCCAGAACCGCAAACGATCTCCAAACTGTACTGCAAATGATCCCCATTTTGGCCCGCAAATGATCCCGAAAAAAAGGTAAGAAATGACATGGAGTGGAATGGTCTGGATAGAGAATTAAAATGTGAAGAGTACTTATTTTTATTAAAATCACTTTAAATCATGGCTCACAACAGGTTTCTTCCTCATTATAGTTTTTCAGAAAGACCGAATTTTGTTTCTTACCACGCTGTTATATATTTGCCGCATTTAATTATCGGCAGTACAATGATCAAAAACTAACTTGGACGCAATTCTAAACTGATTGCGACCAGGGTTAGGGTTAGGGTTTGGATACTACTACCTTAAGGGTTTAGAAAGAGATGGCACTGGTGACCTACGGGGAATAAAAAAGGCGAAATGCTGCGTGCGTGATCAAACATTCTGGGGTTTACCAACCATGTGCCAGATGCCCAACTGGAAAATATCCATGGACAGGTTGGAATTCAAATTATTCAAATTATTTTTAAGGTCCTTTAGCCGGGATTAATATATAGATTTAGCCAAGCCTAAAAGCGGAGCTCCCGTGTTATTTTTCTTACTATAGTTAACCTGGCTTGAGCCTGCGATTCATTCTAAAATCAGCACCTAGTCAGCGGTTAACTTAAAAGAAACAGCTGACCTCTACGAGCATTCAAACTTGAGCCCGCGATATGGTCAGCGGATAACTTGTCTTGACAGGTGTCAATTAACCATAGCATGGATGTAGAATATCAAAGATGTTGCTGCCAAAAAGCGCGGGTTGCACCACAGAGTTTCACATTGGCATACATGGAGGAGTGGACGTACGGTCGTCCTGATAGGGCGCGCGGTGCTCTGCTATGATGAAGTTGCATAATATACTACTGCACTTTTTTAGACAAACGTTGTTGCGTTGTTCGTCCATCGCGAGTGATGAGGACCACTCAGTCTCCTCCTTTTGTCAGTTCTTGACAGGTTTATGGGTGCGAAGATGGCCAATGTGCGCCCTGAATGTTCCGTTTCAATGAGAAAAGGGGGGTTATAGCACCGTCAGTCGAGGGATTTCAAGCACTGTCTTTCTGGCTTGTCGTTTGCGCTTTGCAACTGTCTATAATGGCGCCTTTTTTTTGCTTCATAATGAGAACTGATACCAAGAGAAAATCGATTTTTTTCTTCACCTCCTTTCTAGCCGTTCAAACCTTTTATTCTTAGGATTGTTTACGCCCCTCTAGGATTATAAAGAAAAAAATCGAGATGTTTAAAGGGAAAGTACGGTCTAGAAAAAGTTCCTGTGAATCGAAAGTTCTTTACCTGTATTGTCATACTTGACCACTCATTTAGACTAACTGTGTTTAATTAGCCAACAATAACGCTTCAAAAATAGGCAAATTTAAATTGAAATCCGCCATCTTTGTTTTTGTGTATGACGTAGCAATGGTCAAGGATTTCTCCGGATGACTAAGTGTACTTGATGTAAAGAAGAAAACACAGGCGAGGAGAGCAATGCTTTGCAGACTTGAATCTTAATCCAGAGAATAAATTATATTGATGTTAGCTCCACCTCTGAACAGATTTACCTTGTGGTCGTTAAACAGGGTTTTATATGTGAGTTATATGCAGGGGTTTTACAAAGTGAAAGAGAGCTTGCAGTGCTATCCCGCACTCATTGCTGTGAAATAAATGCCTGGAAATCAAGTTTAAGCTGTGTACCGTGGCTTTCTACGAGATCCCTGTTACAACTTCAAAACAAACGATCGATTTATATATTTCCATCAAATGGTAAGAGTAAATCGTTTCAGTAGTTTCTATACTGCTAACAAAATTTAGCCACATTTCAAGTTACGTATATTAGCGCATAACAGTGAAAGCCGTCTATGTATGGCTTGATTCAGTTTTCTCGCTCCAATATAATGATATTTTGGACTAGTTGACTGAGATTTCCGTATGTCACCGAGACCAATATTCATCTACCTGAAGATCCCGCTTGAAGTCCTCCTTGGTAAAATGACACACCCGTACAGACAATATAGCAGTCAGGTTTTCACGTTTGAGGAATCCAGGGCTGTAGCCAGTACGAGGCAAACCGAGGCACTTGCTTCAGTCATTTTTTCGTGATTTCTTAAAATAAGGCGTGATTCCGGTGTTGTCTTAATGTGCGCATCATAAACACCTAAAATACCTGCGAAGATAATTTAACCATGGACATTGCCTCAGTCCTAATTTTTTTCTGGCTACGGGCCTGGGAATCTATCCACGTTTTATTTTCGCCGGCCAACTTTTCTTTAAATTTTAATATTCCGGTGTAAGCTTGGTTTTTTTTAAATTTTTATATGTGTTCTCAAGTCTAAACATGTGTCTAGTTTCATCCCCATCGAAAGCGTACACCCAACAGCGGTAATTGTTCATGTGAAAAAGCCTTGCTACATGTATTGAGCAACATCTGAAAGTTTCGTCGGCTTATTCTAAACTAAACGCTTCCCCGTGTGAAAGCAAACAAATACGTTTGCTGAAGCATCGAAGACGGCTGTCACTGAAGAAAGAAAGTGAAAAAGGTACGCTTGTCGAATATTTCTTTGTAGCATGTTCAAAGTGTTTGTCTTGTTTACATTTGCTCTGGCTGATTTTTGCCGCCTAGTTTGATTGACTAGAAAATCTATAAGTATTTAGTGACTGCGCTTCTGTCGCACTTATGGCCTACATGGCCTACTACCTATTGAACCACAAGACCGTTTAATCATAGTTTATCTTACATTTGAATTTCTCGAAGCAGAAAGGTCACACAACATTGAGAAAGTGATCGCGGAAGGAAGAATTTAGTAAGGTCGAACACGTTTGTTGACTATTTCTACGTCATAATACGTCATATCCAAGATGGCGCTCTCCGAGTCACGAAAGAGGCAACTTCAAAGTCCTCTTGTCACATTGTAACAGGGAACTGGACAAAACGGCAATTATTTTCGAATTCCTGTGGAAAAGCTTTCCTAATTTAGAGAACCTTTTTCTAGACCGTACTTTCCCTTTAAAAAGGACGCAAGGTGAAAACCTGGGACGAGTTGAGGCTGTGACATGAACATGAACAATGTTCACGAAGTTATTGAGTTGTTTTGTTTTTCGGTAAAGGAACATTAACCTTGAATTCCTACGAATTAGAAACTCCCGCAGAATTTTGCCAGTAAGTTGTAAAAATTAGGCGTTGTTATTATACATTTAACTCACTGCCTTTTTTCCAGATTGGTCGCCGGAAAGCGTATGGTAAAATTTCGTTAACAGTTCCTTGAAATGTCACACCAACAGTTCATACAATATTAGCATAATTACATGGTGATTATTAAGAATTCTTTGCGCTGATTGGTTGCACTTGAAGTGATTGTTATGCGATAATCACCGTTCGTTTAAACCTGAGAATGCAACTTCCTGTGAAAACTGCTATTTGGCAGTGTAAGCGTTTTTTTGCAAAATGGCCGCATGCCGCAGACGAAGAAATAAATTGTTTTAAAGATGCATATTTTTCAAATAATCAACTATGTAATTATACTAAAACAATTATTCACCTCAGGCTCGGTGAAGAAAAATCCCGACTTCTTTTCGGTTTTAAATTCACCTCGCCTTCGGCGAATCATTGTTAAATAATGTCAAGTGCAACCAAGGTCATAGGTAACACCAGAAACCCATAAGGGTTGAAACGTGTAACGCGCGTTCACAGCTTCCGAATATTCAGTGCGAACTGATTGGTTGAATGTTTCAATGCTAAGTACCATATTTGGAAACCCCTCGCTCTTGTTGTTCCAAATATGGTACTTAGCAAATTGAACATTCAGAAGCTTGTTTCCCAGCACACAAGTGACCGTGACACGTTTCAACCCTTATGGGTTTCTGGTAACACGTCATGTAATTCCGTGGTGCAGGGTCGCTTGCTGTATATATAAACAACATCGACGGACAGAATCGAGACGGAGGAAAATCCTTGTGTAGCCGAGCGATGAAGAAAATAGTATTGAAACAAAGTAAAAAGGCCGTGAAACAATTCATCAAAATACCCGAAACAGGTGAAACCGAGGAAAAGAACTAAGCTGGCACTGAAACTCATTTTATTTCGAAGCAACAAAGTTAGCCCGGTTTGTCTTAATCCTACTACTAACAAATTAAATGTATAACAAATCAATTTTGGAATTAGGTTTTTGTGATATGCAGAATAATCAAGGTCTCGGTAGGAGTTAATTGTATCCCTCAATCTTAAGCTTCGGCGGATAACTCCTACCTCCTGTTATTTTTAAGGATATCACAAAAGCTTCATCCAATAACTGCTTTTTGTCTCGATTTCACAGCCTAACCATCTTTTGTGGTTCTGACCCAACAGGAAAGGACATTCCAAGTTATCATTGTAAATGTTTTTTAGTCGATATTCCCAGCTAGGGTTTATTTACACCAATGAAACACGCACAGCATGAGATCATAGTTATGATATGGAGATGGTTAGGAAAACTCGACAAGTTTCTTTGTTTTATGTTTTTAATTCTCTGTTTTGGCCCTGAGAATGCACAAACCACACCCTTTTGCTGAAAAGACAGCTAGTCAAAAGTTTCGATTAATTTATTCAAACCTCATTTGTGAACGTGGTCACGGTCAAGTTTACTTGGAGCGCGATGTCACTCTTCTCGCTTTTTAATTTTCCAGAGTTTGATAACCAGTCCATCTATATAAACTATGATGAGATTTTTTTAATATGACATATACAAAATATGTCTCCACTGTATGTGACACGGAAACAAAAGCCATTCTATGGCATAACCGATGCATTTCATTTTCATACTCAGGGCGGGTAAGAGCTGGTGCCAGCAGGGTTTCTTTGTTGGAGGCCTGATTCGTGGAGACAGCAACAACGTTGGTAGCGTCGAGTGGGGAAAGTGCTGTAAGCCGTCACATCACCCTTACGACTGGGGAGACTGCTATAATGAAGACGTTAGCGACACCTTCAACAAAGCTGGTCTTAGCGAATGCACGAGAGAGGGATATTTCGTCGCCGGATTTGAAAATGAAGACGAGAATGGCAAACTTTCCAGCATCAAAAGATTTAAATGCTGCAAGATGTGGGACGGTGAGCGATTATCTTAGAGAAACACGGGGTTAAAAAGACTTGAGATGATGGGGTCGGTAGATCAAGTCCAGGTGATGGTATAGTGTTGTTTTCTTAGACAACAATAATAACTCCTCACTGACTCTCCGCAATCAGGTAACCAGGTGTATAAAGGGTACGGCCTCATACTACTGAGGGTAACCCTGCGATGGCCTAGCATCCCATCCAGGGAGAGCAACAATACCTCAAGGTGCTTCATACCATAAAAATTAGAACACGCACCTGACGTGTGGCCCTTCACCCTTTACCCTAAGAAGTGTAAAAATAATCAAACTAGTCGCGCAAAATTCTTGCCGAGCAAATTTTAAAAACTATATCGCTCATTTTACAGCACAATTCCCAAACTTGTCACCCAACGAAAACTTTATTTCACAATTAGTTTTAATTTCATCCATGGACATCAAGCAAAGGTGGCTTAAGTGAGCGCTGAAATGGCTGACAGGGAGAAAGAAATTACTGAATTATTGAATAATAAACATAGTAAGCACACACAGACGGCTACGAAGGGAAGTTGCTTCATAGACGATTTCACGCTCTTGAGTGCATCATGGGTAATCAGGGCAAGATGGAGAGAAATTCAAAGGTTTGTGTGGAAGTTCAAAACGATAAAAAGTGTTCCTGATATGCAATTTTGGGTTTTTTCATTTTCCAAAACATAAGATATACGCTCAAAAGGTGCGGCAGGAGAAAGGTGGAGGAATGGATATTCTAGAAATTATTTTATTAAAACAAATTTCTGCCCTATATTTTCTGTAATTCCAAAGGCACAAAAGTACAGAGAATGTATGGAGACAAAAAGGCAATATTTAGGAATTACAAAGACTAGATACCAAGTCCAGTTCACCTTGTTTGGTTTGTGTAGGCGAAAGTTTATAAAGTAGAGACGAGTCACGTACAGTTTATTTTACTTTGAAGTTCCACACAAACCTCAGAATTTCCTGCCATGTTGCCCTGATTACCCACGATGCACTTAAGAGTGTGAACTGGTCTATTCTTTCCGCAAAAAAAAAAATGTTGGGAACCCAACAATAAAATGAGCAATTGGTGACAGTTTTGCAAACATTCTTTAACGATGTGAAAGTAAGAAATGACAAACTGTAAGCTTTGGAAATATTTTAAAGGAATGATAAAAATATCACTGGATTCGGCTTTTGCATGGTATTAAGAATCACGCAGATCTCGATTTGCATAATTATTCAGATCAGTCTAAACCTCTTCAAACAATTACATATATATTAGCTATTTTGCTTATTTCAGGATTGTAACAAATGTCAATTCCATCAAATTTTACTCCACTAATAATTTGACTCGAATGGCTAAGATCTTTCCTTGGATTCTGTGCCACAGAGATTCCGCAACTCACCACCTTAGATGGATTGAAGGAACGGGTCATGGATACCACTATGTCCTCCATTGGAGCTTTGGCCAACTTGATGGGGTTTGCATGGAGCGGAGGATGCTGGGCCTATCTCAGTGGGGAAGACTTTCAGCGAGATGGAGACAAATGGGTTTCAAGGTACAGAGAACCCTGTCTTGGTGAAGGGCCACAGAAGAAGAATCGTCTTAAGATAACGTACGGTGACTTCTCCTATACCATGAAAGATGTTGTTTTTGGCCAGTCTGAGAAGGAGTCATTTGGCTTGGAAAACGAGCAGTACTTGACCAGTTACACCAGAGTAGGAAAGAACTATCGAAACACAACCTACTCTCCAGAAGTTGAACTGGAAGTTCGAAGTGCACGCACGTTAAAAAATGTCAAAACAACAAGCTGGGATTCGCACTTTGGAATAGAAGTGGGAGTTGCATACGAACCTCCAGCTACGACAGGCGGTGCTGGATTTTCTGCCAAAACGAGTTTGTCTTACAACTGGGGAGGAGGAGAGGAAGACGCAACAGTGGATGAAGACTGGCACATCCTAACGATTGCAGAAACCAAAGAGCTCCCACCAAAGTCCTATGCGGAGTGGAATGCAGTTAAAATGCCACAAAAAGTCACAATACCATACACCGCTAAGATTTTGCCGAAGTTTTCAGTTACTCTTGAGGGTTACATGATCTGGGGTGGAGGCTATCATGGAAACAACCCAAACTTCCATCAAGAACATCGTGGATCAGGTGACCGGGTTACACTAAGTTACAGCTTTGGAGACGCAAATAAGCCGTTTTACCAAGATTTGAAAGAGAAAGTTCAGCAGAATGTCTACCCATGGCAATGGCACGCCTTGAAGGAAAAATATCCTTGGGTACAGTATTACATCGATAAGTTAACGGATGAAGACCTGTATGTGTTTACTATGACGGGTCAGTTTGAGGAAACTACTGAATACGAGGTGCAATCAACATGGAGTCCATCAAGGCCACTGGATCAGCTGAAGGATGCAGAAAAAAAGTTGAAAGAGAAGGACGAAGCACAGCCGAAACCTCTACAACTTCCTCGTACCTATCCGCCACCACCAAAAGTCAAGCCCGTAAACAACGCTAAAGAGATGAAAGTCCCACCAGTTAACCGTTACATAGACTGAGAGATGGAGATAGATTTTTCAATTGCTATTCTCACCATGAAATATCCTATTACAACAAAGCAAAAATGGTAAACTTAACTAACATTTATTAAATCAAAATAAACAAAATGATGTTTCCTGGATTTTTTTTTTCGTTATTTTTCTCAACATTAACCGAGAACGAACTACATGGCTTGTGAGTGATAATCTTAGCTTTGTGCAGTAGTTAGCTAGGTTACTGCTGCGTTGTTCTCACTGTAAACCGGCTATACATCCTGATAAAGATCACGTTGACAAAATATACGGCAAGTGAGAAATACTACAGCAAATGCAAAGGCCTTAGAGGTCCGTAAAAGATACACGCCTGAAACTGACATTGAATCCACTGAATTTTACCTTCAAAGCTATCGCTGTATATGTACATGTTTTCTTCAGTTATAGGAAGACCGTTTACATCACAAATAGATAAACTATATAACAGCATTAGCACATATTGAAAGTCTGAGGGAAACTCTAATAACAATAATAATAATAATAATTAATTAGGTTTAATACATTATCGTAAAAGGCTGATATTTGTGACAGACCCGCATTTGCTGATAGTATAGAATGTTACGAATTAGGTCTTGTTTCTGGCTACCCGGCCATCCCGCTTACTAATAAGCGAATTCCCGCATACTAATGACTGTTCTCCGATTTACTAATTAATTAATACCTTCCTAATTAGGTGCGGACATCATTCTCGCTAGCTTTTTTTCTGAGGCTTTTGTACCCGCTGATCGGTCGATTCGAAACTCTCTTGTTCCAATTCCGTTCTCGAGGAACGAGAGAACGCATCCTAATTTCGTTTCGCAGGAGCGAGAAATCGAGATTTTTTGTGAAGACTGCAAATTGGCCACCCCTCTCGGTTTTTTCAGGGGCTTTGGGCCTCCTTTTCGTGTTCATCTGCTACGTCATGCTTGTTCTCTTTTGTGGCTTCTTTCGTTGTTTTCGACGTTTTGGGGTTTTCTTTGAACTGGTTTTTAACTCTGATTGCATTCGACAAAAAAGAGAATGCAGTTCCAATGCAGCCTGGAGTGAGAGTTTTTGGTCGGGCGAAAACAAATTACATCATCGCAAAGCACGTGTATACGAGACGATTTGTTCGCGATCACTCGTTTCTAGAAGTAGAAGCAGGGAAATCAAAATCCACAGAACAATAGTGGACTTTGTCCGTATGTTATATGTCTGTAAAACTTCAGCCGTTCACATAAGGATCATGATTTCAGCAACAGACAACTATTATCAGAGGCGGAGAACGCACTCCTAATCTTTGATTACTACTAGTTCGTAAAAAGGACGCGTTCTGCTGTAGCGCAATTTATGCAATTGTAAACTCATGATTGGAAAACTCTTGTTGTAGTCATTGCTCTGTAGCAAACCGTTGGCAAAGCCTTTTGTTGCAGCCTGCATAGGTCAGCTTCCTACTCCCATACTAAATCTCGATCTTGAAAAATACAATTTGTGATAATCCTTCTTAGCGCGCTTAAGCTTATGCTTGCCTTCGCTTGCGTTGTGTGAAAACAAAACACAGCATAAGCACAAGGAATTTTTTTTTGCGTCTGGTCATTTAAAGCACTCGTTCCAGATTCCCTGCGGCTGAGCATTTGAACAAAATGGCGGTTGCCGTGGTTGATTTTGATGCTTATGTCGATATTCGTTTTCACTAACATAAGCTGCTTGTGCTTGCATGTGCTTGCGCTTTTCAGTTGCGTCGCTAATGAAAACCACGCTTAAGCGCTCAAAAAGGCGTTAAGCGCCTGAAAATGGCCTAGAATTAAAAACTGCCAATTTTCCAAGAGTGTCGAAAATACTCCATTTGCAAAGGTGGACCAAGGCAAAATGTTAAAAGATGGCCGATTTTTGAAGTAAACGTCCGGTGGTTAAAGAATACGAAATACAAATCGCCCAGTGCTCTAAGTAGTATGGACTGAAAGCTTAGGTATTGTAGATTTTGTCGATGCAAAAAACCGCTCGAAAAAGGGCCTAGAATTGCAGATATGTCCAGTTTTCAAAGGGTGTCGATAAGCCTCGTGTGAGTAAATGCCGACCTGCAGTATGCCAATTTATCAACAGATTACAGATAAATCGCGGGTTTGCTTCTATCTTTTCATACTGAAACAAAGAGGTTTTTGTTCTTTTAATTCTGATTGCCTCTTTATTTCATGTGTTTTACGAAACACTTAACCACTTTATTTGCACCAGTTTTTTCTATCTGGGCAACGAAACCTTTCTAAAAGTCTATTTTATTCTGAATAGAAAAAGTGCTCTAGCAAAATGAGTTTTTCTAGCTATCTTTCTTTGCAAGGAATCCCAGGCTTTTCAGCCTTTCTTTAGAGAGGCAAAAAGGAAGGTATTTTTCAGAGTTAGTTTATTCAATTCGACTGATTACTTTGGACATTATATTATAAAATAATGAAAGATATAATCTTACCAGTTTAATTGCAACAATAAAACAAAAAGCTACGCTGCCTGGAAGCGAAAGGCAAATAACAATGATCCACGAGTATCCCCAGTTCAGTTATTCGAGGCTTTGAAAATGTCGGCTAAACAGGACAAGGTTTCTCTGAATTCTGTCCATCTCAATGAATCTTCAAGGATGTTACTATCTCGATCACCAGCTAATGTTGGAATATAAGCTGGTTTCTTTGTGATTACTAGTAACTTCGCAAAACTGTTTGGTAATGATCTTTTTTGCGCTGCCATGCTGAAAAACTTCCGCCGTCAAAGTATCACCAGTATGTTGATATTAGCTTTATCACTGGCTTGCATTCTGTTGAGAGCTGTGTGTATTCCGCTGTCATGCGCTGTTCTTCTCTGCGGCGTATCGCCTAATGGTGACTTCGCCTGTAAACTTCAATGCTTTTCTATTTACTTGCTCGCTTTTGTGTCCCTTCATATACCATCGTTTTAACATCCCTGAATATCTATGTTCGAGTTGTAACGCCTGCGAAATATACATGTATTTTTACAATGAAAAAGACCATTGCGATTCTGGTGGCACGGCCTTTATTCTAGCAACGCCATCGAGCAAGAAAGTATATGTCTGGCCCCAGTTGTTCAAAAGGTGGATAACGATATCCACTGGATAAATCACTATCCATTGGACAGCGCAATTGGTTTTGCTAGTGTTTATCCACTGTCCGGTGGATAGCGCTATCCATTGTTTGGACAACTGGAGCCTGGGGCCCGTTTCTCGAAAGTCCCGAAAACTTTTCGGGCCCGAAAAGCCATTTGTGCAACTGCCAACCGCTCGTTTTGGAAAAGCGACCTTTTGAGTGACATGTTTTTAAGCTAACTAAAAGAAATATCAAGTGAAGCTATGATCCTCGCAGTTATGAACGCAATTTTTGCAATTGCGTAAAGAATCCTGAAAAATTCAGGACTTCAACGGGGTTTGAACCCGTGACCTCGCTATACCCATGCGACGCTCTAACCAACTGAGCTATAAAGCCACTGACTGACGTTGGGAGCTGGTCATTTGAGGGTTCCAATGTTCCCGTGAGGAATGAATCAACGATGAAATGATATATGAAATGGATCATATATGAACTGCGGATATGAAATCAAGTGAAGCTATGATCCTCGCAGTTATGAACGCAATCTTTGCAATTGCGCAAACAAGCCTGAAAATTTCAGGACTTCAACGGGGTTTCATATCCGCAGTTCATATATGATCTATTTCATATATCATTTCATCGTTGATTCATTCCTCAAGGGAAAATTGGAACCCACGAATGACTAGCTCCCAACGTCAGTGGCTTCATAGCTCAGTTGGTTAGAGCGTCGCACCGGTATCGCGAGGTCACGGGTTCAAACCCCGTTGAAGTCCTGTATTTTTCAGGCTTCTTTACGCAATTACAAAATTGCGTTCATAATCTGCGAGGATCATAGCTTCACTTGATTTCATATCCGCAGTTCATATATGATCCATTTCATATATCATTTCATCGTTAAAAGAAATATGTCTGTGAAGTTTGACGACTTAAAACCTCTACGTTTTTGAGATACAAAAAGAATTGTGACACCCGAAAATGCCCCGAAAAGTTTCAGGACTTTCGAGAAACGGGCCCCCAGCTGGCAGTATTAGGGACCTTTCGATTGGACGACGAGGCCAACTACGAATACAAGTTTTCCGTTCTGAGCACGCGCGCTTCGACAAATGTCGGCCGACATGTCGGCCTCCAAACCTTATGCGCATGCTCAATACGGAAAACTTGTACTCGAACTCGTCCTCGTCCTCCGATTTAAAGGTCCCTAATGTTGGCGCGAGAGAATGGGGAGGGGTGTCCCTTCCCATACGTCCCTTCTCTCGTGCGAACAATACCATCAGCTACACAGGTAAACATTCGACTGTATTTTCTTGTTCTTCATGGTATTATTCAATTCCATCACACGCGGGATGATTCCTGTGGGGTGTCCGGTACCCACGCCGATTAGACACTCACCACTGTGAAACATCTATGAGACGCAACCTCGCAACCTCGTTATACGAATGAAGGGGTTACTTTCCAAAAACGAATGCTGTGCTGCCTCGGTGGGGAATGCACCACAAATCTTCGTTTTGTATCAGCCCAGGGAAAACAAATCTTTTGTGCGGTGGTTAATTTAATCTCAACTCGTTTAAAGGAGCTAGTTCTTGCGATATGTTAGATTTACAGAACCATCCAAGGCATAGAAAAGGGATCTGTCACATATGGTCTTCGGACCGGTGAATTCCAGTTGGAGAAATTTCTTCTGTCACCCAGGAAAATTTCTCACACAATTGCTTTAAAATCTGTATCTCATCCTTTAATTTAGTATATGGGTTTTATAATTTAGCGATGAATTGAGTGATAAGGTTTGTGCATCATTTTGACCAAATTTCAAACGAATTCGCCAAACATTGGTTGACTCGGAACTGGAACTGTACACGTACGATTCGGAACTGTACAGGTACGAAACTTGATGTCAAATCCAGCAAAGTATACTATACTAGTATACGGGATTTAAAAACCCCGTTTCAGAAGGTAAGCATATTGTATGATAATTTTAAGGGAATCACTTTTCTTCACAAACGGCGCAAGTGGGGAGGAGAGAAATACAACCTCAGCTGGGATTTTTAAGCTTTGAGGAGGGGGCGGAAGTGCAATGGTGCAATACAGGCTTAAGTGGACAAAACTACGGAAATTCTTTTTATTCAGTGAGCACTTTTAAAATTAACTTTGGGAAGCGTTCGTTTGCCTACAGCGCGGTCACGATCTCTAGTGGCCTGGAGGCCAAACCCAACGCAAGCTAGGAAATTGCGTTAGAACTAGCTAATAGCGTCGACTCAAAAAAGACTCTCTCTGAAAAAAGAAAGATTGCTTTGTTTGTTTGTTTCTTTCTTTCTTTCTTTTTTTGTAAAACAGTCCCCTTCAATCGAGAATTTGGAGCAGCTCTTTTGCTACAAATGTAGATTTTCTGAAAATGTAAATGCTTAGCAAACCATTCAGTGTCTTTTGTCTATCTTATACCATTTTCTGTTTTTAGCTTATTTGATATGAGGTTCATATGTAAGACAGGTAGGGAAATATCGCAGGATCATTTAAACACTCACGCGTACGACGCTTCCTTGTGTTTTGGCCGCGACTGGGCCGCGACTGGCATGGGGACTGGTGGATTTTCACTCGCAGCCAAACACAACGAAGCAACCATAGATTTACTCGCGCTTGTCTAAATAATCCTACCAGCTACGATGGCTACAAGATAGGTTAACGGTTTGAAAAATAGTATGCGTTCCTCTCTTGCATGCACAAGGCTAAACAAGGTTGCAGAATTAACACCTTCCATGCGAAAAGACCAAACAATGTCTGCGCTAATCCGCTTGCGAGAATTGTGTGGACATTGACTAAGACAGGAAAGGGAGCGGGAGCACTGTTAGACAGTGAACGTATGTCAAGGGTCACATTTGTTCGCAGTCTTGCATATTCCAAACTTGTGGATGCTTTGTGGTCGTTGACAGAAAAAAAATGAGGTGAATGCCAAAATTTTGAGATAAGGAATCTTAAATCGAGGTTTTGGCAACCAAAGTGCAGTGCCACAAAGGAAACCGCATTCCTTGATGTTACTTAATTCTCCCAAAATAAATTCAAAATTTCGTCCATTTATCCATTCATGATCCATCTGATTCATCACTTACTTCAAATATTGTCTCAGAGAACCAACTTGATGAGTTTTGTGTTTTGTTTGTCATTATGAATCTACTGAACTTACGTTTTGCAATCTGGAGAAATGACGCAGAGGAGACTATCTGCGCCAAAATGAAAGTCCTCGCTTTCGGGGATCAATTGATCGTCACCATCCTCGTTTTCACCTTCAAAATGAAAGCCATTTCCATAGCTTGTTGTCAGTCTTTCAACACCAGAACCACTAACTTCAAGATCTCTATGAAATCCACTTCCGTTATCAACTGGAGAGGACAAGTATCGGCCATGATGAGCACGATGAGTCGAATCAAGGGTTGAAAGATCCTCAGATTTAAGTCCGCTGCCTCCTTCATCAAAACCTTGGTCAGAATTTAATAATCTAATTGGATCATCGTTATCATAATCACTGCTTGCCGATTCGTCGTCACTGGGCAAAGAAGTGTTACCAAGACTTCTCGCAGCTAAAGAACCTTCGCTAACATCTCGATCGGTAGAAGAATTTACGTTGTGGCCCGTTGAAATTTGCTTGGTGGAGTTTTGGACTTCGGTTGAATCATGAGAACGGGTCGTCTCTGAAGACTGCACTGTTAATTCACCGCCAGGCTCAATAAGAAATTGTTTGCCTTGAGCTGAGCCACTACCACTCATATCTCCACTTGTTTTTGTTTCTTCATCTAGTCTTTCTCTTCCATTCCTACTTCTTGATGAATCATTTCCTTGAACCTCGTTTGCTGACGATGAGACCGCGAAGCCATCGCCAGCCTGGGATTCGGCGAATAACCCTCTGGCCTGCGCAATGCCACTGTTGCTGGTAGCACTATGGGTTTCTGCGTCTTCCTCCATTTTCTCTGTTGCATTCCAAGCAGTTGCATCGGGTTCAATAAGTGATTCTTCATCATTAAGGTCTGCGCTTTCTTCAGTATCACCCGAATATCCACCATATTCGGCCATAAGAGATGATAATGGCACAAGTCCACTTCTAGAGGCAGCTCCTATGATTCGTTGATTCAGAGCACGATCGTTCATTTCGCCAGGGCTTGACGTTAAAACGAAACCTGAGGTATCGCCACTTAGCTCATCCTGTGAAGCTACACTTCCTCCCGGGGAATAATCTTCAAACCCATCAGCACTTATGTTATTAATGGCTGGATCTTCTTTTTCCATCTCTTTCCCAATTGTACTCAGTGATTTTTTCAGTTTGAATGAGGCATTTTGGGAAGGCGCATTGGATCCTATTGTCAAATTGTTCTTGCTAGAAATAATGTTTGTACTATTCCTTAATCTTCCCGATAAGCTTTGCCCGACGTTATCGGTATCATTGATAGTGATTTTTGTCTCCGTCGAGTAATTTTTCGACGTGTTCGAGTCATTTTCAGTGCTCTTGGCTCGATTCGATTTCTGGAAAACATTTTCCTTTGCTAACTCCTTTTCGCTTGAAATTTGTCTCAAACCATGGAAGTGCATGTTATTGAAAGTTTCATCATTTTTACCTCCAAGTAAAATGGAGTTCTTTGACTTTTTATTCTCCTTTGTCACTTTGTCAACCGCTTCTTTGGTCATAACGTTTTCCTTTCCAGAACTGATGATCGTAAGAGCATTTATCGATTTAGCCAACTTTGCAGAGCTTTTATCTCTAAAATGTTTCAACTTTGACGTCCTTTGGTGGATCACGCGGCTTGTTGTTTTGGTAAATTTCTCATGCATATGAAGTCGTAGCTTTTGTTTGTTTCCTGATTTATGCCGGTGACTTGACTTAGTCTTTCCTTTTTTCCTTGTTGTTCTACGATCTTTAAGGATGCAAGGTGCTTTTCCCCGAATGAGCTTCAACCTTGAGCGCAGATCTTGTCGATGCTTCATGATAAGGTGTTTCAATTCGTCTTTCATTGATATGTGCTTTCCAGATTTCAAGTTTTGTTTTCCGTTTGACCTGTACGATAAATTCTGGTGCTTTCTATTCCCCCACGTGAGGGCGAATTTAATATTTGGCTTGTGCCCTTTTGCCAAACCCAGACCTTTGCCAAATTGTGTTACCCAGTGTTGTTTTGTGGCGGCATGGTAATTAGTTTTGCGATGAGTTGGGTGTGCCTTGATGATATTCTCATGCATAGTTCTGGCTGCCTCCATTCCGTTCCACAAAAAATGTTGCTTTTTCTTTGTTTTCTTCAATTTATCTTTATGATGCAATTTTCTATCTATCTTTTCTTTTGTGTTTTTTCTATCTTTCATGTGAATTTTATGTTGCATTTTATCATGAATATGTTCATCCATCGTCCTTTCCCTGTGGTGATTTCTCGACTTCCTGCCGCTCATCTTCTTCATTTTCTTGTGCTTTCTCAGCCTCTTTTCAGTTTTATTTCCATCCTTTTCTCCATCTGACTTTAAGTGTTTCGTGCTCACATGTCCTTGTTTTTTAGTTTTGGCAGGTGGAACCAGTTTTTCAGGTTTATCTGGTTTGTCTTTGGCAATTTTGGATCCAAGGAAAGATCCTGTGTTCATTTTGTTCACGTCCGCTTCCTTTTTCTTTTCTTCGATTGGTAACTTCGATGAAGAAGGGCTTGAAGACAGAGAGAGGCATTTGCAAGATCTAAAGTTGCAACTGGGCGAACAGTGGGACCCCCTTGGGCAACAATGCCAGCTGTCGGGGCATATGACTGCATCCGCCTTCATACAACATCCGTATCCAGTAAGCGATAACAGATCCTCGGAACACGTTGAACGAGCAGGGCACCGAGTGACCATATCCGGACAAAATGAGGTATCGTCGTGGAAATACGAACTCGCCAACCCTGCATTAAATATGGGGAAGTTTAAAAACGAAAACGGTTATGGCAACGGCAAAGCAATGCTAAGAAACAAGAATATTACCGCTTTAATGACGAAAAACATTTTTTTACAATGACTGCAAAATTCTCGCGCGCTCATTGGTTATTTTTTATTGTCAATAAGCGGTTAGACACATAAATTTATAATTTATGCGAGGATGACGTGATATTGCTAGCGTCAGATTGAAGTTTCTCGTATTTTTGTCTCGCGTTCTTCGCGTGTTTTGCCTCATAATTTTGACCCAACTGTCTTGTTCGTTATTGTAAAAAACAAATTGATGTCAGTTTTTCATGCGTCTGTCTTGTTATTGATCATGAATTTCGTCAAAACATTGTCAAAGTAGCTGTGGATTCACGAGGCGATAGTTAATCCTCATTAAAGCGAATAATTGTGCTGCAATAGCGGCATATGCAAGCAGCACGAATTTAAGGGGCCCTTCACATGATCCCGATTGACCGGGCGTGTAAGCTAACAAACAAGCCAGCAAAAAATTATCCATTTCCTTTGTTCAAGCAACCTCAAAAATAACCCTAACTTTATGTTAACCATCAAGAGAGACCATTCCGAGCTTAATCATCGACGAAAGGAGAAGTAAAATCAAGGTTATGTCCTTTCTGTTAGGAAAATGCATTGTCATGATTATTTTTCTCCGGGTAACCGGGCTGAAGTGTTCAGCCTGCTGGTTGCCGAGATCCCAGTTGGAAAAACCGAAATCTGGGCAACCGAGCCAGCCCGCCAAAATCATATGGACAAATTGAAATATTCACGAAGGATTTTGAGGCGAAGCGAGATCTCGGAAACCTGGTCATCTCGATCAACCGGGCTCATATGAAGAGCATGACTACAAGTTCGAGTTTTCCGATCTGAGCACGCGCACTTCAAAAAATGTCAGCCTTCAAACCTAATGCGCATGCTCAGTACGAAAAACTCGTATTCGTAGTCTTCCTTGTCCTCCAATCTAAAGCTCGTTATTGATAGGGACCTTTAGATCGAGTTTTCGTGAAACGACGAACGGAAAACTTCAGGCTACTGATTGTCATGAAATCATGAAAATTATCGTATTATAAGTTTTCTCTCACTCTGGTTGCTCGATATCAGTATAGATAGCGGGCAAGGAATTTGCTAAAATCAAACAAATTTATTTGGCATGGCACGAAACGTAAATTTTAGCCTGATGTTCACCTGCTACATATTTTCACTATAGGTGGTTTTCATGTTACGACATTGCCGTCATGTTGGTGGACGAAAACAAAAAATCTCTAATTATCTCCTTTTGTTCGTCCGACAGCAATTGTACATTGTAGCATTGTTATCTGCGTCTCTAGAGATTGGTTGCAAACCACTTATTTCATTTCTTTGCCGCAAAGCGAAGATGTCGTTGACGTCACCTATTTCCAACCTATTCTAAAAAACATGCAGCAAGATGAAATAAACAATTAAGGGTTTTTACGACAGAGCGAGCTCTCTAGTTTCAGTCATTAGACATTTGGCGCACATGGTACAACACTAAATGCTTAATACCGCACGCAGCTATTAAGATGAACTGCTCCATGATCATGCAGTTCATTTGGAAAAGTAAATTGAACTCAACTTTATTGCGCTTGATTTGCTTGACTCGACTTTCAAGGCCTTAATATTTTAAAACAATTAATGTAAAAGTTAACGCATGAAAAATAAGAACCCTCATATATACATGTACTACACGATAGTAACAAAACATTTGCAGCTGTGAAGTTGACATCACGCTAACCAATATTAGTCCCCAGAATCTATTACAACATAAACATTGTTGCCGTACCTTCTCTTGCAGATAGTTCTCGAGCTTTAGGCGGTGTAAAATGCCCTAAGAATTGAAAGTGAACAGTTCAAGTCTTACGATAACATAGGAACGTCCCTTCGTTAATTGAAGTGTTGAACGTTTTTTGAAAGCATTCAACCAACCTCGAGGCTTTGCTTTTGACAAAAGCTTTCTCAATGTCGCCGCAACCAGAACTCCAAGCATTCGGTTTCCTTGGGGATTAAAATGCTGATAAAATAAAAAAGGAAATCTTGACTAATCCGTTACGCAATTCTATATAGTCAAAGACGTATTGTGACCTCGCTAATACGAGACATTGAATATAATAAGTTCATTGAGGATACATCCGTCAGTTATCTTGTAAATAATATCACAAGATTTGCAGTCACCTTAGAAATCACAACCATTTGTTCCAAGAATTAGAACCTGAGCTACCACAGATACAAAAAAACATTGGACTGATCATCTTATCCAATGCTAAGGATATAGACCCAAGGATATTAACCAAAGTAAATAAGCTAAAATTGAACCTTTTACAACTATTTGCACAGTCAAGCTTCATAGTCAAAACATTTCTGAAAGAAAAAGTACTGAAGGCAAAGACAGACCAACGTTTCCGGTTTTAAGCTAAAGTATACCTCCCGTGCCTCTCCCATCATGACGTCAAATTTTCTGTCACATAATCGTTGAAAATCGCAATATGTTAAGGCGTGGGTTTTAGAACACACGGTCATGGCAATTAATATTGACTGCTGCCAGGTCATTGGTATTGCTTTTTGACAGCAAAAAGCTAATTGCCACTTTGGCGGCGTTCGCAGGAGACTGGGATCGAGTTACAAACGCGTGACATCTGCAAGCAGGCCAAGATGTCAAAGTATTTGCCATGTTACCATTTGACATCTTTTCGCCAGATAAGGTAAGTCTTTGTTAAAAGTGGCCCTAAACAAGAATGTGTGCTTTATGGGAAACCATAACTGGGTAAAGTTCCGCGCCAGCAGTGGGTGTGTTATTTGACGTTTCACTCGAGTGCAGCGGTTTATCGTCCAAGGGCCCGTTTCCTGAAAGTCCCGAAACTTTTCGAGGCATTTTCGGCTGTCAAAATTTCTTTTGTATCTCAAGAACGGAGAGGATTTAAGTCGTTAAACTTCACAGACATGTTTCTTTTAGTTAGCTTGAAAACATGCTTAAAGATTGGCTTTCCAAAACAAGCGGTTGGCAGTTTCACAAATGGCTTTTTGGGCCCGAAAAGTTTTCGGGACTTTCGAGAAACGGGCTCCAATCCTAAACATGCGCAAATACCGTAGCAAACGCGACACTTATAAATACCCCGATTGTTACGTTAGTGAAGCCTGGCTTTGTACGAACAACCTCCCATACCAAAGTCCACTGCTCTATCAAGTGAGCCATCAAGTTCGTAACAAATAAATCATCTCACCACATCTTTGGGTCTCTTCATAATGCTGCATGTGCTGTAGGGAGGCTCTCCACACACGTGAGTGACTGCCGAATATAGGTCCGCAATCTCTACTTTGCTATCTTCCTCCATAACTCTACAAATACATTTGATTCAGAAATAGTCAGGTGTCCTATTAGTGCTGTTAATAGTATAAAAATGAGTTGGTTTATTCAATTTTTTAGTTGCGTTTTTGCAGAATGTCTTGCACCACACCTTCCCGGTCCTAGAACACAATAAGAAAAGTGTAAAAAATACTTTCCAACGAGTCAGCCGAGCGATGACGCGAGGCTGACGAGGTGGCAACCTAGACAGAGAGTGTGAGTGTATGCAGCACTAGTGTGTTGTGTATGCAGAAAAAAACTGAGTGCTCTGGAGAAATGTGTAATGTAAGGTAAGGGAACAAAGGCCGCCTATCATGTGACTCCAAGAACCAATGAAAGCGCGAGTTTTGATATGTGACGTCATGGGATAAACAGCCTTGCGTTCAAGTGGAGAGCTCGGAGGAGAGTATAAACACACTCTTTTTTCCATTTCTCTGACCATTGTGTTGTGTACACTTGCTTTGAGTATTCTTTAATATTTCTTTATTGCTTTCAATATTATAGCACAAGACGTGGACATTTACATTGTTGTTCGAGGCACAAGTAGTGCAAAGGTTTATTTACATTTCTATTGTTATTTTTTGTTGTAAACTTAAATGAATTGAGTTGCAGTACTTTGAAGTAAAAAAATTGCAACTACTGTTGGGTTCCAAAAATGGCACTCTGATACAAATCTGCAAACTATGTATTGTACTGACTGTTTCGTTGGCACTTAACGATAGCTACTATTAGTTATATAGCAGTGAACATATTATGTTTCAATATTTTTCCGAGAGGGCACGGTATCGAATCCTGCAATCTGATTGGTTCTTTGCGCGGTCCGGATTTTCCTATCAATGCCCACGGGCACGGTAAAGCTAGGAGAGTTTTTGTCCTCGACCTTTAACTTCCATTTTTTGACACTGAATCCGCCGTTTACATACAGAAGTTACTTTTTATTAAACAAGAGGTTTGGAAATAGAATTCAGATAAACATATTTCTCTTTGAAACGTTTAGTTTGTAAGTCGCTTTAATACTGCATTCGCTATCAAGCGCACCCCGAGTCAACAATTTAAAAAGTGATTTCAGAGAGGAAGGGAGAGAGAGAGGAAAAAAATAAATAAGTTAAAGAAGTTATTTACCAGCTAAGGGTCGGTCCGTATAGCGACAAACGGTGACCTCGGTCTTGAAAAAGCATTTTCAAGACCTCGGACACAGTTTTTCGCTATACCGACCTCCCACCTGGCAAATAATATATATATATATATATCTTTCACATGTGACGTATAGGTGTCGTCGTGGTAACTGAGGGGGTGTTTACATGAGACCGGTATGAACTTGTACCGGTATGGAATTTTTTGCAGCCTTTTACATGAAAATGGAAAGAGATGCTTGGTGCCTGGTTTCGGGTAGACTACGTGTAGTCTGGTATTTTTTTTCCTGAAATCCTTCGCGTAACAGTCGCAAGCTACAATTGTAGGAAAAGAAAGAGTCTAGGTAAAGCCATTTTGATGGCACCAACGACCGCACGATTTCGTGCTTGAACAGAATGCACTGATATTGAAATAAACATGCTCTAATATTATTGGCCGACATGTCTGTGAACATGACAACATCAATATCTTCGCATGTGAAAGATAACAATGGCAGTCACTTTGCGCGACCAAAACATCAAATTTTGCGGAAAACAAGAAAAATCCCGGTATTTCATCGATGTCCCGGACACAATTAAGTCCATGATTAAATACCTTCGTGCCTCCATGTTGTACTTAACAACTCTTCTGTGTCTCCGTCCAGCTACGGGAACAGGGGTGGTAAGAGCAAAAGCTACTTGTGCCCCAGTTTGAAAAAGAATGTCTTTGATTTTCACCAGATTGTCGCTATATTCCTCTAAAGGAACAAATTCCTATGAAAAAGCACACCACTGTTACTTCCATACAAAAACTTTATTTACCTCCCTCCGTTTCTCAAAGTGGGATCATTCCACGCTAATATTAATAGATTTTCAAACTGTGCCAGTTTACATTTCGACGAAAACAACTTATAAATTATATTCACAACAGTGTTTGTAAAGCTGCATTAAATTTCGGGAATATTCACAAGGACAAGTAAGTTATCATTTTCTACAGCAACTGTGTAAGAAAGCCAAATCTGAGCTCTTACCTCAGGAAATACCTTGCTGTAGTCGATATCGTGCATTCCAAAATTAAACACGATTGCATCATAGTTTGTTGGTTCCAGAGCTGTTGTTGCAAGTATCATGGACAGGCATTTCACGCCATATCTTGAATCAACGGCCCCAGAGCCCTTGGCAAATGGCGCATGCTGCACTTGGCACAGACCCTGAAGTTCGCTTTTTACAGTAGTCAGGTACCTGTGAAGTAGATTCCTTTTGAAGAGGGTCTCAATGAAATTAAGCGTTAGCCGTAAACGGCCCGAAAATTCAGTTATCTGCTATTGGTTGAGAAGGAAAAGATGTGAGAAGTAAAACTGTTTTTGGTAATTGTGGTTTCCAACCCTTCAAGTACCAGGAAGGTGAGTCAATGAATATAGGAGTCTTTTTGTATGGCCTGGCTTTTTTAAGTAAGGCAGAGAAAACTCTAACACCAACGTTGTGTTATTCGACAACGAACATTTTAAAACGATGAAAATTAACGATTTAGCTGCTGGAAAAATGAATAACATTAACACAAGAGACAATGACGTAAGAGAGCGGATCCCCCTGATTGGCCAGTAGTAATGACGTAATGAAATTTGAAATACGCGTTCCTTGGGAACGATAACTTCAAAAACCATGACGAAAAACTATCACACGAATGTTAACAGACCAAATTGGACTCCACTAAGTCCTTATGTATTCAAAGATTTCCACTCTGGAGACCGTATTCGAAAATGTCCGGATACGCCTACCGAATTCGCCGGGTATGTGTGGACGCAAGCTGTATTCAAAAAAAAAATTGAGGATAAAAACTTCCGGATACGTTTGAAAGGGACCTCAATTGCTAAAAAGTTGTTTAATAAATTAGAGTTTGAATCTTAAAATTCAACACGACTCTTCATTACAGATGCTTCATCCAATAAGTTAACCTTTGGTACTCACTGATGGAGACAATTGTTATGACAACACGTCTTGAATTTTAAAGGATCTAAGCTATCCAAAATTTTTAAGTACAAATAAAATTGATACGCGCAAAAAAAAATTCCTTTGTGGCTCATGCTATACGTCATCACGCCGCTCACTCCCCAAGGATTTGAGCCAGCAAACAATGACAGCTTTCTGATGATTTCAACGAAAACGTGTTTTGATTGGCCCTTGCTTTGCATTCATAACGGGGAATCTGATTGAAAATAGATTCTCATATGAAGTGTTTTCACGTGACGTCACGGCGGCCATGTTGGTGTCCCTAAGCAATGGAACGGCGGCAATGTTGGTGTCCCCAACTAATCCTCCGGGAATCGAACTCTATTATCATGCAAACGTTTTCTTTTGTTTCGGTGGAAAAACAAGGTTGCTGATCACGTCAGTGAAAACACTCTACAGCCAAGAAGCAAATAATTATTGCTTTAATATTTACCCAAGTGAAATGGAATCGCCGATAATTAGACAGTTTCTGAATAGGGGATTTCTTCCCAAGGGGGGGCCTGGACTACAGACTCGTGAAGCATTGCGAACATCCATGTCTTCTAGTCTTAGCGGAAGATGCCTGTTAAATAAATATCGGATAATAATAAGAATTAATAATAATTTATTTCTAAGCGCATTGCATGAAAATCTCAATTCTCTTACAATATTCGAAGTAAAGAGTATTGGATCACAAAGAAATATATCATACACATTTATCAAACTTCAGAATGAAATGAAAAGGTCTTTAGTCTAATTTTAAAAGGCTCGAAGCAGATGAAGCGCTCCTCACGTCTCACGTAAGGAGGATTATTTCCGAACCCCGGCACGAGGACAGGATAAAACAAGAACAAGAGCAAAGCCGTCACAATAAACTAACAACGTACATAACAAAAACAGGCCGCTTACTTCGCGTCTTGGTGCGTTTTGAGGGGGTTCTGCCATTTTCCTGACTGACTCCCAGAATATATTCCAGTGTGAGGCCCTTTGTTTGGAGTTACTTTTAAGAGACTGTAAGGTGGTCCATTTTGAGTGGTCATCGCTTCGGGTACTTGATAAGGACCCTGAATGGGAGCCTGAGTAGGCACCATCTGCTGGATCTGAGAAACCAATTGAGATGAAGTCTGGGTTGGAGTTTGGGGCCAAGCGCTGTAGTCGGGTGGCCATATGGGAGGTTCCTCTATCGGCGGAAAGTTGCTATCCCAATCATACTCCGTTCCGCTATAGATATTTTGTCGCTGAAACCAGAGAAGCATGGAAAAAGTCTCTTAATTCTTTGAGTGACATAAACAACCATTTCGCATTCGACGTATTTTAACTCCTTTATTGCAGGCGCGCCAAGAAATCCCGTGAACCCTACGGCGCATGTTCTCTTAAATAGAGTTTCCCAGAGCCTACAATATTGTAGGGTCGATCCAAGGTTCTGGTGACGAGAATGTCGGTTGACAAAAATAATCGTATTCTTTGGAGATGCAATTATCAAAGGGTTTAATTGGTTGTTTTACCACCGACTGTTAACGCTTTACCCTGTCTAATGCCAGGCCCCAATTGTTCGAAGGATGGATAGCACTATCCGCCGGATAAATCACTATCCCCTGGATAACTCAATTGGTTTTGCTAGTGTTTATCCGCTGGGTAGTGATTTATCCGGTGGATAGCTTTATCCACCTTTTGAACAACCGAGGCCAGATGATTTCACTCGTCAATGTGGAACCTCTCCGGGTCCAAAGGGTTAGAGCGAGTTTCAATCAAGTGTCGTAAAACCAAAACCAAAGTAATTACTTTGGCAAATCAAGGGACACAATCCAGTAAAACAATCAAAACTCGAAGTGTTACATGCAGTCGACACAAAGCACGGGAAAATTAGCACGTGCGAGCCAGGATTGGTTTTGGTTTCACTTCTGAGTGGTTGAAAAAGTGGCGCGAGAACTTTGAACCAATCAATGAGTGAGGTAATGCAAAACCAAAGCAATGCGCTAATTACTTTCGACACTCAATAGCCCATTTCCGTGTTGCTGCATGCCTCAGTTTCAAAGCGAGTCCTGATGCTCAATCATTCAAATGGAAATGAGTTGCTTATTCTCATGCAAATCAAACTCATTTCCATTTCAATAGTTGAGCACCAAGACTCACTTCGAAACCGAGACAAACGGCGACTCGGAAAAGGCCTATTGAAAACGGCTCCTACTATATCTTTTCTACTTAAAAATGTATTTCTCCTCTAAAAACATCTACGTCCACCAAGAGTCAATCACCCAAGAATAAGATTTGCCCAAATTGGCCTAGTCCCCATAAGCGTCAGAAAAGTATCCATTTTTAAACCAAGTTTTGCGGGAAAATTAAATGATAAGGAAATACCTGGAACAAAACGTTTTATTTCCAAAGGGTTTGAATTGGGTACAGCATTTGACCTATTGTTTCAGTATTTTCCCTCAAAACTTGGTCTAAGGGCCTGGCCAAACGGGAAATGTTTGGCGACCAAACGACATTAAACATTGTTTGGTAACCAAAAAATTTACCATTTGGCCACCTTGTTTGATGCTGTTTGATCGTGTTCGATCGTGCTTGGTCATGTTTGATAAAATTTGAAGGCCATCAAACATTCAATCAAACAACTCAAAACATTTGTTTTGTTCTCTTGTTTGATGAGCGAAGTCTTGTTCGTTTGGACAGCCGTATCATTCTCGTCACCAGAGCCTTGGATCGACGCAAGGCTCTGGAAAATTCTATGTAGGAGAACATGCGCCGTAGGCTTCTTGTAGCCAAAAATTGGCCATTTGAACCTTTACTCCTCGTGCTAACATGATTGTTCTTCACAAAAACCAATGGGAAAACAGCTTGTTTCAGGGTTCCCTAGAGCTCTCTCTCCCTCAGTCAAGAGAAGAGCTCTGGGGTCGAGATTGACAGCCGTATCAAACAGACTGTCAAACTTGTATGGCAGGCGTATGCGTACCACGCTTGCTCAGTCGCTTGTATCCACGTGTTGTTTACGTATTTGTGTCCAATAGTCCTTTGCTTGTGAAGTTTGGTCTGAGTTAATTAGATCAAACATGTTTTAACCGTTTGGCCACTCACTTCAACATCAGCATATTTGGTCACCAAACAATGTTTGATATTGTTTGGTCTCCGAACATTTCCCATTTGTCCGTCAGAAAACCGTCTACTTTTAGGGCCTGACGGAGACAAACCTGATATCAGATTCTTACTCTTGGGTAATGCACTCTTGCGTCCACTCAACAGCTAATCTCTCTTTTACCCGGCTTTTTCTCTAAAAGAGCCACCTGCAGATTTCACTCTATCTAACGCCAGACGATTTTACTGGTCAATAGGGAACCCGTCAGAGCTGAAAGGCTTGACATGAACGTCCCCTTAAATCTATGTCCTCTTGAACATAAAATTACAACCCTATGAAAGAAATATGCCTCGGCAGATTAATCAGAGCTGAGTCGGTCACCAGCGCGTTTGAAAAATGTTCATTTAAAAAGGAATAAAGATCGGGACGAGAGCTCAAGACATCAGCGTGGAGGAGCTGAAATAAGCGGGCACATAAACTAAACTCAAAGCTAGAGAATTTTTAGAATCCTCTCTCCTCTAAAATTGGCTTTTAACTGCCTCTCAGATAGAGGGAAGCAGTCTTCTTGCTGGCCAAGTTTAGTGATAAGAATTAATGAACCGCAATGAAAAAAACAAAACAAAACAAAACAAAACACACAAATCTAAATTCCGAACAAATGTATCATGGGTAAAAACCATGCGTTTAATTCCGACCTCCGAGCTAAAATCAGAAAAACCCTCCGGACATTTGGACCAAGTATAGATCAGCTAAGCCTGAATTGCAATATTTCATTACCAAATGGCCATTTAACCGATTCAGAAAATACAGTTTGCAAGAGAGTTAATTTTCTTCATCGCTCTTAATCTGACGACCAACTTTTCTGAGTGAATCGAATGGAAGGCGACAGAAAAAAGCCTTATTCTCAAATTATTTGCATTTTCTGTCTGTTCTATTCAATATCTCGACATAGGTATGTATCTCCACCATTTTTTAGTCTCCCTGGTAATTCAGTCACATTGGTGATTCGATAACCTCTGGATTCATTTCGAAATCTGAATGTTACAACCTGTTGTGATCTCTTTTTTAAGTTAATGTTGACATTGATTCACTAAACAAAACTCGAGCCTTACCCGTTCGTTGGTCTTTCGCCTCCTCGTTGCTTTGTCGGTGTAAGTTACTGCCATAGAATTCATTCGAGGCAGCCATGCGCTGTTTCGTTGGAGGACTCCAGTAAAGGGCGAATTTTGCCCATCCCCGTGAGCCAATCTGTTATAGTAGATTATTGAAGTTTCATGCGAAATAACGCGGGAAATGGTATTTATCGATAATAAACAAAACCGGCAAAAAAACAAAAACCCAGCAAACATTGCTAGACATTTTCTGTACTTGATCAACTTCGCTTTTTAGCGTCAGTGCCTACACCTCCGTCATGGTTCGATTAATTTTCCTGGGAAAAAACAAAACAAAACTGTCTTCCATCCCACAGAGACTCTTGAAGCATAACATATCACGGCATCCCCGTTTTCGAAACGACCGCTAATTCACATTCCTTTTTGAACGAGGTGACGTGATCTGCTATCCTTGTAAAAATGATTATTCAAGCGATGGGCTAAAGAATAACGGAAAAATTCCCGCGATTATTGGTGATTGTATTAACCAAGGAGAGATTCTGAGGCGTGATGCTTGCATTCTAGAAATGATGCGAATCCAGACAAAAGAAAAGTAAAAAGGTCTGAAAAGCAATGTAGTGTCAAATGGTGCTTCTTCATTGCGAAAAGTTTATTTCTACAAGCTTTTATAATGATTTTCTTAGCCTTAGCATCTCAGGCCACATTGGCAATGTCTCTTCAACTTGCTGACCAAAATCACTTAAAATTCAAGAGAGCATAACCACTATTGGCTTTTATGCTTTTTAATCAACCTGTCCAAGCGGAACAGGTGGCTTAGAGTACAACATTTCACAGATCATAGCACTAACACCTGCCTTTATGCAAGTTATCGCGGTTCATTCGAAGTCTTTGGGTATGCATACATAACATTTAAATAACCATAACTTCTTTTCTCTCTTTATTTCGGTTATCGCTCGCCGCATTTTGGGATTCCAGGAGAATTAACGACTCGAACGCCTAAAGAGGACGTTCACCAGTCCATTGGCGGCGGCCTCGCTCCCAAAGACGTTCTCATCGAAAAAACCGCAGTGTTTCTGAAATAACTAAAGCCGAATTGCAAAGATACCTAAAGAATTCCAGGCTTAAATGGGACTCGAAACCCTGACCCTTCACCCTGCTCTACCATTGAGTGAACAATATGAAAGGTCAATCGGAAACGAAAGTGTACCGATGATCAGCCGATCAGCCGAATGGTGACCGAGGAATTATGCAATCTGTAGTATGAAGAACTTTGTCTTGGTAAATGCATGCATTACAGCTTTTGTAATGATTTTGCTCAAATTCCGTTCAGAACGCATCGCAAGCTAATGGGAATTAGTGAAAGAAGTTGTTGAAAAACACAGGTGCGTTTTTCTTTCTTTGAGGCCTGTTCATTTGCTTTCGAACAAACGATATTTGAAGGAGTGCAGGTGGTTAAAAGTCCAAAGGAAAGATCGTGGTTCTTTTAAAAATTAACAACGATTAGTAAGCCCCTTTTGACGATTTTTTTAGCCTTTCTGAAAAATACTGGTGCCTCTTTGGAGGACTATGGAGAGACCATCTTCAGAAGAAATTAGTGTCTCTTCGCTGGATTTCAGTTAAAGCTCCAACTGTAAGAAGAGGAAATCTCTTGATCAACATACTATACTCTATATACACCATTCCACGTTTTTTGACGCCAAAAAACAGATTTCCACAATGAAACTGTCTTTTAAAAGACAATTATACTGAGATTAGCAAAAAAACTGGCCTTTCGTAATTTCTTGTCAAAGGAACAAGGGAATACTGAGACATTATTTTCAGATAACTAAAGTCAAATTCTACATCTCTATGCAATAAGTGCATTCAAAATGTCCTCACATTACTGTATCAAAGTCTGTAGGCTCCCTTGTCATGGAATGGCAGAATTTTCCCCAAATTTTTTTTTGGGCATGAACGAGGCACCTTGAGAAGCATGAGAGACTGCCCCTCATCAAATGGCTGGAGCGCGGCCGGAGGAAACAGCAGTGAGAAGATTTCTATCGGATAGATACTAATAGGTTTTTATCATAGAAAATTCGCGACAAAGTTGTGTTATCCTTGTAGCAAAAAACTGGCCTTTCGTAATTTATTTGTCAAAGGAACAAGAGAATACTGAGACTTATATTTGCAGATTACTAAAGTCAAACTCTACATCTCTATGCAATAAGCGCATTCAAAACTTCCTCATATTATTGTCTGTTTTTTAATTATTTTCTTGCTACTACTGTACATGAAATGTAGTTGAATTTTCTCTCTGGTCTTCTTCTCATGATGTTTGCGGAAATTATATTCTGTCCCTCAATAAACCAAGAACAACTAGTTATGGTCTTGGTTCTTTTCCTTACTTATCAGCTAAGTTGTGGAATGCGGTACCTGATTTACAGATTTAGGCTACAACGACCATAAACGAATGTTTAAGATTTTATACAATCCTTTTAATCCTGATTCGTGCAAATTGCCGCGAAATTAGAAGCAACGTGAGAAGATTTATTATTCGAATTTACAGACTTCGTACCATGGCCTTATTTTCGCTAACTGAATGATATTATTAAAACTATTTAAAGTTCTGGCAAAAGTTGGAAATCCGTCTCTTTTTAGCGGCGCTACAGCGGTTCAAAGTCGGCCAAAATCCTGTACATTTACTGTCAATTTAGTTGTGTTTGCCCCCAAGTCAAGATGGAGTCAAAAACCTTGGAATGGTCTATTGTACTGTGAGAGTGACACAAAACTGGTAAAAATAATGATTCCGGACCCCAGACAGACACCTATTTGGGATATATTTTTCTTTTTCGCGCAAGCACCGAATTTCAGGTTTTTTCGTGCCGAAAGAGCAGATTGACCATTTGATGCAGCATACATTTTTTGCCAACAAACAAAATCAAAATCAAAACTCAGTCTCGATGAAGTATTATTTTTAATGTTTTTATTTGAATGCAAGGAAGCGAACGCTTTACTTGATGAGGGTAGCACCTAGTAGTGTTACAACAGTAATAAACTTGAGATGATGAATGGAAGAAATCATATATTGAACTGTGGATATGAAATCAAGTGAAGCTATGATCCTTGCATGTATGAACGCAATTTTAGCAATTGCGTAGAGAAGCCCGAAATTTTTAGACCTTCAACAGGGTTTGAACCCGTGTCTCGCGATACCAGTGTGACGCTCTAACTAACTGAGCTATGAAGCCAACATTGGAAACAACAAATAACCAGCTCCCAACCTCAATGGCTCCATAGACCCTTTCCATAAATGGCAATGTACATCCTAAGCCTCACGTTCATGTGAAAAATCCTTTGTCTAGAAACATAAGTACGAGGCTAAGAATGTACAAAGTATTGTTATTTAAATTTAGGGGCCATATATGCAAAGGGTCTATAGCTCAGTTGGTTAGAGCGTAAGTAAGTAAGTAAGTAAGTAAGTAAACTTTATTTAAACATGGAAAATCATCAGTTAAGCTAAAAAAAACGCTTTACAACTGTTTTACATGATTGCCGTGTGGGAATCCGATAGGTCAGATATTTGCTTGATTGTGCGTTTGAACTGCCCAATAGAGTCAGCATTTCTTGAGTATTGGGGCAAATTGTTCCACAGACAGGCCCCGCTATAACAGATACTTCGTTTCAAATAATTATTATTTGGCTTGGGTAGAGTAAGTTTACCTTCTAAGTTTCTCAAGTTATATTCAGCACTGATCTCGTTGACTGAAAAGGCGTTGAAGGTATTCCGGGGCAAGATCGTGAATTGTTTTATACATAATTAGTGCTTTCTGGTTTATACGTCGAAGAGACCGCTTCTCCCACTTAAGAGTATCGAGAAGGAGGTTGGAGCTCGTATCAAAGGGTAATTTAGTAATTACCCTAGCTGCGCGAGTTTGTAATTTTTGCAGCTTATCACTACACTGGCCACTTAAGCAGTCCCAGACAGGACTGCAATAATCAAAATGAGGTAATATTAAAGCATTATAAATTTGAAGCGCTGTATTAGCTTAGATAAAGGGCCGTATTCGTTTTAAGGCTCCTATAGCTGAGGAAACTTTCCTGCATATTTCGTCTACATGATTTGACCAAGAAAGCCGATCATTAATGGTAAGACCGAGGGATTTAGTGCGATCTACTCTCTTGATCATTTCGTCATCAATTTGTATATCAACCTCGTCACATTGAGTGTTTAATCTCTGCCTAGATCCAATTATCATTAATTCGGTCTTAGCCACATTTAAACTTAACCTGTTGGCTCTCAGCCAACAGTTCAGGTTACTGATTTCAGGAGTTAATGCTACAGTTTAAGCTCTGTTGGAGTTTTTGCAGTTAGGGTTATATTGGTATCGTCAGCGAACATTCTCGGGGAAGCCTCCCGGAGGCAGTTAGGAAGATCGTTAATATACATTAAAAATAGAAAGGGACCTAGTATGCTGCCTTGCGGAACCCCACAAGTAATGGTGCGAGGAGTTGACAGTCTTCCATTAACGTTACATCTTTGGGTCCGATTGCTTAGGTACGATTGAAACCAAGTGATAGTTTCCTGGTCGGCCCCAAAGTATGACATCTTG
>OX421453.1:3975105-3987605 GCA_949126865.1 Montipora capitata
ACCTCTCACGTAACTATTCCAGCCCTTTATTTTTTTAAAAAGGCCCAGTTACGAATAAAACCACTCCTAGCAGCTTTTAAGTTAGAAGAGAGAATGAAAAAACATTTGGATATACTTCGTTGATTTGCAGGGGACAGCCACACTTGAGTACCTGCTTTCCATTTCGCGATTTTTTTAATACAGGGATTTGCTGTTTCACTGTGAGAATTTACACAAAATACCGTTTTCCTTTGTTAGGGAAGGAAGAGGCTTTATGAGCCCAATATATACCTGACACGTCACTTGTTACGAATTTTTCTATATTCACAAATTCCATTTTTTTACAAACTCATATTGAATTCAGCCCCCATTGATGCGATAGAAGGGAAATAATAATTATAAGCAGGATCCACTGGTTTTAATTTCCAATTTTAGTCTTAGCTGCGCTGACCACTTTGTCTACGTTTTTGTCCGACAACTGAATTTTCTGCGGGTGGCTTTTTCGGGGTGTATTTTTTTAAATTTGGGGTGACAAGACGCTCTTTTGTTTAATTAGATATATAAAGGCGACGTTACTCTGTCGTCTTCCATGTCGGGATGCTTTTAGTTCAAATACCGCTTTGACAACTAAATTGGTTCTGTCGCGGCTTCAGCTTTGAATTCAACTCCGCAATTCTTTGGAAAAGCCAAATACTGGTCTTCTTTGTTAACACCGCTGTACGTGATAAGTTATTTTGGTTTTTTTTTATTCTATACTATAGAATTATTAGGCATTGCCCCTCAAACCCCAGGTTTTAATGCCACACAATTTGTACCTACAGGCCTCTCACGTTTTTAATTTGCTTGAGAGAAACACATCTTCGTATATTGAATGTCAGATAGGATATTGCTTGGCGGCGAAAATAGCGGAGACGGCCGAATGACCCCAATTAACACTAAGTAATTTTCCTGCCTTTGGGTTAAGTTTCTTAAGATTTCTTTCCCTGATAGCGTTGACTATTGATACTTCAAAAGTTTTTGACTTTTCATGAAGGGTCAAGTTTAGATGAAACAACCGCGTACATAATTAATCCAAAGGCGCTTTCTAGAGATTAAGATCGGCGAGACACCTAAGTAATACACAGCTGCATAATTTGGGACAAACAAAGCTACATGATTGAGATTAATATTACAGTTTGCAGCACTTAATTATAATCTCCATGGGCTAAGCACGTCCGCCCAATTATTAATACACGATCTCTCGGTTCATCTTTTGCTTTTGTAAGCTCGCCTTGGTGGTGAAACAGTCATTATGGAGATTTCACTTTCTGCCGAACTGTCACTTAGAAGTCGAAATCTAGCTTTGTTTGAATCTTTCCTGTTTGCTGTCATAAATGTGGCGGCTTTTTTTGGAAATCTTTCCGTCTGTTACGCAGTGTATAGAAAACAAAGCCTTCGCACGCTGGCTAACATGTTCATTGTTGCACTGGCTGTGAGTGACATCTTAATGTCCACCTGTTGTATGCCGTTCACTGTTGCAACATTAATCCGAGGGAGATGGATTTTTGGGGACAACTTTTGCCGATTTCATGGTTTCGCCGCTTTCACTTGTGGCTTGGCGTCCCTTCTCACCATGGGGATAATAGCGGTGAGTCGATATTTCTGCATAGTGAAACCTCAGAAGTACTTGATGATCTTCAACGCTCGCAAAACTTTCTTCTACATCGCTGCGCTATGGAGCGCAGCTTTTATCGGATCTGTGCCTCCATTTTTCTTTAAGAGCGGTGGATTTGAATTCCAACCGGGCAAGGCGATGTGTCTATATACCTTTGAAACCCACATCGCTTACACGGCTTTCATTGAATGCTTTTATGTAGCCACACCCCTGCTTCTCATCACGACTTGTTATACCATCGTCTTTTACACCGTCTGGCAGACGAATCAAAATTTCTCGCAAGACAAAAATCCCCGAAGACTCAGAGCAAACATCGAAGAAGCAAAAGTAACTAAGACCCTGGCAATGGTTATGGCTGGTTTTGCGTGTTGCTGGCTCCCCATAGGTATAGTCGACTACATCGACGCTGCGAGAGGCCAACATACTCTACCTCGACAGGTATACCTAATGTATTCGTGCTTGGCATACTTGAGTAGTACCATTAACCCACTCATATACGGTGTCATGAACAGACATTTCAGGCGAGAATACAAGGTTATGTTAAGGAAGGCTCTGTGCCTGCAGAATTGTCAAAATGTGAGTATTTCGGAAGAAACGTCTGGAAGCGAGGGACGTAAATTTCGCAAGGAATGAACACTGAAGATATACAATAAGAACTGTAGCATTACTTCCAAGTCTAAGATTTTAACTCTAAGCGCTCGGACTATAAATTCAGGAAGGCCAAGAATGAAGAAAGAAGAAGGGATTTGCAGTTTCCTTATAAATATGATGAAATTCCCCATTAAAAGCAGTATTTACATTAAGCCAGAATTAAGTCATTTTTCAAACTTTCTAATTATCTTAGAAAGCCAATGCACATTTTCTCTTTTTAAATTTCCTTTGTGTAAGTTGTGTTGTATTTTTAAGGAACAGAATGAAGTTGTTCATGAATTCCATAAATTCGAATATGATGTACAATTCGGTCTGGGTATTTAATCAGCTTAAGCGCAAAATGGAATCCAGAGGCACACCGTTTTAGACGAATAATCTCCTTTTAAAATCACGTTTAAATTTTTGTGGGCCTTTCATATAAAAGTAAAGCATCTTAATTAGTCTTTCTTCTTGGTGTAAAGGTCGTGTTTGTCAGTCTTTTCTTTGCTCGTTCCTCGTTCCAGCCCACCTGCAGAAACCGTGATGACATGAATGTAGAGTCTTAGGGCTCGATTATAACAGTAAGTACATGGCGATTTTCCACTGGGTTTAAATTTAATTACGGTAACATACTAAGTCTCTGTACGAAAAGAAATTTAAAATTTGTCGGGAAAACCTACTGGAAAACAAAAGCAATGGAGATGCTCATGCCCAAGTGGTTTAGTGGTTAGGAGCGGAGACAGGTCCGTATTACGGTATATCTGGGTTGATTTTTAAAAGAAAAATGCTCATTTTCCAGAATTCCTTTCCAACTGTCAGTGTCATGAAATAACGATAATCGTATATTCAAAGCTGGTTGATACTATATGATATTCGTAATAGTAGTAGTGTCGAGAATGAGTTGATATTTCACAGCGCCCTCCCCATTCTCGGAGTCAACAATACCGCTGACATATATACAAACGGTAAAAACTATATCTGAAAGTGATAATTTTCTTCATTTTATGAAATGCGTTTTCGAATTTTATCACACCATTTTCCTTACCTTAGCTGATTTATAAACAAAACAATTTGTCTGAAGGTGACCTCATTTATGGCGTGTTTCATGTCGGTGTTGTTCCGAACTTCCGATAACCTGTTTTTGTCCTGAAAACAACAAGCGGATTTGATTTTGTCGGGACGATTAAAATTCCACTGTTTTTAAAGACTTTAGTTTCGACTTTGCCAATTTTTTGAAAACATTTCAATCGGTCAGTGTAAAACGCAGACTGCAGACCGGGGGTAAAATGCAGACTGAGGTTATTAAATTTATCTGTTGTAAAAGCCCAAACCCATTAGAAATGATAACAATTAAGCCTAAATATTGTTTTAGGCCTAATTAGGCCTAAGGTTAGCATTTCTAAGGGGTTTGGGCTTTTTCATCCATTTTTCAACAGTTACATTATAACCTCAGTCTTCATTTTACCCTGACCGCATTTCGATTACGTATGCATCGGTGGGAGAATAAGAGGCCTTAACCTTTTTAAGCCAAAACTCCTGACTGTCAAAGGAAAATCGTTCTTTGCTCACCAACTCTGCTACCAAAAGGCAGCAAAACACAACTGACACATAAATACAGAGGTTTTGGCTGACGTCATTGTTTGCATTCATTAACATACGCGTTGCTCACAGATGGCATCATTTGACTTCACAAGGTAAAAGAACTTGTTAAACTTACTTAGGACTAAATCTCCATGTCCAATTTTTAAGCCATGTCCAATTTTTAAGCCTTTTAGCTTTGACAATGAGCCAGTTATTAGCCATCAAAAACCGATAAATTCTTGGCTGGCAAAGGCGCTAATGATCCCGCATATTCTTTTTAAAATTTCGAATTATCAAAGCATAATTGCTCAGAGATTATTTGGTATATCGTCAATTCAAATTTTCATAACCGGACAGGTTATTGTGCAATGCACTTTCAATATTCAACACTTTATTCTCGGCAGCTGACTGATCGATTAGAAAACGATGGCTTTGTGTCAATAAGGCAAAGAACCAAGAATGCAAACAAAGACTCCATTATAGAAGGAATTATCTCTGTATGATTTCTTCTAGACACCATGCAGGATCTCCGCACAAAAAAATGAATATTAGGTAATCTGATGAATGATATTTCATAGGTAACAAGAATCGTTATCAAGGCATCTAAAGAGGTTCAGTGACAAGGTTACAAAATATAACGATTACAAATAGGCAGTCCAGTGCCACTATTATACGATTGCTTTGTAAGACAAACTGCCATCATTTACCTTTCCACTTTATACTGGAGATGTGCCAATAGGGTCAATAGTGTATGCGAATATTGTTCTTGGCTTATCATTTGTTCAATCAACATCAGCTTTGTCTGTTGATGACAACTGGTTGCTTTTGTAATAAAATACATTTTAACAAAGACATTCGAACATGAAATATATTTTTACCCACTTTCCCTCCTTGAAAATGATCATAAAGTGTATAGGAGAAACACAGTTTCCTGTGATCCTGTTTACTGGGCACTACGTATATCATGCAAAAAAAAAATGCATGTAACAGCGTAGATATCTAAAGGCGAAAGCTCTTCTCGGCCCAGTAAAAGTAAGACTAGTGAGGGCATAGTTCAGATAGAGGGGACTGGTTTGGAAGCTCGGAAAACATCAAAGGAGCAAACAAAGATGCCAAGATTTAGGTTGGAAAGTCCACGACCGTGCACAATCTTTTGTTTTGAGCTCATACGCTATGTATGAATTACGTAACAACACGTTTCTATTGGTTAGTTCCTCGGTACGAAGTAAACAACTATTGTGTTTTGTGCACGGTCAACGCCAAAAAAGAGAACAAAAACTTACAACAAAGAAAGTTGTCGGGTTTCACAACCATTCCCGTCTATTGACTATGGTGAGGGCAACTAAGGAAAGCGCCAAAAATATTTCAAGTGCGTGCCCCAGCAACGAAACGTTTGTGTAAATAAAGGGTATGCAGACATTGATAAAGCCTCATTTACACTAGCAAGTTTTCCTTGACAACCCCACTTGTCGAGGAAAACTTGCCGACTGTACACACTTGCAAGTTTTCCTTGTTAGTGTTAATGGAAAATATGACAAGTTTTCCTTGCCGACAAGTGCACTTGACAAGTAATTTACACAAGGAAAAATATCGTCCTTGACAAGTGTCCTTGTTCAAAAACTAGCATGCTAGTTTTTGAACAAGGTCACTTGCCAAGGAAAACTTGTTAGTGTAAATGAGGCTAAATAAATTTCTTTTGTTTTTCTTTCTTGAATTTATATTATCAATAAGTTCAAGAACCTATACTTTCAACTTATCATAAGTTCACAAGAAAGAAGAAAAGATTCTGAAGAGGCTGGCTTTTGTCTTATCAATACCTATATCCACTTGCTAGACTAAACGAGACAAGCTGCTAGGAATGCCATCTTTTAAAAATATTCCTTGGGGGTATTCATCACAATAACTGTCTGAAGCTAACCATTTTTGAATTTGTACTTCGAAGCAAATCACTACAGATCAGCGACTCGCTTTTCTCAGTGACGCTTTTTCAAATGTTGCTCTAGTTACCGCCATGTTGTTTGAAACGACTACAGTTATCACATAAAGGTCGGAGTATTAGCAGTATATCGTGTTATTTAGAGGAGATACCCAACGTAAGGAAACTGAGAACTTGTATAATGGTGATTCTAAGAAACTTGTGTGAGGCGACTTCCGTGAATTACCGGTGCAGCAGCCATTTTTAATAGGGACCTTAAGATCTACGACGGCGACATCAACAAAAACGTCACCTCAAAATATCACTTTGCTTTATCATAATTCTTTCGCGGTTATTCTATCTCGTTCACGTCTTACAATTTGGGCGAAGTATCGTAAAAGTAAATTAATAGGAGCAGTTACAAAGTCAAAATAGAGAATGAAAGATTCTCTGTTGCATGCTCACGTTGTCATCAAAACCTCAAATTTGGTAATTTCACGTCGTCCGTAAGGCTCGTTTAAACAGAGCGATTTTATCGCGCGACAAGAGCTGCGATCGAACGGCGACAGCAAATCGCGCGTGTGAACAGCCGGCGATTTCACTGCGATTTGTAGCGCGACAGATCGCAGCCTTGTCGCCGCAAATTCGAGCATGCTCGAAATTTAGTGCAACTTTGCTGCGATTTTATCGGAGCTCTTGTCGCGCGATAAAATCGCTCTATGTAAACGAGCCTTTACGCAGAGTACCGGAGGAATCCGTGCTGCACGTGCAGCACGATTATTTATGTTCTTTTAACCAATGATATCATTGTTTTGCCCCGTTGTTGTTGCCGTCGCCGTCGTAAAATCTTAAGCTCCCTAGTGTCTCTTCTGAGCTGGTCATGCAGCTCTGACCGTTCAGAGTGCCAGCCACGCAATGTCGCTCTCCTCTATTTTTCGCTCTCCCACAAGCACCCAACATTACGTCACAAGCTAATGTCACGTGGATTTGAATGCCATTTTTTTGAGACCAAATAGCCCAACGTTCAGCGCTCGTAAAATCGTCAAGTTTTTACCGAAGACATCTGAAACTTTGCAATTTCAGCATTTCAAATATTATATTATCCATAAAGGCAAAAAATCGCTTCATAGGTACTTTAAGTTCAGAGAGAGAAGGGATTTTTTATTTATTTTTTATTTATTATTATTATTATTATTATTATTATTATTATTATTATTATTATTATTATTATTATTATTATTGTTAGGAGCGAGGATGGCACAATCGGTTAGTGCGCGGCCTTGGTGCAAGAGGTCCTGAGTTCGATTCTCGGATCTCACGTCACAGTTTTATCATAAGTCATATTTATAAGTAGTTTTATTTCTTCTTTGTCTAGATAGCATTTATATATATATATAAATTTTTATTATTGTAAATATATAAATAATTTATCAATATTGTGAATAGTTTGTAATTCAGCCATATGGCTGCAATGAATTATTTTAATAAACTATCTATCTATCTATCTATCTATCTGTTTCGACTTCTTTCCGCTCTGTGTAGCTTAAGTAGCTTTAAATACCCGTATAAAACGGAGCACTGATGGAGAGGGCGGAGTAAAATGAGCGCACCGTCGACCTCAGGTTTGTCAGTTGAATTACTGTTACGAGTTATCGACGTTAAATATGGTTACTTACTTTTATTCCTGCGTGCTGAGCTTCTCAACTATAAATAAAAGCCTTACGTTTTCTTTTGTTGTTTTGTGTTGCTGTTTTGTCATTAACGTTTCAACGAGAGGTTGACTAGTTGTTCCTTTCTTTTAATGGTCAGCAAATAGGAAAAATGAAATGCGGTTTCCAAACAACGAGAATCGCTATTCGCCGCTGTCTTTGCTTTTACTTAAACGAGGTCTATTCGCCAAATCGGTACCTGTTGCATGAAACTTGGCGCTAAAATTGAGTCAGTGAGTTGCGAACAAACCTATGTGTTGTAATAAAATCATGTCTCGGGCAACCAATCAGGGCGATACTTTAACGCACATGCAGATCATTTGACTGTTCAGATGACTTCCGCCGTTTAGCTTTTCGAATTCAGAAACTTTTTATGTATCAATACTCATTCAAACGATATTTTTTTCATTGAGCCCCTGGTGATCTAATTAACGACGGAGGCATACAATGAATTCTACCAACCGGGCTTAATATGCGAAAGAGAGAAATGATCTTCGCACTACAATTACGTAGGCATAACCCCAAGCGACACACGCAAGCGCATTTACTTGTTGTTAATTAGTGTCGATTGTTCTAACAAAAGGCTCTAATAAAGAACAAGCTACTGAGTTTGCGTATACTTCTTGTGCTTATGCTTGCGTCGCTAGTGAAAACCAGGCTTTAAAGAACTGTCTCTAACAGACACCTGATAATTCGGGTGGTTCCAACGGGATTCCCGAACCCATGACCACTGTGATGCTATACTAATGCTATACTAATTTACCTACGAAGTCACACAGTTTGGGAGCTGGTCAATTTGTGGGGGTCATTTGTTCCTGTGAAAGGACTCAGTGAAAGAGATACAGATATCATCTTGAAATGCGAGCTATAGACGCGAAAGAGAGAATTATCCTCATGGGTTCAAATCGTGTTGGAGCCAGCTGTCTATTAATACAGAGATAATTAATTGTCCTGGTAATGGGGGTCATTTCTCTCTTTCAGGTCTATAGCCCACAACATTGATTCGTCCTTATCTGTTTATGAATGTCTCTTGACTTCTAGCTGGCTTCCAATATCCTTTTTTTTACAAGAAATGTGTTATTTTATTTATGCATAAGGTTTATCTTGACTCTCTGTCCTTTTCTCTTGGAGAACTTAAGAAAACCCCCTGGCAGATCTCTTCGTTCCGTCAAACAGATGACTACATCCAGGCCCAAGTCTGAAGTTGGCAGGAACACCTTATGGTATAGAAGACCTGTCATTTGGAACTTTGTCAACAAAATTGCTTAAGTTCCAGAGAGCCTAACCAATTTTTAAAATACTATGAGACAATTACATGCCGACTTGAAAGCGTTTTCTTTTAACAAAGAAGCTGTTGTTATTACTAAGAAATCAAAAGACTTTATTTACCTTTGACTGATGTAGATAGCTTGTATTCCAAGTTTACTTTAAAAATCAATACATATTCTAATTTAATATCATATTTGTAATTTTCTTACTATCAGTGTCTGTATTTTGTAGTTATTTGTATATAGTAGGTCCACATCAGCCTATGGCTGCCTTATTTTATCCTACTTATCAAATCAAGTATGTATGTATGTACTTCAAATATCTACATTGCATTAATAAAGTATAATAGTAACAATTTGACGTTTCACTGACTCCATATCGCCAACAGTTCACTTTCATTTTCGTTTCCAAATAATTAGTCCGCCGTGTCACTTACATGAATTTGAGATTGACAACGTGAAGTATCCATTTGAAACGTCAACCCCGATTGCTTCAAACAGAAATCTCCGATATTTATGAATACCCTGAAAACAATTTTCTTTTTTATGTTACAGTACACGTAAATGTCATCACTTATCATCTAAACTGATTATGTAACCGGAATTGTGCTCAAAATTAAGCAAGATTGTCAGCCGGGCGTAGGAGTTACCGTTGATTGCGTGGCCAAGATAGAAAAAAACCGGCAATAAAGATTTCAGTACTGTAAATGAATTTTAAAAATGAAAAAGTAAGACCAAAACTTAAATTTGCCATTAATGATGAGCTTTTGAAGGTATTATGCCAGAATATTCAACTTCGACCGAGCTTCTTGACATTTCCTGTCCGTGATATGGTAATACTGGTCTTCCTTTTTTTTTTTTTTTTTTTTAGCACTTAAAATAACAAAAAGCTTTTAAGAAGGGTTTCTTTGCTGTCAAAGAAATTAATAGAGAAGTAGTCTTTTGTTCCCGATATAGTACGTGAGGGAGAATGTCGACTTCTGTTACGTATGCAGAATACAATATCCAAACAAACTCCTAAAATACTAAACCCTACCGGAGAGGATATTTATTCGGACCTTTCACTTTAATGAGCTACAACCCACATAAACCACAGAGCGGATAACCGAACAGATTGAACAAAGGTTTTAATACCGTGACGATTTTCGTAGGATTGGAATGATTCTCGGTGTTTTCTGAAAAAAAAAAATGGGCGAAGCTCTTTCTGAAGAACTTTACAAAAGACGTGATCATGTCATTACGGCCGAGACAGTTTGTCTATCGCTCATCAACTTGGCGGCCTTCTTTGGAAATCTCTCCGTTTGCTACGCTGTTTACAGAAGCCAGCGACTTCGCACCCTCCCAAACATGTTCGTTGTTGCATTGGCTGTTGGTGACATTTTCATGTCTACTTGCTGTATTCCTTTTTCAGTCGTAACTCTGTATCTCGGCCGGTGGATTTTTGGACAAAGATTCTGTTGTTTTCATGGCTTTGCTGTTTTTACGTTTGGGCTAGTGTCTCTCCATACCATGGCAGTTATAGCTGTGAGCAGATATTTTCGCGTCGTGAAGCCGAACAAATACATCGTGTATTTCAAGACTCGACGAGCTTTTCTCTACATCATGGCTGTCTGGTGCTCGGCACTTCTCGGCTCCGTGGTCCCCTTTTCCTTTAACAACGGCGGATTTCAATTCCAAGCTGGGAAAGCGATGTGTCTCTACACTTTCCACACAAACATTGCATACACCGCCTTCATCGAAATTGTTTACATTTCAGTTCCCTTAACAATAATCTGCGTTTGCTATTTCAAAGTATTTCACACGGTTGCACGGACAAATCAAGTTTTCTCGCAAGAGAATAACCCAAGAGAGCTCAGAGCACACGTAGAGGAAGCCAAAGTTACCAAGACTTTAGCCACAGCAATGGCTGGGTTCGCATTTTGCTGGCTTCCAGTTCTGGTAATCGATTATATTGATGCCGCACGTGGTGAACAAACGTTGCCAAGGCGCATCTACCTTACCTACGGGTTCCTGGTTTATCTAAGCAGCACCATAAATCCCTTTATATATGGTGCTACGAATAAACGCTTTCGTCGAGAATTTAAGTCGATTTTTGTTCAACTGTTTTGTTTGAAGTCTCTTGGATGTACGACGAATTCCGAAGAAATTTCTGAAAGCGAGCCTCGTAGACCCCGAATGGCAAAAGACCCCAGTCATGATCAATGAGAAGACTACTGCAGCGACGCATGACGAACGCGGTTGATTTGACTGAATGGACGACCGCCTCGGGGATGCCGCAAAACAATAGTTTCATCGATTTAGGGAAACAATCGTGCTGCACGTGTGGCAATGGTTGGAACAAACTTTCTAGTGGTCCACTTTGACAGGTGCAACCGGTCGGATGGAATGTCGCGTTCCAATTTGACCAAACTGCTGCTCCCATTGGCTCAATCTCTGACCAAACTCAAGTGACACTCTCCCATTGGTTCAAAAATCATATAAACACGCGTCATCTGTACAACGTTTTCACATGACGTCACGCCGGCCATCTTGGTGTTCCAAAACAAAGAAAATGGCGGCCATGATGGTGTACCAAACTAACCCTCCGGGAACTGAACTCTATTTTTATGCAAATACTCAGTGAATACTTAGTTTTGTTTCAGAAAGCCAATAGGGCTGCTGGTCACGTGAGTGAAAACGCTCTATACCGTCCCATTGGGCACAAGGAATTTTGAAATTTCTGACGAGAATGTTTTGACAGATGCTAAGCGCTCTTAGAAGGGTCGACGGCTGCGTCAACGATACAAATTAAAAGAGAGATTTGACATTTAGCCCGGTGGCAAATTGACCTTTATTCACTAGATTCATAAAACCCAATTTTTGAGTTTGACTTTTCCACCGACACAGCACCAAAGTTTATTTATAGCTTAACCCTTTCATTCGTTTGTAGAGTTAGCTTTAGGGACTTCAGGATCTACGACTGCGACGTCGACGAAAACGTCCGCTCAAAATATAACTTTGGACCATCGTTAAGTTTTCCGTGATCTCGTTTAAGTCGTAGTATCCTTGGAAAAAATTGTACGAGCAGTTTCAGAGTAAAGATAGAGAATGAAGGATTCACATTTGTACGCTCGCGTTATCGTCAAAACCTCGAATCATAGATAATCGAGGGACTGGTTATAAAACCTTAAAACCTTCAAAAGCGAGAACGTTGTCGCAATCGATGTTGAATTGACCGTGATCCTTCACAATCTTTTGTTTTCGCTTCCCATGGGTTTGCAAATTCTATTTTCTGTGGCCAGTATGGCCACAGAAAAAATAAACGAATTTTTTTACATAACCGTTAATATCATTTGAGAGATTTAGGATGGCATTTACGACAAACGGCAAAAATCAGACTGAAATTTGCGTCTGGCAAGAAATCAAAGAAACTAGTTTGATTTGATTTACAACTTAAGAAGAGAGAGAAAAGTAAGAAGTTGAAACATTTCATGCTTCTACAACATAGTTAATGCATGGAGATGGTTATGAAACTCGGCAAGTTCTCCGTTTCATGTTGTTGTCCGTATTTTTGGCCTTGACCCTGTACAAAACACACCTTTTTTCGAGAAGATAACCAATCAAATCCTTCGATTAAATTATGCGCAACTAATCTCATTTCCCTAGGCCCGAGTTGAAATGTTTGGATTCAACTTGGTCGCCGTGTGATTAATTAAGGCCAAATCCAGTCACAGGATACTTCGACAACGTAGATGAGATTGTCATCCTCTCACATTACGACACAA